>OY757918.1:81043875-81050471 GCA_963585895.1 Sepioteuthis lessoniana
ATCCTTGAGTCTGTTCATATCTATCTATCTATCTATCTATCTCATATTTATCTCTCAATCTATCTTTACACACACACACACACACATATACATAAACATATATTTACATACATATATAAATATTAATATATGTGTACATACATAGATACAAATATATATATATATCATCATCATCATGTCGTGCCGCTAGCACGAATATCCCTGACCCTCTCTTGCCAACGTCTCCCTATCGTTCATCGTCTCTGGCAGGTCTTCAGGGCTACATCCCGTATCCTCACATAGCTGCTGAATGTAAGTTCGAGCTTGTCGTCCTGCTTTTGCCCGGCCATATGCGGGGGTCCATAGGAGTACATCACTTATGAGCTCGTCCTGCATGTCTGGTTCGTCTAACTTGGATAGTTTTCGTGATGGGAGGCAGGTGGCCGTATAGTTGGTGCCTTCTGAGGTGTTGCCGCCAGGACTTGTTCAATATTGCCCGCAGCGTTCTTGTGTAATTGCCGTCTAGTTTCTTCTCCAGCCGTCTAGTTAGCGTCCAAGTAATGCATCCATACAGCAGTATCGATACGACCGCTGCCTGGAAGAAACTGCGTTTCATTTTATCGGTTAGGTCTGATTTCCATATGATCGATAGCTTATCGATAGCTGTCCATGCCTTCGTTAGCCGCGTGTCGATGTCCTTTTCGGTTGATGAGACGCTGCTTCCTAGGTAGGTGAATTTGTCTACTAGTTTCAGAGAGGATCCGTCTAGTGTGGAGATGTCGCCTGTGTGATTATAGCATATATATTCCGTTTTGTGTGCATTGACATGGAAGCCAATGCATGCAGCGGCTCGTTCCAAACTATGCAGTAGTGTTTCGGCTTGGTCAGGTGTATTTGCCAGAATTGCTATGTCATCGGCGTAGTCGGCGTCGGTAATTGTTTTTGCGGTATACCTTCTGCTTCTTTTCTTTGTCAGCTCGAAGCCGTTTTCTCTGATTTTATCAATCGATGTTCTAAGCACGTAATCTAAACAAAGGATAAAGAGGTATGGAGCTAGCGTGTCCCCTTGTAGTACTCCTGCTACAATGTCGAAGTATTCTGTGTCTCCATCTGGTGAACGTACTTTCACTTTGGTGTTTCTATAGAGAATCGTTATTGCTGCAGGGTTTCTTTAGGTAGGCCGTATGCTAGTAGGATTTGTTCCATCTTTCCTCTGTGAATGGAATCGAAGGCCTTGGTAAAATCGACAAATAGTAATGTCGCTTGTAGGTTTTTATATGTAAGGATACACGTCTCCAGACGATGACATTGTATCCAATTTTGACACCGACTTTTAACCCATACCTTTTTGTCCCTATCTCTTTATGTGTTTACTAATACATTTTTTAAAGAGTAAGGTTTGGTTTGGTTTGGTGGGTTTTATGGCATATCAACCTTTGTAGGTTATTTAACGCCAAATCCATTTTTATGTAAATAATTTGTTCTATTTAAAACAATTCAGTTTAGCATAAGTACACAGTTTAATTGTCAAAAACATTTCAAGAAGTTATATGTAACAATTCAGTTAAGTGTAAATACAGTTTTAATGTCAAAAACAGTTCTATTTGAAATAATTCAGTTAAGCATAAGCACGCAGTTTAAATGTAAGTACGGTTTAATTGTCAAAAACATTTCTATTTCAAGCTATTCAGTTTACTCAAACAATTCAGTTTAGCATAAGAATGCTGTTAGTTCTATTTAACCCATAGATAGGGCCCTATCAGGTGCTACCACGCCGGGCCAGAGTGGACCTGGGAGCGATGGTAATGAAGGGGTACTCCGCATTCCCCAAAGCTCCAGCATTGCTGGAACATCACCATCAGATTGTTTAGTGTCATATCCAGGACACTCGTTAGGAGGGGTCTTACCCCTCTACAGAGGTGCAGTCAGTGTATTCTACAGCCAATTTTTAAAGAGTAAGAATCCATATCTATCTATCTATCAATGCGTGTATCTGCGTGTGTCTGTCTGTGTGTATGAGGTCTATCTCTCATATCTTTCTTTCACTCATATATATCCCGTATATAAAAGTATATGTCTCCCATCTATTTATCAATCTATCTATCTATCTCTCATATCTAATCCTGAATATATATATATATATGTGTGTGTGTGTATGTGTGTGTATGTGTATTTACCAATGCCCCAACACGAGCAGGAGGTGACACAAGGTCAATTTTTAAGCAGAGTTTAACAGGTTTTCCTTTTCTTAGACCGGTTGCCATACCGAGGTTAAAAAGCCCAGTCTACCCAATTATTGGATTCGTATCTTTCCCAAGGGCATCAGCCCTAAATTAAGTGCTGACCCAGTCGGTTGGGGGGAGCTGTAGAATACACCGACTGCTTCTCTGCAGAGGGGTAAGACTCCCACAACGAGTATCCTGGATATGACACTAAACAATCTGATGTTGACGTTCCAGTGATGCTGGAGCTTTGGGAAATGCGGAGCACTCTATTATTGCCATCACTGGCCCGGAGTGGTAGCACCTGATAGGATCCTATCTATGGGTCAAATAGAACTAAGCTGTGTACTCATGCTAAACTGAAATGTTTGAAATAGAACTGTTTTTTATATTGAAACTGTATACTTATGTAAAACGGAATTTTTAGAAATAGAACTATTTGTATTTATAAGAATGGATTTGGCATTAAATAACATACAATGGTTGATGTGCCATAAAATCAAACCAAACCAAAACTAAATGAATTGGAAACAGTCGCGTACAGGGTTTGAAATCGTGTCCCTGTGTGTATTTCCTACGATGATAAACATTTCACCAGGAGCGCCTCATCACAGACACACACACACACACACACACACATACACACACACACATATATATATATATACACACGAGGTGCACACGATAAGTTTCCAGACTTTTTTCGTATGGGCATTTAAAATTGTCGTTGACTCTTGAAAATTCACTATGTTATGGCTATACATCTTATCAGATGACTGACCAATTTTTATGATTTCAGCTTCAAATGAACAGCTACAGCAGCAATTGGAATACACCCTACTAAAACCTAATTGTCACAGCTAGTGAATTTCAAAAATGCAATCTGGACGTGAGGACACTTTACAAGAACGATATACAATAAAATTCTGTTTAAACTTGGAAAAATGCCACAGAAACGTATGGAATGCTTCAGACTGCTTTTGAAGCATCTTGGATGAATCGAGCATCAGTTTTTGAGTGGAATAAGAGATTCAAGGAGGGCAGAGAGTCTGTGAGGGCTGATGAGAGGTGTGGGAGGAGTAAGTAAGTCAATACACCAGAGTTGATTGGCCAAAGGGTTAGGGTTACGGTTACTATGTTGAGGTTTTAAGGGAGTTCATGGAGAGATTCCTAGGGAAGAGGCCAGCACTCTTCAAATCGGGTCAGCGGCATTTCCACCATGACAATGCACCAGTCCACAACTCCATCCTTGTCATAGACTATTTGACCAAGATGGGCATCAAAACAGTTCCTCACCCTCCCTATAATCCAGACGTTGGTCCCTGTGACTTTTGCTTATTCCCTAAGCTCAGAGGCCGTCGTTATGAGACAATTGAGGAGATGAAAGAGGCTGTGACGAATGTCATTGACACGCTCACACAAGAGGACTTCGATGGGGCCTTCCAGAAGTTGTTGGAACGGTACAACAAGTGCATTTGCAGTCAGAGGAGAATACTTCGAAGGGGACTAGAGTTTCATGTGTGTAATATCAATAAAACTGCCCATACGAAAAAAAATTCTGGAAACTTATCGTATGAACCTCGTATATATATATATATATATATATATATATAACACGAGATCAAACCCTGGACGAGACTGCATTTCACATAGCACTAATACCCTCGGAAAGTTATGAATCCAGTTATTCTCCCTTCAGCTGTGTTCTTCAGCCTTGGTTAGGCAACTAGTCTAGAAGGAAAACTCTGAATTCAAACCTGTTAAACTCCGCTTAAAAATTGACCTTGTGTCATATACTGTCCGAGCGGAGGGGTTTAGGAATATATATATATATATATATATATATATATATAATGCAGTTAGAAGAAAACTCAAACCTGGTTAAATTGTCATTATAAATTTACTTCGACGAAGAATATCATTATATTCTTCGTCTCATCAGATGACTGCACACGTGTAATTCGAGGTTGAAAAACAGCAAATATGAATTAGTCTATATATATATATATATATATATGAATGAAAAAAAGAAGAAAACACCTATATAAATTTAAATTCTCAGGCGAAATTAAAGACGGTTCAATCCTTATACAGATGACACACGTGTGTGTGTGTGTGTGTGTGTGTGTGTGTGCGGGCGCATTATTTGAAGAGTCTTTTTCTGTGTCTGTGTATGATCTGATCGATTCGAAGGGTCCCCCCATTCTTTCTTTTTTTTTCACGCACCGGGGGTGCCTAGATGTGTACGAACACAGGCCATTGGTGGGCGAACATCAGCAGACCCCAAAGCAGTCTCTTGTTGCACATTAATCTTGTGCAGCAGCTGCGCAAATACAGAATTTGTCTTTTTCGCCATCTGCAAACATAAAATGAATGCAGCCAACTTAGGCAAACAAGAATACGCCCATCGTCAGCCTTCTCTCTCTCTCTCTCGCTCGCTCGCTCGCTCGATCTATCTATCTATATATCTATCTGTCTCTTTATCTATCTATCTATCTATCTTTTCATTCTTATACACACTCCGTCTCTTTCTCTCTTTCACTTTCTCTCTCTCTCTCTCCCTCTCAATCTCTATCTCTCTATATATACCTACTTCTCCATCACATTCAGTCTCTTTCTCTCTTTCATTTTCTCTCTCTCTCTCTCTCTCTCTCTCTCTCTCACTCTTTATCTATCTATCTATCTATCCACTTCTCATTCTTATACACGCTCATTCTCTTTCTCTCTTTCCTTTTTTCTCCCTCTCTCTTTCTCTCTCTCTCTCTCTCTTTCTCTCTCTCTCTCTCTAAATCAATCGATCTACTTCTCATTCTTCTACACACTCATTCTCTTTCTGCTCTTACTTTCTTTCTCTCTCATCCTATTTATCTATCTATCTTCTGCACACTCCTCTTTCTCATTCTCTCTCTCATCCTCTTTCTGTTTATCTCTCATTTTTTACAATCCATCTCTCTCTCTCTTTCTCTTTCTCTCTCTCTCTCTCATTCTATCTATCTATTTATCTATTTCTCATTCTTAAACACACTCATTCTCTTTCTCTCTCTCATTCTCTTTCTATCTCCACTTTTATAACTCTCTCCCTCTCCCTCTATCTCTCTCTCTCTCATTCTTCTTTACACTCATTCTCTTTCTTTCTCACTTTATCTCTCTCACTATCTATCTCATTCTCTTACTCTCTCTCTCTCTCTCTCTCTCTTTCACTGTCTCTCTTTCATTTTTCTACACTCATTCTCTTCTTCTTTCACTCTCTCTATCTCTATCTCTTTCTCTCATTCTCTCTCTATCCCTCTCTTTATCCCGTTCTCAGTCTCTTTTTCTTTGTCTTTTTGTATATCTGTTTCTATTTATCTATCAAATCTTGTCTCCTTTTATTTATCTGTCTCTTTTCCTCTCTGGCCACTTCTCTCCCAACTCTCTCCTCCCCTCCCTCCCTCTCTCTCTCTATCTATCTATCTATCTATCTGTCTATCTATCTATCTACTTCTTTTTGTCAATTCACCTACCTTTCTAGTTATCTATCAATCTACACTCACACACACACACACACACACATTTGCTATAAAACCTTACCAGTTTCGAGAAAATAAATGAAAAGAATTGGAGATCAGAGAAAGAACGGAGACCAACCAGACTACAACACTTTTAAAATCAGTTTGAATACTTGGGAGAGTCCTGGAAACCCGAGGAAACTTGCTGTCACTCGCTGACTTCATTGAAAAATCAAAAATTAAACCTGGTGTGAAAAACGTACTTACAGTGAATATAATAGATGTGTCTATTTTTGTCATCTATCTCGCTGTAATAATGTTCTCATTCTCTCTCTCTCTCTCTCTCTCTATATATATATATATATATACTCACGTATCATGGGAGTTTCTGAATTTAGATTTTATTCTAATATTAAGAAGATATACGATACGTGAGATAAAAACTTCGCGTGAGTAAATAGTTGGCTAAGGCTAGGCCTTGGCCAACTGGTACACGTACAATTTCCATCTGCAAAAGTTAACCAATACTCCCAGATATACTCGAGTACACTGAGATTGACGATATCTCTGGGGTAAGATATCCGACTGACGTAAAGTCAGCCGAGTTTCGATCCAGCTTCAAGCATCTTATTTGTCTAGCCACACTGAAGATTTGTGATACAACGAAACAGTCTGTCTGTGGATACCCAACACTCTCCGTCGGTGCAGGATACGACACCAGGGTAACTTGTTAATAGGTTTGAATTTACAGTTTTCCTTCTCCTAGACGGTTGCCATACCAAGGTTAAAGAGCTCTACTATTCACCCAAACCTGGTGGGAGAACAGTTGGTTCATACCTTTCCCAAAGGTATTAGCGCTATGTGATATGCAAAGAGTCTCTTCCAGGATTTGAACTCGGATCACCGG
>OY757918.1:81053171-81055671 GCA_963585895.1 Sepioteuthis lessoniana
CTGGAGAAAGTGATACATGTTCCAGTAAGATTCTATTCCTTTCCACATGATTCGCATGACCCACAAATGGGCAAGAATATTCACAATCATGTCACCCCCAACACGTGGTATCCTTGCTCGACTGTTTTTTCAGTCCCCTGTACTACTATATCTGGGGCATTGTCAAGAAGGAGACCAATCTGTGGCCCTAAAATATCAAGGGCTTGTTGAAAACTACCATTGTGGATATAATGTCTAACACGAATGAGAACAACACACAGTCACATCCAATACTGTATTGAGTCTGTCCTCAGACCAGTTTTATTGAATAGCATTTTTATTTTTCTAAGTTGAACATTATATATATATATAAATATATATATATATATATATATATATATATATATATACACACACATTATTTTCCTATTAAATAATTTTGTGTATCTTTATATTATAATTTGTTCTCTATTAACTGATGAATTCTGTATATGCAATTATCTAAGTTTAATTTGGCATAACTTCCTATGTATGAGCCAGCGAGAGATGATCTATCTCATTGCATACTAATAAATATCAGTTAAACTAGCTCATTAACTATCTTTCCTTACAAAGGTAACCTCTTTATACATATATAGAAAAACAAATACACAAACACATTTGTGTTTAAACTTATACACCCTCTTTCATATTCATATATGATTTAACAGATACATTTACAAAAATGTCTGTAGATTGCTTTATATATGTCAAAACAGCAGTTTAATCATTTTCTATATTTCATGAATTATTTCAATACATGCACTCTCACAGTAAACAGACAAAGATACACACACAAACATATATGTATGTCTGTCTGTCTCTTTATATATATATATATATATACACATGCTTGTTTATATATATATATATTTATTAAACTTAGCAACTGTAAGGCAACAAAATTTTTCTCCCTCTTGATATATATATATATATATATATATATATATATATATATTATATATATATACATGGAATACAATCTATTTAACTATTCATAATCTTCATGAGACAGGTCATCATCAATAAGACTTCTCAAGTCAACTTACTTTTTCAAACAATGTCAATATTACAATGTTATATTTAACAGTGTACACCCACCAAATAAGCAAAGTCCTTTCCTAACTTTCACTCAATTTTGTGGTCATATTTTCAAAATACCTTGTTTTGAAAATATTTTTCCACATGATTAGTTGGTCATTACTTTTGCCGCCTATGTCTCTATTTGGATCCATATTGAAAAAATTTGCTGAATTTTATTCATTTTTAAAGGAAAATCAGAAGATTCTCTGCCAAAGAGAGGTACATTATTAACAAATTACACTGCAATCAGCTAACAATAGTAATAAGATATTTTTTTCTGAAGCTTTATATAGAGTAAGCACGTGTTTCTCCCTTTGGCATCCATGTCAGCCTTACTTTCTTGCTGCCTTAGCCAATGTTTATCATTATTTGTAGGGCAGCAGTTGGAATTGGTGGAAAAGTCAAAAACCAAAAAGAAAAAAAAGAAAGTATGATTGATGATTTTAAGATATCAGTCAATGTCAACTTCATGCATTAATGGATAAATCCTTTTGTTAAAACATGTTAAATGGAACCATGTCAAATCCAAAAGGATAATTTCTTAGAGGAGAAAAAGCAACATTGGAAGAGGAATAAAAATTCAATGATGATGATTTTAAACATTTCTACCAAAAGTTTGCACTGAAAGAAAGTCACCTGCCATTACATACTATTGGAATACTAGTGTGCGCATATCTGGTGGTTGTGCGTGTAGCCTGTTTTTGTAGCTGATATAACTGTATTCACCACAAACTTCAACAGTTAGTGCTCAAGCCCATGTTAAAGCGAGTATTTTGAATGCTGATTTTTAAAGAGGGTAGGCATTCACCAACTGCAAGAATTACACAACACAATCTAGCACCAATTTCTCCTATTTGTTACTCTACCAGATTAAATTAAACTTACATTGATATTTACTATCTATATGAATCTGTTGTGTTTGTGTGTAAAAACATTCACATACAGGTATGCATGTTACGATTAACAACAGTGTGTATATATATTCAAAAGCAAAAAGTATTTGCAATCTTAAAATATCCTTCAAATGAATTGCATTATCTTAAATGTTAAGTAATAGTTACACAAACATCAGTCCATTGTCACCTAAAATATTGTTGTTTATGCTGAAATTGCCAATCATCCTCGTTGACTGGCCTGTGTTTCTTTATTGTCGTAAAACTTGTGATTACTGCCACTTTTTTTTTTTTTTTGGCAGTGGTGGGGGGGACTTTCAGATACTCCCATTATACTTAGAAAAATATTCTGCGAGAATTAATCCGTAGAATAAACTGAAGAAATAGATTAGTTGTTTCTTTTAACCACTCCTCTTCTATTTTATAATGAATGTGAGAGAAGAATGAAAAGCAAGTTTATTATTGTTTAAACGTAACATGTTCGATTGCATAAAGTCACAATTGCT
>OY757918.1:81060671-81083171 GCA_963585895.1 Sepioteuthis lessoniana
GAGGCGTTGGTGGTGTCATAGTTATCGTCATTGGAAATGGACACGGTGATCCAATTTCAAATCCTGGACGAGACAGTTTGCATTTCACGTTTCATTAATTCTCTTGGAAAATGTATGAATCCAACTATTCTCCCTCCAGCTACGGCTAAATAGTAGGGTAGACTGGGCTTTTTAACCATGGTATGACAACCAGTAGAGGAGAAGGAAAAACTCTGACTTCAGATCTGACTTAAAGTCCACCAAAAAACTGACCTTGACTCACGTACTGCTCATGTGGAAGAGGTTGGGAAATACATACAAATTATCTCTTGGACTGAAAAAATTAAAAGAAAATGTTTTTCTCATATTGAGGAATAATGAATTTGGAAAAAAATTGGCAAGGAAACTTTGCTAAACTCCCAAGTAGAAGAGTGACTATCTTTTAGATGAATTTGAATACCCTATGTAATATATAGGTCGAAAAATACAACCAAGATACGAACACGTGAAATGGACATATTCATACGGATACGGAAAACGTTTACAAATGTTCATAAACATAGGAATCCGAAAAACGCGAAACACTTACGACTCTCTTTTTTGGTTCAGGTACGAAACTTTTATTTACCTTTTTGAGTTTAGGGTTTTCCAACACGAGGAGAGAGGGACACAATTTCTTTCTATGCTGACTTTTCCATCTGACCCCGCCGCAAACTACTGGTCTGGCCTCAGCGAGCTCTGAAAATCAACTTACTTCCGCTAGTGTCGAATCTCAACTCACTGTTTTTCTTTCAAATCCCATGGCTTCCAGGCATGATGTCATTCACATCCCCCAGTTATTTCCTATCTGGGGTTTTTATTGTGACATCTGTGATTGTCACCTCCTCCCCGCACACGTGTGAACACCTGCACTCAATGTGTGCACCTAATTAACCCATGCACTAAGCCGAAAGGTTCTCAGCCTAACTAAACCGAAAGGTAAGATATACAAAATAAAAATGATAATAGAAAAAAAAATTCTTCCGCAATTATATAACATCCTATTCAGGTTTGGGTTGGTTTATTTAATGGTATACCAGCTCATTGACCTAACGGGTAGAGTGTTTGCGAATAGTCCGGAAGACCGGGCTTCAATCCCAGGTCACGTCATACCAAAGACTTTAAAAATGGTACTTGGTACCTCCTTGCTTAACCCTCAGCAATATAAGGTGCATATAAAGGGTAAAGTGGAGCAATCCTGGGAAAGGAGTAGCACCCTCCCCTATGCCTTGATGTAGTAGCTATTGAAAAGGGAGCCTTCTGGTCGCCCTTGACTACAGTTGCCAACTTTACGTTTAAACCTCTTATGGGTTATTTAATGCAGAAATTTAATTAATTTGCAAATTTTTGGTTTGGTTTGGTTTGGTTTTACAACACATCAATCATTGTAGGTTATTTAATGTCAAATCCTCTTTTAAATACATATGGTTTGGTTTGGTTTGGTTTGGCTTGGTTTTACAACACATCAATCATTGTAGATTATTCAATGCCAAATCAGGTTAATTCATATATATTAAATATATATGACTTGCAAACAGAAGTCAACAAAGTTAAATATTTCTGAGTATTGCCAAACATCAATCATTTTTTTACACAGTTAAATGATCAAACAGTTCTATTTCTGACAATTCAGTTTAGCATAAGTCATTTGTCTGCTCTCAGGTCAAATGTCAAACAGTTCTATTTGACCCGTAGATTGGACCCTATCAAGTACTACCACTCCAGGCCACAGCGGAACTCAGAGTGATCACAATGAAAGAGTACTCTGCATTCCCAAAAGCACCAGCATTACTGGTGCCTCACCTCTGACTGTTTAATGTCATACCCAGGACACTCATTGGGGGAGTATTTCTTTGCACAGAGTTATGTAGTTGCAAGTATTCCTATCTAATACAAATAATTTGCACACAGTTATATGGTTTCAAGTGTTTTTATCCAAAGTTAAAATTGTCTAACAGATCTATTTCACCCATAGATGGGACCCTAACAGGTATTACCACTCCAAGTCAGAGTGAACCTGAAAGTAATTGCAATCAAAGTGTACTCTATCCTTCTTCTGAGAGCTTCAGAAAAGGAGCCTCTTTACCGGCTTCACTTTACTATCATACCCAGGACACTTCATTTTTCTCCTTTGCAGAGTACACTGTCTGAGTATTCTAAGCCTCACCAGCTAGGCAGACACTCTTCAGACTCCAGTAAGATATACAGAATTGTCTCAGCAATGAGGCAGGCCATGAGATAGTTAATGGCCATGCTTAACCTCATTTGGCACACAGTAATAGGATTGGTACATTCAGTGATGATTGAACTCTCTACATTAGTGAACTGGTCTGTGTGATTAGCTGACCAGCCTCTTATGAAGGGTATCCTGTTTCCATGTTGTCTATAATGTAACCAAAGTCCATAATCTGTGAAAGTCCAAAGTCCATATCCAGTAAACAATTAATCATTCAGCATCCAAATAAAAATAACTTGATTTCATTTAAAGAAATGTTTTAGAGACATTATGATCTCATGCTGATATCATTAATGGTTCAGTTAATAGGTTCACTGCAAGAAAAATATACATTGGCATTTATTTTGCTTTGCACAAGACAAATACAGATCTTGAGTTAAGGTTATGAAGATCTTACTTTGTGGACATGAGTGACTCAATGAACATAATATACTTTAAGTAAAAAAATGTAATATATTTTAAATGAAAAACATAATATATTTTAAGTAAAAAAACCTGATATACATTTTAAGTAAAAATAGCAGCAGCAGAAGCAATTTTCCTGTATAATAATTAGACATATTACAGTGTATGGAAAATATCTGATAATTGATATATTTTTATAATTGGCAAATTGACTTGTGCTGAAAAACAAAAAGCACATACACATTCATGAGACATACCTCCACTTATTTACAGTCAAGGATACACATTCGTGAAACAAACATCCACATTCAAACATGCAGATCCATGAAACACACTTTCCCACATTTACATTCAAACATACACATCTATGGAACAGACATTTACATTCAAACATACACATCTATGGAACAGACATTTACATTCAAATATGCATGTTCATGAAAAACTTGTCTGCACAACTATATTCAAACATACAGATTCATGAAACACATTTTCACATTTATGAAACACACATTTACATTCATTAAAAACACATCCACATTTAAACATACACATTTGTGAAACACACTTTCACATACAAGAAACACACATTCACATTCATTAAACACACATCCACATTCATTAAACACACCTTCACATTCATGAAACACACATTCACTTTCATTAAACACACATCATCCACATTCATTAAACACACATCCACATTCATTAAACACACCTTCACATTCATTAAAAACACATCCACATTTAAACATATACATTCATTAAATACTCTTTCACATACATGAAACACATTCACTTTCATTAAAAACACATCCACATTCAAACATATACATTCATTAAATACACTTTCACATACATGAAACACACATTCACTTTCATTAAAAACACATCCACATTTAAACATATACATTCATTAAATACACTGTCACATTCATGAAACACACATTCACTTTCATTAAAAACACATCCACATTCAAACATACACATTTGTGAAACACACTTTCACATACAAGAAACACGCATTCACATTCATTAAACACACATCCACATTCATGAAACACACATTCACTTTCATTAAACACACATCATCCACATTCATGAAACACATTTTCACATTCATGAAACACACATTCACTTTCATTAAACACACATTCACTTTCATTAAACACACATCCACATTTAATCATATACATTCATTAAATACACTTTCACATACATGAAACACACATTCACTTTCATTAAAAACACATCCACATTTAAACATAAACATTCATGAAACACACCTTCACATTCATTAAAAACACATCCATATTTAAACATACACATTCATTAAACACGCATCCACATTCATTAAACACACCTCCACATTCTTGAAACACACCTTCATATTCATTAAAAACATTTACATTTAAACATACTCATTTGTGAAACACACTTTCACATACATGGAACACACATTCACATTCATTAAAAACACATCCACTTTCAAATATACACATTCATGAAACACACCTTCACATTCATTAAACACACATCCTTATTTAAACATACACATTTATGAAACAAATTCACATTCATCAAAAGCATATCCACATTTAAACATACACATATATTAAACACACCTTCCAATTCGTTAAAAACACATCCACATTTACACATACACATTCACAAAACACACTTTCACATACATGAAATACACATTCACATTCATTAAACACACATCCACATTTAAATATCCACATTCAGGAAATATGTCTCTGCACGTTCACATTCAAACAGAATATTCATGAAACACACATCGACATTCATGAAACACACCTTCACATTAAAACTTACTCATACCTGAAACACTTCTTTATATGTCTAGATTCAAACAGAGACTTGCCCAGTCGGCTGTGGCTGTAGAATACACCGACTACTTCTCTGCA
Source organism: Sepioteuthis lessoniana (assembly GCA_963585895.1). NCBI lineage: Eukaryota > Metazoa > Mollusca > Cephalopoda > Myopsida > Loliginidae > Sepioteuthis > Sepioteuthis lessoniana. The sequence goes on from OY757918.1 coordinate 81,065,262, forward strand.
GAGGGGTAAGAGCCACCCAACAAGTGTCCTAGATATGACATGAAACAATATGATGATAAGATTCCAGTGATGCTGGAGCTCTGGAGAATGCAAAGTACCCCTTCATTGCCATTGCTCCCAGGTCCACTCTGACCCAGAATGGTAGCACCTGATAGGGCCTTGTCTATGGGTTCAATAGAACTACCTGGATATTTATGCTAAAATGAATTGTTTGAATTAGAACTGTTTGACTAAACTGAAGAGCTTAAATAGAAATGTTTTTGACAATTAAACTGTACTTATATTTAAACAGTGTGCTTATGCTAAACTAAATTGTTTGAAATGAAGCTGTTTTTGACATTGAAACTGTACTTGCACTGGATTGAATTATTTGATATGGAATTGTTTTGACATTTAACTGTGTGTAAACAAAATCTGCACTTATACTAAACTGAATTAACTGAATTAGAACTGTTTTGACAAACTGTGTACTCATGCTAAACTGAATTGTTTGAAATAGAGCTATTTGCATAAAAATGGATTTGGCGTTAAATAACCTACAAGGGTGGTATGCCATAACCCAACTAACCGACCAACCAACAACAAACATAGACATTTATGAAATATGCCTCTACACATCTACATTCAAACAAACACATTTATAAAACACACCTAAAACTCTAAGCATCTAAAATTTATATGTGTATTTAGGAGGAAGCAATGAAATATATACAATGATTACAAAATCATTTTATGCAAGAAATTAATGAAGGTAGTCCATTATTTTCTTGGTATCATTTTAGTTTGGTTTGGTTTCTTTGTTTAATGGCATATCAACCTTTGTGGTTTATTTATTGCCAGAGTCATCCTTGTAGAAGTGCAGCAGTGATACTATTTAACTGATAACAAGAGGATATCATTTTGGTTTACTTACAACAGACTACATTCAATAAATTCTTAAGTAACAACAAATTAAAATCATTCTGTATATTATCTAAAAGAACTTTATGAAAAATGTTAATGTTTTTAAAATTCTGTTAAAGATATTCTTTGAATTTGATTTAGTTTTTGTTTAATAGTAAAGTTTCGATTTTTACTAATTAAATAAGAAAAATCATTCATTAATCTTTGCTACTAAAAATATTCATATTCAAATAATTTGTATTTTGTTTTGAATGATCAGGGAAGCTTCTCAATTGGACCAAACTGTTATATTCCCTTAATTTTTTAGTTAACTAAAATCTATTGTTGTTACAAATTTATACAATTCAATTTTCAAAATTTTTTTTAAAACGGAAAATTTATGCTAAATGATGAGATGATGCTTAAAGTTTGAAATAGAAATTCCTAATAATCAACAGAATTTCACTTCAGTCAGAGAGTTTACTGAAGAATGAGAATCTTCTTCTTGTGAAAAAGAGGAAGTTTTGTAATTACTTTATTATGGGAACTTAGCAAAAGTAATAAGTAAGTTGGCGACTGTAGTCGAGGACAACCTGAAGGCTCCCTTTTCATTAGGGGAGGGCGCTACTCCTTTCCCTGGATTGCTCCACTTTATCCTTGATATATATTGCTTATATTGCTGTGTGTTAAGCAAGGTGGCATCAAGTAGTATTTTTAAAGTCTTTGGTATGACACGACCTAGAATTGAACCCAGGTCTTCCAGACCATTGGCGAACACTCTACCCACTAGGCCAATGAGCCGTTATAAAATCTGTTTTAAGACAATTTAGAGATTAAGACTTAGGAAAAAACAATGATTAAAAGTGTATTTGAGTTCAATTATTTTATTTAAAGGATGCCTCAAAAAAAGAATTTATTTGTGAGTGGCTCGAAAAAATGTTCATCCATTTAGATTTTCTTGAAATGTATAAAATCATATGAAGAACAAAACAATTTTTTTTTCTTGGAATAATTGAATCTCTTCATGTCTATGATATTTAAAGCATAATGCTTCAATTATTTAATTCTTTGGTCTTCTTCAAGAGAACTGTTTTTATCTCATTGTCATTAATTGTAAGTTTTGATGTTGCTTGCTTCTTTAATAAGCTTCCTCTGTAAGAAGCCTTGTATCTTCTCAACAAATTGGAAATGGCCACGGTCTGAAGAAAAGAATAAACATCTTTATCAACAACTTTGTGGAGATGTTAACATTTTATGAGAAAAAGACACAATTCCATTGTAGACCAAATATTTTTCATTATGAAGAACTAGTTATAAGGTTTGCATTTTCCGAGTGATTTCTAACCTTCAAATGGAATTTTTAAAGAGCTGTTTCACTTTGTTGATACTTTCAGTCCTGTTGATTTATACAGTAGATGCTTTTATCCTCTAGCCTCACCAAGAGGATAAAGCCCAGTTGGCTGGGGGCTGTAGAATACACCCCCAACAATGGATCCACTCACCCATATTAAATATGGTTACACACACTACATAAGGTGCAGAATGTAAGAGAATTAGGAAAATGTAAGAAAAGTACCTATGCGCCCATTTCTCGTATCGGCTACCATGTGTGGACTCTATTTTACTTATACCTTTAGTACAGTAAACCTGTTATTGTCATTCCATGTGTGTTCGTATAAGTTTTTCCACTCAGATTTATCTCATTGTTGATATTGTATTTTGCACGATATAACAAATACACTGACTCCCCCTACCATCATCAACAAGTGTCCTGATATGACATTAAACAATCTGATGGTAAGGCTCCAGTAAGGCTGGAACTTAGGGGAATGTGGAGTACCCCTTCATTGCCATCACTCACTGGTTCACTAGGGCTCGGAGTGGTAGTGGCCAATAGGGTCCTATCAATGGGCCAAATAGAATCGTTTGACATTTAAACTGTGTGCAAACAAAGGATTTATGCTAAATTGAATTGTTAGAAATAGAACTATTTGATCGTTTAACTGTGTTTAAACAAATGACTGATATCTAATTCAATTGTTAGTGATACATAGCAATACTTTGAACCATTTAACTTTGTTGACTTATGCTAGATTGAATTGTTTGAAATAGAACTGTTTGATCATTTAATTTTGTGTATCTACAAAATGTGTTTACAAATCATACATTTGATATACATGTAAAAACAGGATTTGGCACTAAATAACTAACAATGGTTGAGATGCCATAAAACCCAATCCAACCAACCGAGAGGATATGCAAATCTTATTGAATCATGTAAACTCAATCAGCTCTGCCATACAATTCCCAATGGAGAAGGAACGAAAAACAAACTTGCTTTTTTAGATGTCTTGATTACACCATACGGAAGTTTATACCACTTGTGTATACAGAAAACCGACAACAAATGAGATTATATGGGAATTTTGAATCATTCCTTCAGTATCAAGAAAGCATTGGTAGTTTGCATTCAACACAGGGTGCATGTTATCAGCATGTCATCTAACAATTATGTGAGAAGAATTAAGGGACATTAGTGACTCCCTTCAATGTTACAACTATCTATCTTTAGTCGTTTTAAAATGAGAAACAGGAGAATATCCAGTAATTGCAAACTTTGCAGCTATAGCAACTGTTCTTTATTTAACTGGTGTTGCTGAATAGAATCAGAGGTCTTACCAACAGTAAAACATCAAAGTGGTATTCAATAATAGAACTATTCTTAAAAAAGTTAGTCACTTGTAAGTCACTGAAGTGCCATTGCTATTGTCCTTGGAAATGAATACGGCAACCTGAGTTCAAATCCTGGACAATGCTGTTTGCATTTCATATAGTGCTAATATACTTTTGAAAGGCATGGATCCACTGTTCTTCTCCAAGCTGTGGGCAAATAGTTAGGCAGATTGAGGTTTCAATCCTAAGCTAGGCAACCAGTCTAGGAGAAGGAAAACTCTGCCCATGGTGAAGTTTTTTAAGTTGATACATAGTCCCTTATAAAAAAAAGGACTGATGAAAAGTGGTGTTGCATACATGGGAAAGATTGTAAGGTTGTAAGACTCAAGGAATATAAGGTTTTTGTTTGGTTTGATTTTATGGCATATCAACCATTCTAGATTATTTAAAGCCAAATCCTGTTTACACATATATATTAAATACATATATGATTTGTAAACACATTTTGTAGATAATATTCTTAAATGAGCCTGAGCTCGTTTGCACAAATTTAAATGATTTGAAGTATTGCAATAAAAAAGTCACAATTTTTATATCGGTCATTTTGTTATGAAATAGCCGAGGAATTTCGGTTCATGCCTTTGAGTTTAGTTAGGCTGAGAACCTTTCGGCTCAGCACATGGGTTGGTTGGGTGTAAACTTGAAGCAGGTGTTAACACGGGTGCGCGCGAGCGGATGGAGGTGTCACTCAGATGTCATAACAGTCCGAGACGATACTGGGTGACAAGGTGCGGGTGACGTCACGCACCGGAAGCACACGGAAGTTTGTGTGAGAATTTGAAGAAAATAAGAGTCAGGTTTTGGACACCGAACGAGAAGGATCAATTTTGGAGCTCGCAGGCGCGAGGCGAACTTGCGCCCTATGGAGGGCCGCTCAAGTTGGGGGCCAAATGAATAAGACAGCATAGAAGATTGTGTCTCTCCTCCTTACGTCGAAACCTTTAACTCAAAGTTAATAAAATGGTTTCGTACCTGAACAAGAAGTCATTACGTGTTTTTGAGATTCCTGTTCTTTATATGTTCTGTAGTAATGAACATTACATGTCCATTTTGCACATAGCGTTCATTGCGAATATGGTACAATTTGTTTGCACACAGTTTATTTTATTTGACTCATAGATGGGACCCAATCAGATGCTAGCACTCTGGATCAGAGTGGACCTGGGAGTGATGGCAACAAAGGAGTACTCTGCATTCCCCAAAGCTCCAACATTACTGGACCCCACTATCAGATGGTTTAATGTTATATCTAGGACACTCATTGAGGGAGTTTGACCTCTCTGCAGAGATGCAGTCAGAGTATTCTACAGCCCCAGCCAACTGGGCTATCAAGGAGTATAAGAAAATGATAACCAAAGAAGAGGTGAAAAAATCTAGTATGGCGGCTCATTTCTGGAGAGAGTATACATAGGTATATATATCTGGTGGGGTAATCATCTTCTGTAGGATGAGGTCTAAATAATAGACAGAGAGCATCATTAACACATGAAGAATTTGATGAAACAGCTTATATTGGTTTATCTGCCTGTTGCGTAAGCCAAGGATGAACAAATTTCAACATCAGGTGGTTTTCTTTGCACAAAACAAAGGTGTTTGAGAAAGTAACTAAAATAGAATGATTTGAGAACAACTTTGAATAAAAATGTGGAACAAGCTGCATATATAACTGAAAAATAGAATATCTAAAATCCCAAGCATTGATGCTTTGCTGATCTTAAAATTTTTGTTTACAACAATTATGTTTTACACTGCTGGGAAAAGAGACTTTTTCTTTTCATATAGACTGTACACCTGAAGAAGACTCAGTCAAAATATTGTGTTGACAATATTATAAACCCAAAGAGATTCAGTTGTTGTTGGTTGGTTGGTTGATTGGGTTTTATGTAGGTTATTTAATGCCAAATCCATCTTTATACAAATAATCAGTTCTATTTCAAACAATTCAGTTTAGTACAAGTACACAGTTTAATTTTGAAAAAACATTTCTATTTCAAGCTATTCAATTTATTCAAACAATTATAATTCAGCTAATTCAGTTTAGTGTAAGCACAGAAATTCTATATTAAATAATTCAGTTTACTGTAAGTAAAGCTTCAATGCCAAAAATAGCTCCACTTCAAACAATTCAGTTTAGCATAAGCATGCAGTTTAGATGTAAGAACTCAGTTTAATTGTCAAAAACATTTCTATTTCAAGCTATTCAGGTTAGTCAAACAGTTCTATTTCAAACAATTCAGTTTAGCATAAGTATGCAGTTAGTTCTATTTAACCCATTGATAGGGCCCTATCAGGTACTACCATTCCGGGCCAGAGTGGACCTGGGAGCAATGGCAATGAAGGGTTGCTCTGCATTCCCCAAAGCTCCAGCATTATTGGAACCTCACCATCAGATTGTTTCATGCCATATCTAGAACACTTGTTGCGGGAGGTGGGGGTCTTACTGCTCTGCAGAGAAGCAGTAAGTGTATTCTACAGCCCCAGCCGACTGGGCAAGATTCAGTTGTCCATAGAAAAAAGTTGTAAAGATAATGACTCTTTTGAAAGTTTTTGGCAAGATTATCTTCTTTTGTTTTTGTTTGCTTGCATTATTCTAATTATTTCAATATTAGGTCAGTATATTGTGTAAGCTGTTTATATAACCAGTGATATCATAGATAGGATTTATTCATCAGATAAGTTAAAAATTTGATTCATTCTAATGATTACATATATTTTTACAAAGTAAGTTCTAAAAGTATGTACAGAAATTCAGTAGAATTTATTTTAATAGAGAAATACATTAAAAATATCTTTTTGATATCTATCTAATTACTTACATAACTCCTTGATATCACAGAAATGATTTATCAAACAAATACATCAAAACTTACTTTCATGCTAAAGTCCATGAGTGGGCATATATATATATATATATATATATATATATATGTGTGTGTGTGTGTGTGTGTGTGTGTGTGTGTGTGTGTGTATTTTTACCAAAACCTTCCAAATGAGCAGGATGTGACACAAGGTCAATTTTCAAGTGGTGTTTAACAGGTCTGAAGTCAGTTTACTTTCTCCTAGACTAGTTGCCATACCAAGTGTAAAGAATTCAGTCTGCTCTAATATTTACCTATGGCTGCAGGGAGAATAGTTGGATTCATACCTTTCCCAAGGATATTAGTTCTATGTGAAATGCAGATATCTTAGACCAGAATTTTAACCTAGGTTGCCATGTTAATTTTCTACAAGAGTAACCATTACACTACGAACATGTCCATATGTGTGTGTGTGTGTGTGTGTGTGTGAATAACAACACACTATAAAAATAAATAAGATAAAAAAAAACAATATATCTCCAAAGAGGTAACTAAAGACCATTATAAATTAGACAACCCTTCCCAGAATATCCCATGAACTAGATCTCCCTCTCCATCATGCCCCACACAACAGAATATAAAAGGATACTCACAATGTGAAAGTGCTTTGGTCTGATCACAGAGGGGAGAAACTGGCAGTCAAGTATTGTAAACTCTGTGTATGCCTACAGTCAGAAAAAATCTACCCAGGTTTCACCTAAACAGATCATCTGGAGAACTCTGACTAAAGATGTTACGGACAAGACAAGATTTTATTAATTAAAAAAGGCCATTAGAAGGAATATATGAATACAAACTGTGAATACTAAAGGCATTTAAAAAAATTCAGTGAGAATTATTTTATAAGAAAAATGCAAAGCAAATTATCCAAATTATTTTAATATTAGTTATCTATACAATCCATGCAATCACAGGTAGAACTTATTCAATAGATATATCAAAACATTTATTCAATCTAATGGTTACATATGGAGTCACACAAAAAATACTAAATATATACATATAAATTCGTTGGAAATTATTTTAATACTATTTGTTCATATAGGCTATGATATCATGATTTATAAAACAAACTCATTCCAATACTTCCGCAGTTGGATGGGGCTGTAGAATATACTGACTGCTTCTCTGCAGAGGGGTAAGACTCCTGCCCTCAACAAGTGTCCTGGATATAACATGAAACAATCTGATGGTGAGGTTCCTGTTATGCTGGAGCTTGGGGGAGTGCTCCCAGATCCACTCTGGCTCTGGAGTGGTAGCACCTGATTGGGTCCTATTTATGGGCCAAATACAACTAAACTGTGTACTTATGCTAAACTGAATTGTTAGAAATAGAACTGTTTTTGTAAACTAAACTGAATTGCTTAAAATAGAACTGTTTTTGATATTGAGACTGTACTTATGCTCATTTGAATTGTATGAAATTGAACTGCTTGAAATAGAAATGTTTTTGACAATTAAACTGTGTACTTATGCTAAACTGAATTGTTTGAAATAGAAACAATTATTTGTATAAAAATGGATTTGGCATTAAATAACCTACAAAGGTTGACATACTATAAAACCCAAACAAACAAACAAACCCTCCTAATACATATATATCGATCAAGTAAATTCTAACTGGGAAAAATGAAACAAAAATCACATATATTTTAGTATTTACTGATTTATATTGACTACTTTTTGCTTTTCCTGTCATTAACCTCTAATTTCACTATTTCTCTCTACTTTCTCAGTAATCCTTAGTCCTCACATAACAAAACAAATATTTTCAGTGTTATGAAAAAAATCTGATTAAATTCTAAATTTTCCACATTTTTTTTCTCAAATTAGTTTTAATTCTTTTAGTAGTAGTAGATTGAGAATAAAGAAGAAAAGGGTTCGTTTGGTTTGGTTTCTTTGTTTAATGGCATATCAACCTTTGTGGGTCATTTAATGCCAAATCAATTCTTCTAGAAGAACATTAGTGGTACTATTTAACCCATAGCTAGGAGGATGAGGGGGTTCCTACTTTTCCCAAGTGTATTTGTCCGAAAGTGAACATAATAGGGTGACTGGAGTTCGAACTTGCTTACTACAATTCCGCTGTCTATTGCTTTAACCATTATACTATGGGGACACCCCCTGAAGAAAAAGGATTATCAGTGGTCAGGTATTAATGTTAGTATCACTGACAGTCAGAATGGGGCTATCTTATTTATTGTAATCTTTGCAAAGTTCTTAAAAGTATATTTTCATCACATTACATTAGGAAAAATACAGAACAGCAAATTCTAAAAAATTGAATGATGCTAGACTGACAGACATTTCCAATAATAACAGAGGAAATCTTCTGAGAAGATTGCCCAGTTGGCTGGGGTTGTAGAATACACTGACTGCACCCCTGCAGATGGGTAAGACCCACTACCACCACCAATGAGTGTCCTAGATATGACACTAAACAATCCAGTAATACTGGAGCTTTTGGGAATGTGGAGTACCCCTTCATTGTCATTGCTCCCAAGTCCACTCTGGCCAAGAATGGTAGCATCTGATAAGGGCCCTATCTATGGGTTAAATAGATCTAACTGCATACTTATGCTAAACTGAATTGTTTGACTAAACTGAATAGCTTGAAATTGAAATGTTTTTCACAAATAAACTGTACTTACGTTTAAACTGCGTGCTTATGCTAAACTGAATTGTTTTAAATTGAACAGTTTTTGACATTGAGACTGTACTTACACTAAACTGAATTGTTATATATAGAACTGTTTTGACATTTTACTGTGTAAACAAAATCTATACTTATGCTAAACTGAATTAGCTGAATTAGAACTGTTTGAATAAACTGAATAGTTTGAAATAGAAATGTGTTTGACAATTAAACTGTGTACTCATGCTAAACTGAATTGTTTGAAATAGAACTGATTATTTTCATAAAAATGGACTTGGCGTTAAATAACCTACAAGGGTGGATATGCCATAAAACCCAACCAAACAACCAACTTCTGTAAAGAACTCTGGAAAATATATGATGTCAGAGTTTTGGCTCAAATTCTAAATACAGACAGCAAAGCAAGAGATTCACTGCTAATTTGAAAATACAAGACAAAGCAGTGAGTTAAGGGTATCAGAGACAGAAGCCAGAAGCATTTGGAGGGGTCAGGGATTATGATCAGATAAAGATTCATTGGTTTTGTGCTCACTCAGGTCATCTAATAAGATAAAAATGGGTAGCAGAAACTGTGTGTGGATTATGCCAGTTGAAAAATGGTGAAAAAAAAAATTTCAAGAAGGCAGCTGCAAATCCAACTTTTATGGCAGCCATGACAAATAGTTAATATTTTTGCAATTGCAGTCAAGCTTTATTCTCAATTCAAATTCTACTCTGCAATTCAAACTTAGAAATTAAATTTTAAGTAAAGAAATGAAAAACAGCTTCTTCAATTCTGCTTAAATGTCTTCCTGGCAAAAAAAAAAACCCAATTTTTTTTCCAAATCTATTTAAGATACTCTCCTGTTAGATTATACATATGATAATTCTATTTCATCAGTAAAACTTGCATTGATTCCTGACCACTAAAAACCTCTTTTTTCCAGACTTTCAAAGCATTTCTATTATCATTTCTTTGGTGGTTGGTTGGTTGGTTGGTTGGTTGGGTTTTATGGCATATCAACTTTGGTAGGTTATTTAATGCCAAATCAATTTTTATGTAAATAATCAGTTCTTTTTCAAACAATTCAGTTTAGCATAAGCACACAGTTTAAACGTAAGTTTAGTCAAACAATTCAATTTAGCATAAGTATGCAGTTAGATCTATTTAACCCATAGATAGGACCCTTATCAGATGCTACCGCTCCAGGTCAGAGTGGACCAGGGAGCAATAGCAGTGAAGGGGTGCTCCGCATTCCCTAAAGCCTTAGCATTACTGGAACCTCACCATCAGATTGATTAGTGTCATACCAGGACACTTGTTGGAGGTGGGGTCTTACCCCTCAACAGAGGTGCAGTCAGTGTATTCTACAGCCCAACATTTCTTTGGAATGCATTTTCATAATAAAATAATTTACTGTGCATTTAGATTATGCATATAAAAAACATTTTTTCAGTAATACTTGCACTATTTCCTGACAACAGGGTGGCAGGAAATAAAATACATTGACAGCATTCCTTGCAGAAAGGTAAGACCCCCCCCCCCACTGACTCCAAAAAAAGGCATGTCCTAGGTATGGAACTAACTAAATCTGAGAGTGACTCTCCAGCTCTAGAGGTCCAAGGAGTGCAAAGTCATCCCTCTTATGCCATTACTTCTAGATCCACTTTGCCCAGTAAGCTGGGGCTGTAGAATATGCCAACTGCATCTCTGAAAAGGAGTAACTCCCCCACCACCACCACCATGAGTGTCTTGGAAATGACTTTAACAATCTGATGGTAAAGCTCCAGGATTGCGAAGTACCCCTTCATTCCCATTGCTCCCAGGTCCACTTTGGCCCGGAGTGGTAGCAACTAATAGGGTCTTATCTATGGGTCAAATAGAACTGTTTGATATTTAAACTTTGTGCAAACAAATGATTTATACTGAACTGAACTGTTTGAAATAGAACTGTTTTACTATTTAACTTTGTCTAAACAAATGACTGATGTTTAAATGAATTGTTAGTGATACATTGTAATACTTGGAACTATTTAATTTTGTTGAATGCTGTTTACAAATCATATATCTGATATATGTATAAACCAGATTTGGTATTAAATAACCAACAATGGTTGATATGCCGTAAACCAAACCAGACCAAAATCTAGATCCACTTTTCCCTGGAGTGGTAATATCTGTTAAGGTCCCATCTCTGAGTTCTGTTTAAAAATTAGTTGCATTAAGTAAGAATGCTTTATATATAACTGTAATTTATTTCTATCAAGAATAGATATTTGATCCTATAATAGTTTACTGTAAACGCGTAATAACATCAATGGCCGAAAGTAAACGCGTTTTTTTTATATCACAAACTGCACACCAAAGATGAAGATTAACGTCCAATGTAGTCTCTACTCTTAATTGATCTGGCATATATGTATATATATATATATACGTATATATATATATATATATATATATATATATATATATATATATATATATATTTATAAAATTCTCTTAATACCCTGTCTGGTGGCAAAAGCTGCTTGGTAGAGCTACTGAAATTGTGTTATCACCCCTGGTTGGCAGCTGATGAGGACAGGGTATCATACATGCTTTCACACATTGTATGATGAAAAAAAATACCAACGATTATTATTCATTATTCATTATTTGAAACCATATAACTGTGTGCAAACAAATGACATTTATTGAATTGAAATAATTACTTAAAGCCATATAATTTATTGATCAAAATACTTGAAACCATATAAATGTGTGCAAATTATTTGTATTATATAGGAATGCTTAATATTATATAACTGGACAAAAAACTCTTAAGATACAACTCCAAAAAAAATGTAAATATAAATGTACAATAAATGCAATTCCCTAACCTCTAGGCATAAAATAACCTTTGATAGGTTAATTTGCTGTTCAAATCAATCAGTCTTTTCTTCCTAATTTTAATGCCTTTCTGTAGTAAAATCTTTTGCAATGCACACACACACACACACACACACACACACACACACACACACACACACACACACACACACACACACACACACACACACATATATATATATATATATCCAGGGAAAGGAGTAGCACCCTCCCCTACACCTCGGTGTAGTAGCTATTGAAAAGGGAGTCTTCTAGTCACCCTCGACTACAGTCACCAATTTTACTTTTCTCTCTCTCTCTCTCTCTCTCTCTCTCTCTATATATATATATATAATATATATATATATATATATATATATATATATTAGATCATTTCTATGTGTAATATTTTCATTACATCTAAAAAACCTCAGAAAATCTCATTCTTCTTGATTTAGAATATACAACACAGACCTTGTACTGAACATTATTTTAAGTAAAAAGGTGCTATATTAAAAGGCTATAAAATCATGAAATTGTGTTGGTGATTTCCTGAAAATAACTATCCCCTCATACTGTGTACTGGGTATGACGCTAAACTGCATCTGATGGTGAAGCTCCAGTTCTGGAGCTTTGGGGAATGTCGAGTGCCCCTTCATTGCAATTACTCCCAGTTTCACTTTGACCCAAAGTGGAAGTACTTATTGGGGTCTCATCTATGGGTCAAAAAAGTTTAATTATTTAACTGTGTGCCAACAAAACCATTAATGTTAGATAGTAATACTTAAAACCATTCAGCTGTGTGTCAGCAAAGGATTAATATCAAATAGAATTATTAGTATTAGATAGAAATACTTGAAACCATTTAATTGCATGCAAATAGAACTACTAGTGTTATATAGCAATACTTGAAACCATTTAACTGTGTGCCAACAAATGAGCTCTGGCTTGTTTAAAATGTTAACTACAAACTATTTGTTTAGAAATCATATATATTTAATGTGTATAAACAGGATTTAAATAACCTACAAGGATTGATATGCCATAAAACCCAACCAACCAAGGGGTGTCTTTGTGGTGTAATGGTTAAAGTGATGGAATGTGAAATCATAGCAAGTGAGTTTGAACTCCAGTCATGCTATTATGTTCACTTTTGGACAAGTACCCTTGGGAAAGGCATGAACTCCCTTATTCTTCCAGCAATGGGTTTAATAGTAGCACTATTGTTCTTCTAGAAGAATGGTTTTGGTATTAAATAACCTACAAGGGTTGATATGCCATAAAACCCAACCAACCAACTACCTTGTACCACTCCAAAAATCATTAGAATATCTGTAATTCTTTAGTGAGGAGGGAGAATAAATAGTAACCTTTCTACCCTCTGGTATTCTTCTGAAGTTAATATTTTGAATAAGCACAGATAAGTATTGAATGATCAAATTTTCTTGTTCATATTATATTCCTTATATCTATTACATGCTAAATTTACTAAAGAAATTTTAGCATCTGCTTACTTCCCATAAATGCTTTTAGCATTCACTCTATCACTTCATTTGTAATAAAAAAATTTCAACTGATTTTCTCAATATGTTCAACCTGTGATACCATGGTTGATATAATTAACTAGTCTTAAAATTAATTATTTTAATTTGCTGTTCACAAATGCTAAATCATTTCATATTTCTGAAATATAAGAAGAGCAATGGACTGATGGTTGAGAGATCTGAGGTATCTTTTTGAATAAATGATTAATTATCTGTATTACCAGAAAGTTACTTTCAAAGAAAATGGAAATGAATTTAACTAGTCAAGTTCAAATCCTTAATGAGGCTGTGTGTATTTAATTTTATACCAATGCCTATGGGAAAGGCATGGATCCATCTCTTCTCTCACCAGCAATGAATGAATAGTAGGATAGACTGTGCTCTTAAACCTTGGTAAGGCAACGGTTGTAAAAGAAGGAAAAACTAGCAGAACTCTGCCAAAAAAAATTGATTTTGTGTCTCATTGCAGAGGGGTTGGGTAAATACATATTCCATTTTGGGACACCAAGCATGTTTTATATATTTATTTGGGAAGGATGCATCACAAGTTCAATTTTCAAACATCTAAAACTGGTTTGAATTCAGTTTTCCTTCTATGCAAGTTGCTTTAGCAAGGTTAAAGAACCAATTTTCCCAGTTGCTTACCTATATTTTTTGGGGGTGGAGGGAAGAGATGGATTAAGACCTTTCTCAAGAGCATTAGCATTAAGTGAAATGCAAACAGTCTTGTCCAGGTTTGAACTCTGGTCACCAATTTCATTTCATTCGGTAATGATGGCTACACTTAGTGTGTTGTATGTATGCATGTATTTGTACATGTATACGAAGAAAAATCTAATTTTCTGCCAAGAGTTTGCAACCAATTTAGTATTTACTCTTATTCAAACGAAATCAACCAGACGGACAAAGGGCTTCTGACTACATATAAATATTGAAGAGAAACTAGAATTCATTGCTTATTTCAGAACACCCTAATTATATTTGATGGTGCATCTTGCTAACTGTTACCCACTTTTTATACAGAGCTTTTCAATCATAAGTTTTGTAGGGCATGGTCTGAAGACATTTTATATGTTTCACGAACAATTAACTTTGAAAGAATTTTGTTGGAGTGCATTACTGACTTGGTTTGAATAATCACGACAGCAACTTTTGTGGTTCAGTGCACATATGTTCAGGATGAGAACAAACTTTAATGGTGGAATGAGAAATAAAGATATTTAATTGCTTCAGGCAGTTAAGAAATCCCACACATTTTCAAGCATAAAGATCCCATAAGAAAGGAAGGCTTCAAAATATGAATCAGTTAATTATTTTAATTTAGGGAATTATCTTACTTTGCATCTGTTGTTCTTTAGATTTAACTTGTTTTTTTTTTATTAAAATTGGCCATTTCATTCAGTTGGTTGGTTTGGTTTTATTGTGTATCATCCATTTTTGGTTATTTAATAGCAAATCCTGTTCATACATATATATCAAAGATATATGATTTGGTTGGGTTTGGTTGAATTTTATGGCATATCAACCATTGTAGGTTATTTAATACCAAATTCTCTTTATACATATATATAAAATATATATGATTTTGTTGGGTTTGGTTGAGTTTTATGGCACATCAACCATTGTTGGTTATTTAATACCAAATTTTCTTTATATATTAAATATATAGGATTTGGTTTGGTTGAGTTTTATGGCACATCAACCATTTTAGATTATTTAATACCAAATTCTCTTTATACATATATAATATATATATGATTTGATTTGGTTTGGTTTTATGGTTCATCAAAACTTGTAGGTTGTTTAATGCCAAATCTTCTTAATACATATATATTGAATATATATCCTTTACTTTGGTTGGGTTTTATGGTATATCAACTGTTGTATGTTATTTAATGCTGAATTCACTTTATACATACACATTAAATATATATGGCTTAATTTAGTTGAGTTTTATGGCATATCAACCATTGTAAGTAATTTAATACCAAATCCTGTTTATAAATATATATATATTTAATATATATATGATTTGTAAACATATATTTTGAAGGTAATGTTTTTCAATGTGTCAGAGCTCATTTGTTAGCAACAGTTATATGTTTCAAGTATTGTTATGTAACAGTAGCAATTTAATTTACTATCAGTCATTTGTTTGCACACAGTTAAGTGGGGGGGGTGTCTGTGTGGTTTAATGGTTAAATCACTGGATTGCAAAATCTTAGTAATCAAATTTGAACTCCAGTCACATTATTATGCTCACTTTCAGATGAATACCCTTAGGAAAGGCATGTTATCCCTTAAACTATAGATTGAATAGTACGACTACTGTTCTTCTAGAAGAATGGCTTTGGCATTAAATAACCCACAAAGGTTGATATGCCATTAAACAAAAAAAACAAAACAAAAAACCAAACAGAGAAACCAAACAGATAAGTGATCAAACAGTTCTATCTGACCCATCAGCAGGACTCTAACAGGTCAAAGTGGACTGTAGAGTAATGGTAATGAAGGCGTACTCCACATTTCCCAATGCTCCAGGACTGGAGTCTCACTATCAGATGCAGTTTAGTGTTATTTCCAGGATACTACTTGGCCAAGAGTCTTACTCCTCGGCAGAGATGCAGTCAGCATATTCTACAGACCCAGGCAACTGGGTTTGTTTCATTTGGAGAATATAGACAAGAACAATTATATAGATAACTATCATACATACACATGCATACATACGCAATGCAAGCAACATACATACATACATGTGTATACATACACAATACAAGCAACATACATACATACACATGGATACATACACAATACAAGCAACATACATACATACACGTGCATACATATACAATACAAGCAACATACATACATACACGTGCATACATACACAATACAAGCAACATGCATACATATACGTGCATACATACACAATACAAGCAACATACATACATACATACACCTGCATACATACATAATACAAGCAACATACATACATACACATGGATACATACACAATACAAGCAACATACATACATACACGTGCATACATATACAATACAAGCAACATACATACATACATGTGCATACATATACAATACAAGCAACATACATACATATACGTGCATACATACACAATACAATCAACATACATACATACATACATACACGTGCATACATCTACAATACAAGCAACATACATACATACATACATACACCTGCATACATACACAATACAAGCAACATACATACATACACATGGATACATACACAATACAAGCAACATACATACATACACGTGCATACATCTACAATACAAGCAACATACATACATACACATGCATACATACACAATATAAGCAACATACATACATACACCTGCATACATACACAATACAAGCAACATACATACATACACGTGGATACATACACAATACAAGCAACATACATACATACACGTGCATACATACAAAATACAAGCAACATACATACATACATGTGGATACATACACAACACAAGCAACATACATACATACACGTGCATACATACACAATACAAGCAACATACATACAACACGTGGATACATACACAATACAAGCAACATACATACATACACGTGCATACATACACAATATAAGCAACATACATGCATACACGTACATACATACACAACATATACACAATACATGCAACAGACACACATCATACACACATGGATGCACATGTAGCATAACCGTTATCATAATGGATTAAGTGCTACTTGTTCAAATCCTGGACTAAGCTGTTTGCATCTCACTTTGCGTTAATGTCTTTGGGAAAGGCATGAAACCATCTCTCCTAATCAATGGGTTCTCTATCCTTTGTAAGGCAACCAGTCAAGGAGATTAAAAACTCTTAATTCAATCCTCCAGTACTCTGCTTACAAATTGAGCTTGTGTCACATCCTGCTTATAGTAGAGGGGCTGGGTAAATACACATACATAAAGCACACATAGATGCACACTAGGGGTCCAAAATAAAGTACTTATCTATTGAGCCCCACCCCCACTGAGCAGGATGCAAAAGCAGGTCATTCATCAAGCAAATTACAGCTTTCCTTTTTCCTAGATTGGTCTCTTGACCAAGGCTAAAGAACCTATAATGCCCCACTAATTACCTATTGCTGGATTCATGCCTTTTCTTGGGACATTAGCATGAAATGAAAAGCAAACAGCTTCATTGAGTATTTAAACACAGTTTACGGAGTCCATTTCCTAAAACAGGACATACACACTTTGTTAGCCGAGTCAGCTGGGGCTAAGAATGAGCAGATTGCATCTCTGCAGAGAGGGAAGAGCCCCACCTCCTCAACAAGTATCTTTGATATGACACTAAATTGCATCTGA
>OY757918.1:81085671-81115671 GCA_963585895.1 Sepioteuthis lessoniana
ATAAAATAAAAATAGAGATTTAAAAAATCATTAGCGGAATTGTGAGTACTTCCCTACCAATATTTTTCTTTTAAACATGAGTTACATAGATTTTATTATTTATAAAGTAACAATATACAAACAAAATGGGTATTATTAGGTGTTATTTATTGTCAAACTCTATGAAATACAACAACCAAAATAATGAATATGCAACATGCAAAAATAAGTACACCTCTTATACAAATTAATACGATTGTATCTTTGCTAACTAAACGGCTGAAGAAGAAGCTAGATGGCAATTACACAAGAATTTTGTGAGCAATATTGAACAAGTCCTGGCGGCAACACCCCACAAGACACCAACTATACGGCCATCTGCCTCCCATCATGAAAACTATACAAGTTAGACGAAACAGACACGCAGAACATTGCTGGGGAAGCAAGGACGAACTCATCAGTGATGTACTTCTATGGACCCCTGCATATGGCCAAGCAAAAGCAGGATGATCAGCTCGAACATACATACAGCAGCTATGTGAGGATACAGGATGTAGCCCGGAAGACCTGCCAGAAGTGATGAATGATAGGGAGAAGTGGCGAGAGAGGGTCAGGGATATCCGTGCTAGCGCCATGACATGATGATGATGATGATGATATCTTTGCTAATAGAGTTATAATGGTTTTTTTTACATACACCTCCTCCACCTACAACACATCCATGCCAAGAATGAATTATATAGTAGATGTCATAAAAAATGTGCATATATATATATTTTACTTATCAATGTAAATGTTTTGTTATTGTTTAGACACACACTCACAAACACAGATATATATCATATTTACAAAGTCACATATATGATATATATGTGTGTGTATGTAGTAATTTATGAAGCTCTTTGCTTCAATATGGCACAAGGCCGAATGAATGAGGCACCCAATGGGATGTGTGTGTATGTATCTGTATGTTGTGTGTGTGTATGTACATTTGGGTGTGTTTCTCTTTCATTAATTTTAACCACAACATTCTTCTCATATCTGCAAACAACTTCCAAATTTGGCGGAGTTTATGGTTTGTCATAAGTAAAAAAATGTTGGCCACCTTAGTTGAGAGTGACCCAAAGGCTCCCTTTTCAATAGCTACTACACTGAGGTGTAGGGGAGGGTGCTACTCCATTCCCAGGATTGCTCCATTTTACTCTTGATCCTTACCTTATAATAATGCTGAGTGTTAAGCAAAGCTACATCAAATACTGTTTTTTGTGTCTTTGGTATGACTCAACCTGGGATTGAACCCCAATCTCCCAGACCATTGGTGAACACTCTTCTAATAAGGCTGATGGCCTGGTTTGTCATAATTAAAAGAAATGTGACCAAAGGGGAAATTAAAGTAAACTAATCTTTAAGTGTAGATGGATGTTTCAGAAAAATCCACAGTCGGTCACTTTTTTCTTCCTGGAAGGTATATGAATAAGTAAACACAGAAAAAAATAATTCAAACAGCATATCATTTGTTCCTTGTATGCACATAAAAGTGTGTACATATACATGCATACATCCTTCTCAGTAGATCGATGTAAAACACATCCCTTTTTGAAAGTCCCTAAGATCTTTATATTAGTAAATCCTGTTATTGCATTCAGTAAATGTTTTTCCTCCTATACGTGTTGTTTATTTTCAGTGCCAGTAAGTATTTCAGAGAGTTTTACTTAAGGACATAGGAATAAAATGATAATACTCCTCTAATATTTTTATATTTAAGTTATTCATTTGAATGTTTTGTTTTTCTTTCTGAAATGAATAAACACTGACCAGGATGTTCATGAAGAGACTCTCCCATTTACTTGACTTGTTGGTATTTGCATATGTTAATGATATTTTATTTATTTATTTATTGAATTAAATCAAATGTTGATGAAAACTATTTATTGCAATTTAATTGAGGAAGAAGTTAACGTATAGTTTTTAATATAGATTAATATGTTATGTTCTACGTGCAGAAAAAACAACATTTGTACTGATGTATCAGTCCACCTACTAAAAATTGCATTGATCAGGTGTTGTTCAACAACATGGTTTAAAAAACTATTAAGGCTGACCAAGTGACTATTAATTCACTGAATGGTGTCCACATATGTAAGGTAATTGTAGGCAAATATAAATGAGAGCAAGAGAGAGAGAGAGAGAGAGAGAGAGAGAGAGAGAGAGAGAGAGTGTATATATATATATATATATATATATATTGGGTGCTACAGAAATACCTTCCACATTTTAAACTGTCACCTGTGTGGTACAAGTGAACTTAAAGTATCAATGATAGCTTCATCACTCGAGCTGCATTAATTAGTAGAATTTTCTATCTGGAATAGTATCATTCTGATTTTAGATGAAATGAGCAAAAAAGTTTTCTGTGTAGCAATTAGAGATTCACTTAACTTAAAAAAAAAACTTTTACCAGAAAAAGCTGCGTGATCTGGTTCAATTATAGTATCTCATTTCCTTTTCACCACAATCATGACAGTTTAAAATGTGGGAAATATTTCTGCCACACATTATATATATATATATATATATATATATACATACATGAAGTGGGCACCTCTTATGGGGTAATGAATTGCAAGTTGGATAAGCAGACTATTGTTAGTAATTTCAATCCTCACAAGGTACCCCATTCTTCCAGCTTCATGCTATGCTACGACTAAGCTAAGCTTTATAAATAGCTATATATCATTATCGTCAAGTTGTACTGACAACATGGATTTCCCTGATGACCTCTCTCCATCCACCCCTGTCATCCATCACTCCTGGCAGGTCTTCCAAAACAACATCTTGTGTCTGTGCAGTACTAATATAAGTAAATTCTATTGATAGCAGTCCATGCTTTTGCTAGGCATATACTAACATGACTTTCAGTAGATGAGACACTGCTACTAAGGTATGTAAACTTGTTCACTTAGAGCGGAGATGGCTCCTTCTTGTTTAAAACACATGTACTCTGTTTTATTTGCATTCTTATTGAGCCCAATGTCTCCCGCTGCCTGCTCCAGGCTATGGAGTAGGGATTTGGCTTGGGTAGGTGTATTTGTAAGCGGTGCTATATCATCTGTAAAGTCTGGAGGTGCCCGTGGTATAATGGTTATCGTCACAGAATATGGACACGGCTATACAAGTTCAATTCCTGGACAAGACTGATTGCATTTCACATAGCACTAATACCCTTGGGAAAGGTATGAATCCAATTATTCTCCCTCCAGCTATGGGTAAATAGGTTCTTCAGCCTTGGTGAGGCAACTAGTCTAGGAGAAGGAAAACTCTGATTTCAAACCTGTTAAACTCCGCTTAAAAAATTGACCTTGTGTCATATCCTGCCCGAGCGGAGGGGTTGGGTAAATATGATCATCTGTAAAGTCTGTGTCCATTATAGTTTCTGCAGGATATCATCTGCTTCTTGCCGTAAAGTCACTTTTCTATCGATGTTTGAAGAATGCAGTAAAGGTAGATTGTAAACATATATGGAGCAAATGCATCTCCTTGCAAAACTCCAGCAACTAATTCTAAGAAGTCTGTGTTTCCATCAGGTGAGTGAACCTTTACTTTCATGCTTCTATAAAGCATCACTATAGCTGATATATATGAAGTATATACACACACACACGCATACATATATATATATATATATATATATATATATGCATATGCATAATGTATATATATATATATATATATACACACATACATAAAGTATATATTTTTATATATACATATAACGTATCTGTCTGTCAATCTATCTATCAATATATATATATATATATATATATATATATATATATATATATATATATGCACACATTAAGTATGTAAATATATATCTAAACAAATATACACACATAAAGTACATACACACACACACATTAATTACATTTGCATATTCACATATAAAGTATATAATATATATATATATATATATATATATATATATATATATAAAGTAAGTGTGTGTATGTACAAGTATATATATATATATATATATATATATATATATATATATATACAATTATTTTTTAATTCGAAGTATTAGAGCTAGTTTGGTTTGGTGGATTTTATGGCATATCAACGCTTATAGGTTTTTTAACACCAATTCCATTTTCATGCAAATATTCAGTTCTATCTCAAACAATTCAGTTAAACGTGAGTACACAGTTTAATTGTCAAAAACATTTCAAATAGTTCAGTTCAGCTTAAGTATGCAGTTTCATCAAATTAGTTTTATTTCAAGCAGTTCAGCATAAGTACACACTTTAATTGTCAAAAATATTTTTGTTTAAGCTATTCAGTTCAGTCAAACAGTTCTAATTCAAACAAATCAATTCAGCATAAATACACAGTTTAGTTCTATTTAAATCCATTTTATACAAATAATCAGATCTATTTCAAACAATTCAGTTTAGCATGAGTACACAGTTTAATTGTTAAAAACATTTCCATTTCAAGCTATTCTGTCTAGTCAAATGGTTTTATTTCAAACAATTCAGTTCAGCTTAAGTATGCAGTTTCAATGTCAAAACAGTTCTATTTCAAGCAATTTATTTTAGCATAAGTACATAGTTTAATTGTCAAAAATATTTTAATTTCAAGCTATTCAGTTCAGTCAAACAGTTCTAATTCAAACAAATAGGTTCAGCATAAGTACACAGTTTAGTTCTATTTAAATCCATTTTATACAAATAATCATATCTATTTTAAACAATTCAGTTTAGCATGAGTACACAGTGTAGTTGTCAAAAATATTTCTATTTCAAGCTATTCAGTTTAGTCAAACAGTTCTAATTCAAACAATTCAGTTTTGCATAAGTATACAGTTTTAACCATTTTGGGCCAGAGTAGACCTGGGAGTAATAGCAATGAAGGGGTGCTCTGCATTCCCCAAAGCTCCAGCATCACTGGAACCCCACCATCACAGATTGTTTAGTGTCATATCCAGGACATTTGTTAGGGGTGGAGTATTACCCCTCTGCAGAGGTGCAGCCAGTGTATTCTATTTTTTAATCAACAATCGAACTCATGATACAATATAGCATTGTCCAACTTAGTTACATCTACAAGAAATACTTGGATACATTCAGACAAAATATAATTGTCATAATACTATATATTTATATTATATATTTTTATTATACATTTATATTATAAGTTAAAGTAAAGTTGGCAACTGTAGTGGAGGACCACCAGAAGGCTCCCTTTTCAATAGCTACTACACTAAGGTGTAGGGGAGGGTGCTACTCCTTCCCTGGATTGCTCCACTTTACCCTTGATACACACCTAATATTGCTCAGCATCAAGCAAAGAGGTATCAAGTACTATTTTTAAAGTCTTTGGTATGACATGACCTGGGATTGAACCCCGGTCTCCCAGACCATTGGCAAACACTCTAGCCACTAGACCAATGTGCTGGTCTATTATTTATATTATATATTTATATTATGTATTTCTTAAGGTTTTACAATATACCTTACTTGTTTTTATTATGACTGAACCTTAACTTTAGTTTGGTTTATTCATTTAATGGCATATCAACTCCTCACGGGTAATTCAATGCTAAAATTTGATTAATTTTCAAATGTTTGATTACACTCTTAACTATATTTCAATATTCCATTGCGATTTTTTTTCTTTTAAAAATCACTCTTTTTTTTTATTTGATTATAGCAATAATTTGTTTGTGCTGTAATATGGTATCAAGTATTCCTATCTAATTCAAATAATTTGCGCATAATTATATAGTTCTAAGTGATTATTGCCATTGGCAATATGAGTAGAGTGTTCGCCAATGGTCTAGGAGACTGGGGTTCAATACCAAAGACTCAAAAAATGGTACTTGATGCCGCTTTACTTAACACTCAGCATTATTATAAGCTTAAGGATCAAGGGTAAAGTGGAGCAATCTAGGGAATGGAGTAGCCCCCTCCCCTACACCTCGGTGTAGTAGCTATCGAAAAGGGAGCCTTTGGATCACCCTCAACTAAGGTTGCTAACTTTATTTTACATACTTAATTATAATTTAACAATAATGTTCATTTATTTCCACACACTTATATGGTTTCAAGCATTTCTATCCAATACTAAGTTTAAAACAGATTGATTTAACTCATCGATGGGAACCTAGCATGTGCTACCATTCAGTGTCAGAGTGGACCTGGAAGTAATGGTGATAAAAGATTGATGCCATACTCCCCAGAGAACTGGAACCTTAGCACGAGACGCAGTTTAGTGTCATAACCAGGATAGTAGATAAGAATTTTTGCTATATGAATTCCTGTTTTGTCTTGCGTATTAACTACCAAACTGATAGAAGTTTACTTGAGAAAATAAATTTAAACTTGTACATAGAAAAATAATTTTGGGAAGGTAAATCTTTGCATAACCCAGTCAGCTAGGGCTGTAGAATACACCAACTACATCTCTGCAGAAAGAGCAAACTCTCCCCAATGAGTGCCCTTGATATGACATTAAACAATCTGATGGTCAGGCTCCAGTAATGTGATAGCTTTGGAGAATGCCGAGTACCCTGTAATTCCCATCACTCCAAGGTCCACTCTGGCCCCAAGTGGTAGCACCTGATAGGGTTCTATTTATGAGTCAAATAGAACTTTTTGACATTTAAACTTAGTGTAAACACATGACTTATACTAAAATGAATTGTTTGAAATAGAACTGATTGATCATTTAATTGTGTGTATCTAAAAAATGTGTTTACAAATCATATATTTAATATATATGTAAAAACAGGATTGGTATTATTTAACTAACAATGGTTGATATGCCATATATAACCCTACCAAACCAAATCATATATTTTGTATATGTGCTATAAAATCAACAAAAACAAATGATATATATTTAATATATATGTATAAAGTGGCGGCTAATGAGGTTAGGGTATCGTACATGCTTTCACACGTATGATGAAATAAAAAATATAAAGTGGATTTAGCATTAAATAGCCAACAATGGTTGATATGCCATATATAACCCTACCAAACCAAATCATATATTTAATATATATGTGCTATAAAATCAACAAAAACAAATGATATATATTTAATATATATGTATAAAGTGGCGGCTGATGAGGTTAGGGTATCGTATGTGCTTTCACACGTTGTATGATGAAAAAAAATCTATAAAGTGGATTTAGCATTAAATAACCAACAATGGTTGATAAACCAAATCATATATTTAATATATATGTGCTATAAAATCAACAAAAACAAATCATATATATTTAATATATATGTATAAAGTGGATTTAGCATTAAATAACCAACAATGGTTGATATGCAATAGAACCCGACCAAACCAAACAAAAAAATCTTTGCATTGTTTGTTATATATAAATTTATAGTAAATTTTGAATGAATACAAAACTTATCAAGTGTAATATTATCAGAAATAAAAGATTATGCATAGATCTAATTAATTGAGAAGTTGCAAGCAAAGTAATATCAACTTTTACTTAGTAAGAAAGAATTAACATCTGAGAAAATATAATTGTAGTTTTCTTAATGAAATGAAATAATTCTGGTTTGCTGAATCGTTCAAATCAATTGTATTTTTCATTTTGTAACCAACAATGTTTTGTTTTATTTCAAGAGATTTTGAAGAAAAACATTGAATGGATTTATATTGATAACAATTTTCATACTTAGAAAACAAGTATTTTTAATCAATTAATTCTGAAATTTATCATTTCAATTTTAGATCAGTTATTTCCTGAATCTCTTCCAGCTTTTTCATGTACCAGTGATAATCATACAAAACAAAATTTGTAACAAGTTTTGAAAACAATTAGCTCCAAATCAGATGAAAAAAAAGAAGTATATCTATAATATGGAAATAAGAGTAGTTCATGGTAATTCAGATTCCTTAGAAAAGTTATTGTTGGATATTGACTTGAAGACCCCTTTTGGACATTAGGAACAAAAATAACTAGAAATACACTTGGTACCTAAAGTAAATGGGACACAGGTGTCCCGAGTGGAAATGCTGTGTATATTGTGTGGGTGGCATGCTAGAAGGAATTCAGACACTGGGAATGAAAATAACAGGAAATGCACCTGTTACCTAAAGTAAACAAGATGCCAGCAAAAATGCACTGTAAATTGTGTGGATGGCATGCTAGAAGCAATTGTAATCATGTGCATTGTGTGGGTAGCATATTAGACAGAAGCATGTCTATGTGTAACGTATAAGCAACAGGTTAGAAGAGATGTGATCATGAGAATTTATGTGGACATCCGGAATATTAGATAACCAAGGAGATTTCGACCTGAAATCAGAATGGGGGGGAAAGCAGTCCACTGAAGATTCATACCTTAGCCCCTATGTGTGTGCATCTCAGCCGTCTTCAACACTCCATACTCTACTCATCTGTACATTTTGGGTAATAAAAGAGAAAGAAAAGAAATTGATTATATTTTTATACATCAGAGTTGCTGTCTTTCTCTGCTATACAACATAATCAAATTCCGTAGCTATATTTTCTTTGGATAGGCATGGATATTTAACTTTCATAACCACAATTACTGAATCTATCATCTGATGGATGCTCTGATGAAAAATAACTGACATTCAAAACTGACAAATAGACCCACTTTTCAAAAAAGGTATAGTTAACTCTTAAATTGATGAAAGGCATTTCTTCTCTCTTGAATAATAGTTTATGTTTCTTTGTATTCTATTGATATGATTTTCCTCACTTTCAGCATCAATAAGAGTTTTATATTGACCTTTTATAGCTAATGTCTTTTTCTTGTTTACCTCTGCATTTTAATTTTGTATTTTTTAAAATGACCATCAGCATTCTTCTAGGAGCTAAACACCAGTTTCTTCTTGAGATTCATTCTATGATATCCCAATTTCTCATTCTAAAGACTTGCTGTAGTTTCTTCTATTATTTCTTGTCATCTTATAGAAATTCTACTGTCCAAACCACATCTGGTATTGACTTATTTTTGTGTTTGTTGTCTTCTTTCTGTTGTTCAAAAACAGGCAATTTCTGCGTATTTTTCATTTGTATTTTGATGTTCCCTCTTAAAAATGATTATCAGCTTTTATCTTGGAGCCTAACTTCAGTTTCTTCTCATGATTCATTGTGTCACCTTTGAGTAATTCTCAATCTCTCAATTTCAAGTTTTGCTGCAGTTTCTTTTTTGTTTTTCATTTCTTTTGTTTTACAGCAGTTTTCCTTCTGTCCAAATTATGACTGGCATTTGGTTTTTCTGTCAACTGTCATCTTTTTTTCGGCTTTACAAAAATTAACGATTTCTCTGCATCAGTTTCATTTATTTTTCTCTTTCATTTATTCATTGTTATCTATTCTTTTCTATCTCAAGCTCTTTGCCTGACCTTTCTTTTTTTCTTTTTTCTTTTTTTCATTTATCTTTTTCTTTCATTTATTCATTGTTATCTGTTCTTCTCTATCTCAAGCTCTTTGCCTGACCTTTCTTTTTTTCTTTTTTTCTTTTTTTTCATTTATTTTTCTCTTTCATTTATTCATTGTCATCTGTTCTTCTCTATCTCAAGCTCTTTGCCTGACCTTTCTTTTTTTCTTTTTTTCTTTTTTTCATTTATTTTTCTCTTTCATTTATTCATTGTCATCTGTTCTTCTCTATCTCAAGCTCTTTGCCTGACCTTTCTTTTTTTCTTTTTTTCTTTTTTTCATTTATCTTTCTCTTTCATTTATTCATTGTCATCTGTTCTTCTCTATCTCAAGCTCTTTGCCTGACCTTTCTTTTTTTTCCTTTTTTTCTTTTTTTCATTTATCTTTTTCTTTCATTTATTCATTGTCATCTGTTCTTCTCTATCTCAAGCTCTTTGCCTGACCTTTCTTCTTTTCTTTTTTTCTTTTTTTCATTTATCTTTCTCTTTCATTTATTCATTGTCATCTGTTCTTCTCTATCTCAAGCTCTTTGACTGACCTTTCTTTTTTTTCCTTTTTTTCTTTTTTTCATTTATTTTTCTCTTTCATTTATTCATTGTCATCTGTTCTTCTCTATCTCAAGCTCTTTGCCTGACCTTTCTTTTTTTCTTTTTTTCTTTTTTTCATTTATTTTTCTCTTTCATTTATTCATTGTCATCTGTTCTTCTCTATCTCAAGCTCTTTGCCTGACCTTTCTTTTTTTCTTTTTTCTTTTTTTCATTTATCTTTCTCTTTCATCTATTCATTGTCATCTGTTCTTCTCTATCTCAAGCTCTTTGCCTGACCTTTCTTTTTTTTCTTTTTTCTTTTTTTCATTTATTTTTCTCTTTCATTTATTCATTGTCATCTGTTCTTCTCTATCTCAAGCTCTTTGCCTGACCTTTCTTTTTTTCTTTTTTTCATTTATCTTTCTCTTTCATCTATTCATTGTCATCTGTTCTTCTCTATCTCAAACTCTTTGCCTGACCTTTCTTTTTTTTCTTTTTTCCTTTTTTTCATTTATTTTTCTCTTTCATTTATTCATTGTCATCTGTTCTTCTCTATCTCAAGCTCTTTGCCTGACCTTTCTTTTTTTTCCTTTTTTTCTTTTTTTCATTTATTTTTCTCTTTCATTTATTCATTGTCATCTGTTCTTCTCTATCTCAAGCTCTTTGCCTGACCTTTCTTTTTTTTCTTTTTTCCTTTTTTTCATTTATCTTTCTCTTTAATCTATTCATTGTCATCTGTTCTTCTCTATCTCAAGCTCTTTGCCTGACCTTTCTTTTTTTTCTTTTTTCCTTTTTTTCATTTATCTTTCTCTTTCATTTATTCATTGTCATCTGTTCTTCTCTATCTCAAGCTCTTTGCCTGACCTTTCTTTTTTTTCCTTTTTTTCTTTTTTTCATTTATTTTTCTCTTTCATTTATTCATTGTCATCTGTTCTTCTCTATCTCAAGCTCTTTGCCTGACCTTTCTTTTTTTTCTTTTTTCCTTTTTTTAATTTATCTTTCTCTTTCATTTATTCATTGTCATCTGTTCTTCTCTATCTCAAGCTCTTTGCCTGACCTTTCTTTTTTTTCCTTTTTTTCTTTTTTTCATTTATTTTTCTCTTTCATTTATTCATTGTCATCTGTTCTTCTCTATCTCAAGCTCTTTGCCTGACCTTTCTTTTTTTTCTTTTTTCCTTTTTTTCATTTATCTTTCTCTTTCATTTATTCATTGTCATCTGTTCTTCTCTATCTCAAGCTCTTTGCCTGACCTTTCTTTTTTTTCCTTTTTTTCTTTTTTTCATTTATTTTTCTCTTTCATTTATTCATTGTCATCTGTTCTTCTCTATCTCAAGCTCTTTGCCTGACCTTTCTTTTTTTTCTTTTTTCCTTTTTTTCATTTATCTTTCTCTTTCATTTATTCATTGTCATCTGTTCTTCTCTATCTCAAGCTCTTTGCCTGACCTTTCTTTTTTTTCCTTTTTTTCTTTTTTTCATTTATTTTTCTCTTTCATTTATTCATTGTCATCTGTTCTTCTCTATCTCAAGCTCTTTGCCTGACCTTTCTTTTTTTCTTTTTTTTCTTTTTTTCATTTATCTTTCTCTTTCATTTATTCATTGTCATCTGTTCTTCTCTATCTCAAGCTCTTTGTCTGACCTTTCTTTTTTTTCTTTTTTCCTTTTTTTCATTTATTTTTCTCTTTCATTTATTCATTGTCATCTGTTCTTCTCTATCTCAAGCTCTTTGCCTGACCTTTCTTTTTTTCTTTTTTTCTTTTTTTCATTTATCTTTTTCTTTCATTTATTCATTGTCATCTGTTCTTCTCTATCTCAAGTTCTTTGCCTGACCTTTCTTTTTTTCTTTTTTTCTTTTTTTCATTTATCTTTCTCTTTCATTTATTCATTGTCATCTGTTCTTCTCTATCTCAAGCTCTTTGCCTGACCTTTCTTTTTTCCTTTTTTTCTTTTTTTCATTTATCTTTCTCTTTCATTTATTCATTGTCATCTGTTCTTCTCTATCTCAAGCTCTTTGCCTGACCTTTCTTTTTTTCTTTTTTTCTTTTTTTCATTTATCTTTTTCTTTCATTTATTCATTGTCATCTGTTCTTCTCTATCTCAAGCTCTTTACCTGACCTTTCTTTTTTTTCTTTTTTCCTTTTTTTCATTTATCTTTTTCTTTCATTTATTCATTGTCATCTGTTCTTCTCTATCTCAAGCTCTTTGCCTGACCTTTCTTTTTTTCTTTTTTTCTTTTTTTCATTTATCTTTTTCTTTCATTTATTCATTGTCATCTGTTCTTCTCTATCTCAAGCTCTTTGCCTGACCTTTCTTTTTTTTCTTTTTTCCTTTTTTTCATTTATCTTTCTCTTTCATTTATTCATTGTCATCTGTTCTTCTCTATCTCAAGCTCTTTGCCTGACCTTTCTTTTTTTTTCTTTTTTTCTTTTTTTCATTTATCTTTCTCTTTCATTTATTCATTGTCATCTGTTCTTCTCTATGTCAAGCTCTTTGCCTGACCTTTCTTTTTTCCTTTTTTTCTTTTTTTCATTTATCTTTCTCTTTCATTTATTCATTTTCATCTGTTCTTCTCTATCTCAAGCTCTTTGCCTGACCTTTCTTTTTTTTCTTTTTTCCTTTTTTTCATTTATCTTTCTCTTTCATTTATTCATTGTCATCTGTTCTTCTCTATCTCAAGCTCTTTGCCTGACCTTTCTTTTTTTCTTTTTTCCTTTTTTTCATTTATTTTTCTCTTTCATTTATGCATTGTCATCTGTTCTTCTCTATCTCAAGCTCTTTGCCTGACCTTTCTTTTTTTTCCTTTTTTTCTTTTTTTCATTTATTTTTCTCTTTCATTTATTCATTGTCATCTGTTCTTCTCTATCTCAAGCTCTTTGCCTGACCTTTCTTTTTTTTCTTTTTTCCTTTTTTTCATTTATTTTTCTCTTTCATCTATTCATTGTCATCTGTTCTTCTCTATCTCAAGCTCTTTGCCTGACCTTTCTTTTTTTTCTTTTTTCCTTTTTTTCATTTATCTTTCTCTTTCATTTATTCATTGTCATCTGTTCTTCTCTATCTCAAGCTCTTTGCCTGACCTTTCTTTTTTTTCTTTTTTTTCTTTTTTTCATTTATCTTTCTCTTTCATTTATTCATTGTCATCTGTTCTTCTCTATCTCAAGCTCTTTGCCTGACCTTTCTTTTTTTTCTTTTTTCCTTTTTTTAATTTATCTTTCTCTTTCATTTATTCATTGTCATCTGTTCTTCTCTATCTCAAGCTCTTTGCCTGACCTTTCTTTTTTTTCCTTTTTTTCTTTTTTTCATTTATTTTTCTCTTTCATTTATTCATTGTCATCTGTTCTTCTCTATCTCAAGCTCTTTGCCTGACCTTTCTTTTTTTTCTTTTTTCCTTTTTTTCATTTATCTTTCTCTTTCATTTATTCATTGTCATCTGTTCTTCTCTAACTCAAGCTCTTTGCCTGACCTTTCTTTTTTTTCCTTTTTTTCTTTTTTTCATTTATTTTTCTCTTTCATTTATTCATTGTCATCTGTTCTTCTCTATCTCAAGCTCTTTGCCTGACCTTTCTTTTTTTTCTTTTTTCCTTTTTTTCATTTATCTTTCTCTTTCATTTATTCATTGTCATCTGTTCTTCTCTATCTCAAGCTCTTTGCCTGACCTTTCTTTTTTTTCCTTTTTTTCTTTTTTTCATTTATTTTTCTCTTTCATTTATTCATTGTCATCTGTTCTTCTCTATCTCAAGCTCTTTGCCTGACCTTTCTTTTTTTCTTTTTTTTCTTTTTTTCATTTATCTTTCTCTTTCATTTATTCATTGTCATCTGTTCTTCTCTATCTCAAGCTCTTTGTCTGACCTTTCTTTTTTTTCTTTTTTCCTTTTTTTCATTTATTTTTCTCTTTCATTTATTCATTGTCATCTGTTCTTCTCTATCTCAAGCTCTTTGCCTGACCTTTCTTTTTTTCTTTTTTCCTTTTTTTCATTTATCTTTCTCTTTCATTTATTCATTGTCATCTGTTCTTCTCTATCTCAAGCTCTTTGCCTGACCTTTCTTTTTTTTCCTTTTTTTCTTTTTTTCATTTATTTTTCTCTTTCATTTATTCATTGTCATCTGTTCTTCTCTATCTCAAGCTCTTTGCCTGACCTTTCTTTTTTTCTTTTTTTTCTTTTTTTCATTTATCTTTCTCTTTCATTTATTCATTGTCATCTGTTCTTCTCTATCTCAAGCTCTTTGTCTGACCTTTCTTTTTTTTCTTTTTTCCTTTTTTTCATTTATTTTTCTCTTTCATTTATTCATTGTCATCTGTTCTTCTCTATCTCAAGCTCTTTGCCTGACCTTTCTTTTTTTCTTTTTTTCTTTTTTTCATTTATCTTTTTCTTTCATTTATTCATTGTCATCTGTTCTTCTCTATCTCAAGTTCTTTGCCTGACCTTTCTTTTTTTCTTTTTTTCTTTTTTTCATTTATCTTTCTCTTTCATTTATTCATTGTCATCTGTTCTTCTCTATCTCAAGCTCTTTGCCTGACCTTTCTTTTTTCCTTTTTTTCTTTTTTTCATTTATCTTTTTCTTTCATTTATTCATTGTCATCTGTTCTTCTCTATCTCAAGCTCTTTACCTGACCTTTCTTTTTTTTCTTTTTTCCTTTTTTTCATTTATCTTTTTCTTTCATTTATTCATTGTCATCTGTTCTTCTCTATCTCAAGCTCTTTGCCTGACCTTTCTTTTTTTCTTTTTTTCTTTTTTTCATTTATCTTTTTCTTTCATTTATTCATTGTCATCTGTTCTTCTCTATCTCAAGCTCTTTGCCTGACCTTTCTTTTTTTTCTTTTTTCCTTTTTTTCATTTATCTTTCTCTTTCATTTATTCATTGTCATCTGTTCTTCTCTATCTCAAGCTCTTTGCCTGACCTTTCTTTTTTTTTCTTTTTTTCTTTTTTTCATTTATCTTTCTCTTTCATTTATTCATTGTCATCTGTTCTTCTCTATGTCAAGCTCTTTGCCTGACCTTTCTTTTTTCCTTTTTTTCTTTTTTTCATTTATCTTTCTCTTTCATTTATTCATTTTCATCTGTTCTTCTCTATCTCAAGCTCTTTGCCTGACCTTTCTTTTTTTTCTTTTTTCCTTTTTTTCATTTATCTTTCTCTTTCATTTATTCATTGTCATCTGTTCTTCTCTATCTCAAGCTCTTTGCCTGACCTTTCTTTTTTTTCTTTTTTCCTTTTTTTCATTTATTTTTCTCTTTCATCTATTCATTGTCATCTGTTCTTCTCTATCTCAAGCTCTTTGCCTGACCATTCTTTTTTTTCTTTTTTCCTTTTTTTCATTTATCTTTCTCTTTCATTTATTCATTGTCATCTGTTCTTCTCTATCTCAAGGTCTTTGCCTGATCTTTCTTTTTTCCTTTTTTTCTTTTTTTCATTTATCTTTCTCTTTCATTTATTCATTGTCATCTGTTCTTCTCTATCTCAAGCTCTTTGCCTGACCTTTCTTTTTTTTCTTTTTTCCTTTTTTTCATTTATCTTTCTCTTTCATTTATTCATTGTCATCTGTTCTTCTCTATCTCAAGCTCTTTGCCTGACCTTTCTTTTTTTTCTTTTTTTCTTTTTTTCATTTATCTTTCTCTTTCATTTATTCATTGTCATCTGTTCTTCTCTATCTCATGCTCTTTGCCTGACCTTTCTTTTTTCCTTTTTTTCTTTTTTTCATTTATCTTTTCCTTTCATTTATTCATTGTCATCTGTTCTTCTCTGTCTCAAGCTCTTTGCCTGACCTTTCTTTTTTTTCTTTTTTCCTTTTTTTCATTTATCTTTCTCTTTCATTTATTCATTGTCATCTGTTCTTCTCTATCTCAAGCTCTTTGCCTGACCTTTCTTTTTTTTCTTTTTTCCTTTTTTTCATTTATCTTTCTCTTTCATTTATTCATTGTCATCTGTTCTTCTCTATCTCAAGCTCTTTGCCTGACCTTTCTTTTTTCCTTTTTTTCTTTTTTTCATTTATCTTTCTCTTTCATTTATTCATTGTCATCTGTTCTTCTCTATCTCAAGCTCTTTGCCTGACCTTTCTTTTTTTTCTTTTTTCCTTTTTTTCATTTATCTTTCTCTTTCATTTATTCATTGTCATCTGTTCTTCTCTATCTCAAGCTCTTTGCCTGACCTTTCTTTTTTTTCTTTTTTTCTTTTTTTCATTTATCTTTCTCTTTCATTTATTCATTGTCATCTGTTCTTCTCTATCTCAAGCTCTTTGCCTGACCTTTCTTTTTTCCTTTTTTTCTTTTTTTCATTTATCTTTTCCTTTCATTTATTCATTGTCATCTGTTCTTCTCTATCTCAAGCTCTTTGCCTGACCTTTCTTTTTTTCTTTTTTTCTTTTTTTCATTTATCTTTCTCTTTCATTTATTCATTGTCATCTGTTCTTCTCTATCTCAAGCTCTTTGCCTGACCTTTCTTTTTTTTCCTTTTTTTCTTTTTTTCATTTATCTTTTTCTTTCATTTATTCATTGTCATCTGTTCTTCTCTATCTCAAGCTCTTTGCCTGACCTTTCTTTTTTTCTTTTTTCCTTTTTTTCATTTATTTTTCTCTTTCATTTATTCATTGTCATCTGTTCTTCTCTATCTCAAGCTCTTTGCCTGACCTTTCTTTTTTTTCTTTTTTCCTTTTTTTCATTTATCTTTCTCTTTCATTTATTCATTGTCATCTGTTCTTCTCTATCTCAAGCTCTTTGCCTGACCTTTCTTTTTTTCTTTTTTTCTTTTTTTCATTTATCTTTCTCTTTCATTTATTCATTGTCATCTTTTCTTCTCTATCTCAAGCTCTTTGCCTGACCTTTCTTTTTTTTCTTTTTTCCTTTTTTTCATTTATTTTTCTCTTTCATCTATTCATTGTCATCTGTTCTTCTCTATCTCAAGCTCTTTGCCTGACCTTTCTTTTTTTTCTTTTTTCCTTTTTTTCATTTATTTTTCTCTTTCATCTATTCATTGTCATCTGTTCTTCTCTATCTCAAGCTCTTTGCCTGACCTTTCTTTTTTTTCTTTTTTTCTTTTTTTCATTTATCTTTCTCTTTCATTTATTCATTGTCATCTGTTCTTCTCTATCTCAAGCTCTTTGCCTGACCTTTCTTTTTTTTCCTTTTTTTCTTTTTTTCATTTATTTTTCTCTTTCATTTATTCATTGTCATCTGTTCTTCTCTATCTCAAGCTCTTTGCCTGACCTTTCTTTTTTTCTTTTTTTCTTTTTTTCATTTATCTTTCTCTTTCATTTATTCATTGTCATCTGTTCTTCTCTATCTCAAGCTCTTTGCCTGACCTTTCTTTTTTTTCTTTTTTCCTTTTTTTCATTTATCTTTCTCGTTCATTTATTCATTGTCATCTGTTCTTCTCTATCTCAAGCTCTTTGCCTGACCTTTCTTTTTTTTCTTTTTTCCTTTTTTTCATTTATTTTTCTCTTTCATCTATTCATTGTCATCTGTTCTTCTCTATCTCAAGCTCTTTGCCTGACCTTTCTTTTTTTTCTTTTTTCCTTTTTTTCATTTATTTTTCTCTTTCATCTATTCATTGTCATCTGTTCTTCTCTATCTCAAGCTCTTTGCCTGACCTTTCTTTTTTTTCTTTTTTTCTTTTTTTCATTTATCTTTCTCTTTCATTTATTCATTGTCATCTGTTCTTCTCTATCTCAAGCTCTTTGCCTGACCTTTCTTTTTTTTCCTTTTTTTCTTTTTTTCATTTATTTTTCTCTTTCATTTATTCATTGTCATCTGTTCTTCTCTATCTCAAGCTCTTTGCCTGACCTTTCTTTTTTTCTTTTTTTCTTTTTTTCATTTATCTTTCTCTTTCATTTATTCATTGTCATCTGTTCTTCTCTATCTCAAGCTCTTTGCCTGACCTTTCTTTTTTTTCTTTTTTCCTTTTTTTCATTTATCTTTCTCTTTCATTTATTCATTGTCATCTGTTCTTCTCTATCTCAAGCTCTTTGCCTGACCTTTCTTTTTTTTTCTTTTTTCCTTTTTTTCATTTATCCTTCTCTTTCATTTATTCATTGTCATCTGTTCTTCTCTATCTCAAGCTCTTTGCCTGACCTTTCTTTTTTTTCTTTTTTCCTTTTTTTCATTTATCTTTCTCTTTAATCTATTCATTGTCATCTGTTCTTCTCTATCTCAAGCTCTTTGCCTGACCTTTCTTTTTTTTCTTTTTTCCTTTTTTTCATTTATCTTTCTCTTTCATTTATTCATTGTCATCTGTTCTTCTCTATCTCAAGCTCTTTGCCTGACCTTTCTTTTTTTCTTTTTTTCTTTTTTTCATTTATCTTTCTCTTTCATTTATTCATTGTCATCTTTTCTTCTCTATCTCAAGCTCTTTGCCTGACCTTTCTTTTTTTTCTTTTTTCCTTTTTTTCATTTATTTTTCTCTTTCATCTATTCATTGTCATCTGTTCTTCTCTATCTCAAGCTCTTTGCCTGACCTTTCTTTTTTTTCTTTTTTCCTTTTTTTCATTTATTTTTCTCTTTCATCTATTCATTGTCATCTGTTCTTCTCTATCTCAAGCTCTTTGCCTGACCTTTCTTTTTTTTCTTTTTTTCTTTTTTTCATTTATCTTTCTCTTTCATTTATTCATTGTCATCTGTTCTTCTCTATCTCAAGCTCTTTGCCTGACCTTTCTTTTTTTTCCTTTTTTTCTTTTTTTCATTTATTTTTCTCTTTCATTTATTCATTGTCATCTGTTCTTCTCTATCTCAAGCTCTTTGCCTGACCTTTCTTTTTTTCTTTTTTTCTTTTTTTCATTTATCTTTCTCTTTCATTTATTCATTGTCATCTGTTCTTCTCTATCTCAAGCTCTTTGCCTGACCTTTCTTTTTTTTCTTTTTTCCTTTTTTTCATTTATCTTTCTCGTTCATTTATTCATTGTCATCTGTTCTTCTCTATCTCAAGCTCTTTGCCTGACCTTTCTTTTTTTTCTTTTTTCCTTTTTTTCATTTATTTTTCTCTTTCATCTATTCATTGTCATCTGTTCTTCTCTATCTCAAGCTCTTTGCCTGACCTTTCTTTTTTTTCTTTTTTCCTTTTTTTCATTTATTTTTCTCTTTCATCTATTCATTGTCATCTGTTCTTCTCTATCTCAAGCTCTTTGCCTGACCTTTCTTTTTTTTCTTTTTTTCTTTTTTTCATTTATCTTTCTCTTTCATTTATTCATTGTCATCTGTTCTTCTCTATCTCAAGCTCTTTGCCTGACCTTTCTTTTTTTTCCTTTTTTTCTTTTTTTCATTTATTTTTCTCTTTCATTTATTCATTGTCATCTGTTCTTCTCTATCTCAAGCTCTTTGCCTGACCTTTCTTTTTTTCTTTTTTTCTTTTTTTCATTTATCTTTCTCTTTCATTTATTCATTGTCATCTGTTCTTCTCTATCTCAAGCTCTTTGCCTGACCTTTCTTTTTTTTCTTTTTTCCTTTTTTTCATTTATCTTTCTCTTTCATTTATTCATTGTCATCTGTTCTTCTCTATCTCAAGCTCTTTGCCTGACCTTTCTTTTTTTTTCTTTTTTCCTTTTTTTCATTTATCTTTCTCTTTCATTTATTCATTGTCATCTGTTCTTCTCTATCTCAAGCTCTTTGCCTGACCTTTCTTTTTTTTCTTTTTTCCTTTTTTTCATTTATCTTTCTCTTTAATCTATTCATTGTCATCTGTTCTTCTCTATCTCAAGCTCTTTGCCTGACCTTTCTTTTTTTTCTTTTTTCCTTTTTTTCATTTATTTTTCTCTTTCATCTATTCATTGTCATCTGTTCTTCTCTATCTCAAGCTCTTTGCCTGACCTTTCTTTTTTTTCTTTTTTCCTTTTTTTCATTTATTTTTCTCTTTCATCTATTCATTGTCATCTGTTCTTCTCTATCTCAAGCTCTTTGCCTGACCTTTCTTTTTTTTCCTTTTTTTCTTTTTTTCATTTATTTTTCTCTTTCATTTATTCATTGTCATCTGTTCTTCTCTATCTCAAGCTCTTTGCCTGACCTTTCTTTTTTTCTTTTTTTCTTTTTTTCATTTATCTTTCTCTTTCATCTATTCATTGTCATCTGTTCTTCTCTATCTCAAGCTCTTTGCCTGACCTTTCTTTTTTTTCTTTTTTCCTTTTTTTCATTTATCTTTTTCTTTCATTTATTCATTGTCATCTGTTCTTCTCTATCTCAAGCTCTTTGCCTGACCTTTCTTTTTTTTCTTTTTTCCTTTTTTTCATTTATCTTTTCCTTTCATTTATTCATTGTCATCTGTTCTTCTCTATCTCAAGCTCTTTGCCTGACCTTTCTTTTTTTCTTTTTTTCTTTTTTTCATTTATCTTTTCCTTTCATTTATTCATTGTCATCTGTTCTTCTCTATCTCAAGCTCTTTGCCTGACCTTTCTTTTTTCCTTTTTTTCTTTTTTTCATTTATCTTTTCCTTTCATTTATTCATTGTCATCTGTTCTTCTCTATCTCAAGCTCTTTGCTTGACCTTTCTTTTTTTTCTTTTTTCCTTTTTTTCATTTATTTTTCTCTTTCATCTATTCATTGTCATCTGTTCTTCTCTATCTCAAGCTCTTTGCCTGACCTTTCTTTTTTTTCTTTTTTCCTTTTTTTCATTTATTTTTCTCTTTCATCTATTCATTGTCATCTGTTCTTCTCTATCTCAAGCTCTTTGCCTGACCATTCTTTTTTTTCTTTTTTCCTTTTTTTCATTTATCTTTCTCTTTCATTTATTCATTGTCATCTGTTCTTCTCTATCTCAAGGTCTTTGCCTGATCTTTCTTTTTTCCTTTTTTTCTTTTTTTCATTTATCTTTCTCTTTCATTTATTCATTGTCATCTGTTCTTCTCTATCTCAAGCTCTTTGCCTGACCTTTCTTTTTTTTCTTTTTTCCTTTTTTTCATTTATCTTTCTCTTTCATTTATTCATTGTCATCTGTTCTTCTCTATCTCAAGCTCTTTGCCTGACCTTTCTTTTTTTTCTTTTTTTCTTTTTTTCATTTATCTTTCTCTTTCATTTATTCATTGTCATCTGTTCTTCTCTATCTCATGCTCTTTGCCTGACCTTTCTTTTTTCCTTTTTTTCTTTTTTTCATTTATCTTTCCCTTTCATTTATTCATTGTCATCTGTTCTTCTCTGTCTCAAGCTCTTTGCCTGACCTTTCTTTTTTTTCTTTTTTCCTTTTTTTCATTTATCTTTCTCTTTCATTTATTCATTGTCATCTGTTCTTCTCTATCTCAAGCTCTTTGCCTGACCTTTCTTTTTTTTCTTTTTTCCTTTTTTTCATTTATCTTTCTCTTTCATTTATTCATTGTCATCTGTTCTTCTCTATCTCAAGCTCTTTGCCTGACCTTTCTTTTTTTTCTTTTTTCCTTTTTTTCATTTATCTTTCTCTTTAATTTATTCATTGTCATCTGTTCTTCTCTATCTCAAGCTCTTTGCCTGACCTTTCTTTTTTTTCTTTTTTCCTTTTTTTCATTTATCTTTCTCTTTCATTTATTCATTGTCATCTGTTCTTCTCTATCTCAAGCTCTTTGCCTGACCTTTCTTTTTTCCTTTTTTTCTTTTTTTCATTTATCTTTTCCTTTCATTTATTCATTGTCATCTGTTCTTCTCTATCTCAAGCTCTTTGCCTGACCTTTCTTTTTTTTCTTTTTTCCTTTTTTTCATTTATCTTTCTCTTTCATTTATTCATTGTCATCTGTTCTTCTCTATCTCAAGCTCTTTGCCTGACCTTTCTTTTTTCCTTTTTTTCTTTTTTTCATTTATCTTTCTCTTTCATTTATTCATTGTCATCTGTTCTTCTCTGTCTCAAGCTCTTTGCCTGACCTTTCTTTTTTTTCTTTTTTCCTTTTTTTCATTTATCTTTCTCTTTCATTTATTCATTGTCATCTGTTCTTCTCTATCTCAAGCTCTTTGCCTGACCTTTCTTTTTTTTCTTTTTTTCTTTTTTTCATTTATCTTTCTCTTTCATTTATTCATTGTCATCTGTTCTTCTCTATCTCAAGCTCTTTGCCTGACCTTTCTTTTTTCCTTTTTTTCTTTTTTTCATTTATCTTTTCCTTTCATTTATTCATTGTCATCTGTTCTTCTCTATCTCAAGCTCTTTGCCTGACCTTTCTTTTTTTCTTTTTTTCTTTTTTTCATTTATCTTTCTCTTTCATTTATTCATTGTCATCTGTTCTTCTCTATCTCAAGCTCTTTGCCTGACCTTTCTTTTTTTCTTTTTTTCTTTTTTTCATTTATCTTTCTCTTTCATTTATTCATTGTCATCTGTTCTTCTCTATCTCAAGCTCTTTGCCTGACCTTTCTTTTTTTTCCTTTTTTTCTTTTTTTCATTTATCTTTTTCTTTCATTTATTCATTGTCATCTGTTCTTCTCTATCTCAAGCTCTTTGCCTGACCTTTCTTTTTTTCTTTTTTCCTTTTTTTCATTTATTTTTCTCTTTCATTTATTCATTGTCATCTGTTCTTCTCTATCTCAAGCTCTTTGCCTGACCTTTCTTTTTTTTCTTTTTTCCTTTTTTTCATTTATCTTTCTCTTTCATTTATTCATTGTCATCTGTTCTTCTCTATCTCAAGCTCTTTGCCTGACCTTTCTTTTTTTCTTTTTTTCTTTTTTTCATTTATCTTTCTCTTTCATTTATTCATTGTCATCTTTTCTTCTCTATCTCAAGCTCTTTGCCTGACCTTTCTTTTTTTTCTTTTTTCCTTTTTTTCATTTATTTTTCTCTTTCATCTATTCATTGTCATCTGTTCTTCTCTATCTCAAGCTCTTTGCCTGACCTTTCTTTTTTTTCTTTTTTCCTTTTTTTCATTTATTTTTCTCTTTCATCTATTCATTGTCATCTGTTCTTCTCTATCTCAAGCTCTTTGCCTGACCTTTCTTTTTTTTCTTTTTTTCTTTTTTTCATTTATCTTTCTCTTTCATTTATTCATTGTCATCTGTTCTTCTCTATCTCAAGCTCTTTGCCTGACCTTTCTTTTTTTTCTTTTTTCCTTTTTTTCATTTATCTTTCTCTTTCATTTATTCATTGTCATCTGTTCTTCTCTATCTCAAGCTCTTTGCCTGACCTTTCTTTTTTTTTCTTTTTTCCTTTTTTTCATTTATCTTTCTCTTTCATTTATTCATTGTCATCTGTTCTTCTCTATCTCAAGCTCTTTGCCTGACCTTTCTTTTTTTTCTTTTTTCCTTTTTTTCATTTATCTTTCTCTTTAATCTATTCATTGTCATCTGTTCTTCTCTATCTCAAGCTCTTTGCCTGACCTTTCTTTTTTTTCTTTTTTCCTTTTTTTCATTTATTTTTCTCTTTCATCTATTCATTGTCATCTGTTCTTCTCTATCTCAAGCTCTTTGCCTGACCTTTCTTTTTTTTCTTTTTTCCTTTTTTTCATTTATTTTTCTCTTTCATCTATTCATTGTCATCTGTTCTTCTCTATCTCAAGCTCTTTGCCTGACCTTTCTTTTTTTTCCTTTTTTTCTTTTTTTCATTTATTTTTCTCTTTCATTTATTCATTGTCATCTGTTCTTCTCTATCTCAAGCTCTTTGCCTGACCTTTCTTTTTTTCTTTTTTTCTTTTTTTCATTTATCTTTCTCTTTCATCTATTCATTGTCATCTGTTCTTCTCTATCTCAAGCTCTTTGCCTGACCTTTCTTTTTTTTCTTTTTTCCTTTTTTTCATTTATCTTTTTCTTTCATTTATTCATTGTCATCTGTTCTTCTCTATCTCAAGCTCTTTGCCTGACCTTTCTTTTTTTTCTTTTTTCCTTTTTTTCATTTATCTTTCTCTTTCATTTATTCATTGTCATCTGTTCTTCTCTATCTCAAGCTCTTTGCCTGACCTTTCTTTTTTTTCTTTTTTCCTTTTTTTCATTTATCTTTCTCTTTCATTTATTCATTGTCATCTGTTCTTCTCTATCTCAAGCTCTTTGCCTGACCTTTCTTTTTTCCTTTTTTTCTTTTTTTCATTCATCTTTTCCTTTCATTTATTCATTGTCATCTGTTCTTCTCTATCTCAAGCTCTTTGCCTGACCTTTCTTTTTTTCTTTTTTTCTTTTTTTCATTTATCTTTTCCTTTCATTTATTCATTGTCATCTGTTCTTCTCTATCTCAAGCTCTTTGCCTGACCTTTCTTTTTTTCTTTTTTTCTTTTTTTCATTTATCTTTTCCTTTCATTTATTCATTGTCATCTGTTCTTCTCTATCTCAAGCTCTTTGCCTGACCTTTCTTTTTTTCTTTTTTTCTTTTTTTCATTTATCTTTTCCTTTCATTTATTCATTGTCATCTGTTCTTCTCTATCTCAAGCTCTTTGCCTGACCTTTCTTTTTTCCTTTTTTTCTTTTTTTCATTTATCTTTTCCTTTCATTTATTCATTGTCATCTGTTCTTCTCTATCTCAAGCTCTTTGCTTGACCTTTCTTTTTTTTCTTTTTTCCTTTTTTTCATTTATTTTTCTCTTTCATCTATTCATTGTCATCTGTTCTTCTCTATCTCAAGCTCTTTGCCTGACCTTTCTTTTTTTTCTTTTTTCCTTTTTTTCATTTATTTTTCTCTTTCATCTATTCATTGTCATCTGTTCTTCTCTATCTCAAGCTCTTTGCCTGACCATTCTTTTTTTTCTTTTTTCCTTTTTTTCATTTATCTTTCTCTTTCATTTATTCATTGTCATCTGTTCTTCTCTATCTCAAGGTCTTTGCCTGATCTTTCTTTTTCCCTTTTTTTCTTTTTTTCATTTATCTTTCTCTTTCATTTATTCATTGTCATCTGTTCTTCTCTATCTCAAGCTCTTTGCCTGACCTTTCTTTTTTTTCTTTTTTCCTTTTTTTCATTTATCTTTCTCTTTCATTTATTCATTGTCATCTGTTCTTCTCTATCTCAAGCTCTTTGCCTGACCTTTCTTTTTTTTCTTTTTTTCTTTTTTTCATTTATCTTTCTCTTTCATTTATTCATTGTCATCTGTTCTTCTCTATCTCATGCTCTTTGCCTGACCTTTCTTTTTTCCTTTTTTTCTTTTTTTCATTTATCTTTCCCTTTCATTTATTCATTGTCATCTGTTCTTCTCTGTCTCAAGCTCTTTGCCTGACCTTTCTTTTTTTTCTTTTTTCCTTTTTTTCATTTATCTTTCTCTTTCATTTATTCATTGTCATCTGTTCTTCTCTATCTCAAGCTCTTTGCCTGACCTTTCTTTTTTTTCTTTTTTCCTTTTTTTCATTTATCTTTCTCTTTCATTTATTCATTGTCATCTGTTCTTCTCTATCTCAAGCTCTTTGCCTGACCTTTCTTTTTTTTCTTTTTTCCTTTTTTTCATTTATCTTTCTCTTTAATTTATTCATTGTCATCTGTTCTTCTCTATCTCAAGCTCTTTGCCTGACCTTTCTTTTTTTTCTTTTTTCCTTTTTTTCATTTATCTTTCTCTTTCATTTATTCATTGTCATCTGTTCTTCTCTATCTCAAGCTCTTTGCCTGACCTTTCTTTTTTCCTTTTTTTCTTTTTTTCATTTATCTTTTCCTTTCATTTATTCATTGTCATCTGTTCTTCTCTATCTCAAGCTCTTTGCCTGACCTTTCTTTTTTTTCTTTTTTCCTTTTTTTCATTTATCTTTCTCTTTCATTTATTCATTGTCATCTGTTCTTCTCTATCTCAAGCTCTTTGCCTGACCTTTCTTTTTTCCTTTTTTTCTTTTTTTCATTTATCTTTCTCTTTCATTTATTCATTGTCATCTGTTCTTCTCTATCTCAAGCTCTTTGCCTGACCTTTCTTTTTTTTCTTTTTTCCTTTTTTTCATTTATCTTTCTCTTTCATTTATTCATTGTCATCTGTTCTTCTCTATCTCA
Organism: Sepioteuthis lessoniana; assembly: GCA_963585895.1. Lineage (NCBI taxonomy): Eukaryota > Metazoa > Mollusca > Cephalopoda > Myopsida > Loliginidae > Sepioteuthis > Sepioteuthis lessoniana. The sequence goes on from OY757918.1 coordinate 81,111,424, forward strand.
AGCTCTTTGCCTGACCTTTCTTTTTTTTCTTTTTTTCTTTTTTTCATTTATCTTTCTCTTTCATTTATTCATTGTCATCTGTTCTTCTCTATCTCAAGCTCTTTGCCTGACCTTCCTTTTTTCCTTTTTTTCTTTTTTTCATTTATCTTTTCCTTTCATTTATTCATTGTCATCTGTTCTTCTCTATCTCAAGCTCTTTGCCTGACCTTTCTTTTTTTCTTTTTTTCTTTTTTTCATTTATCTTTCTCTTTCATTTATTCATTGTCATCTGTTCTTCTCTATCTCAAGCTCTTTGCCTGACCTTTCTTTTTTTCTTTTTTTCTTTTTTTCATTTATCTTTCTCTTTCATTTATTCATTGTCATCTGTTCTTCTCTATCTCAAGCTCTTTGCCTGACCTTTCTTTTTTTTCCTTTTTTTCTTTTTTTCATTTATCTTTTTCTTTCATTTATTCATTGTCATCTGTTCTTCTCTATCTCAAGCTCTTTGCCTGACCTTTCTTTTTTTCTTTTTTCCTTTTTTTCATTTATTTTTCTCTTTCATTTATTCATTGTCATCTGTTCTTCTCTATCTCAAGCTCTTTGCCTGACCTTTCTTTTTTTTCTTTTTTCCTTTTTTTCATTTATCTTTCTCTTTCATTTATTCATTGTCATCTGTTCTTCTCTATCTCAAGCTCTTTGCCTGACCTTTCTTTTTTTCTTTTTTTCTTTTTTTCATTTATCTTTCTCTTTCATTTATTCATTGTCATCTTTTCTTCTCTATCTCAAGCTCTTTGCCTGACCTTTCTTTTTTTTCTTTTTTCCTTTTTTTCATTTATTTTTCTCTTTCATCTATTCATTGTCATCTGTTCTTCTCTATCTCAAGCTCTTTGCCTGACCTTTCTTTTTTTTCTTTTTTCCTTTTTTTCATTTATTTTTCTCTTTCATCTATTCATTGTCATCTGTTCTTCTCTATCTCAAGCTCTTTGCCTGACCTTTCTTTTTTTTCTTTTTTTCTTTTTTTCATTTATCTTTCTCTTTCATTTATTCATTGTCATCTGTTCTTCTCTATCTCAAGCTCTTTGCCTGACCTTTCTTTTTTTTCCTTTTTTTCTTTTTTTCATTTATCTTTCTCTTTCATTTATTCATTGTCATCTGTTCTTCTCTATCTCAAGCTCTTTGCCTGAACTTTCTTTTTTTCTTTTTTTCTTTTTTTCATTTATCTTTCTCTTTCATCTATTCATTGTCATCTGTTCTTCTCTATCTCAAGCTCTTTGCCTGACCTTTCTTTTTTTTCTTTTTTCCTTTTTTTCATTTATCTTTTTCTTTCATTTATTCATTGTCATCTGTTCTTCTCTATCTCAAGCTCTTTGCCTGACCTTTCTTTTTTTTCTTTTTTCCTTTTTTTCATTTATCTTTCTCTTTCATTTATTCATTGTCATCTGTTCTTCTCTATCTCAAGCTCTTTGCCCTACCTTTCTTTTTTCCTTTTTTTCTTTTTTTCATTTATCTTTTTCTTTCATTTATTCATTGTCATCTGTTCTTCTCTATCTCAAGCTCTTTGCCTGACCTTTCTTTTTTTCTTTTTTTCTTTTTTTCATTTATCTTTCTCTTTAATTTATTCATTGTCATCTGTTCTTCTCTATCTCAAGCTCTTTGCCTGACCTTTCTTTTTTCCTTTTTTTCTTTTTTTCATTTATCTTTTCCTTTCATTTATTCATTGTCATCTGTTCTTCTCTATCTCAAGCTCTTTGCCTGACCTTTCTTTTTTTCTTTTTTTCTTTTTTTCATTTATCTTTTCCTTTCATTTATTCATTGTCATCTGTTCTTCTCTATCTCAAGCTCTTTGCCTGACCTTTCTTTTTTTCTTTTTTTCTTTTTTTCATTTATCTTTCTCTTTCATTTATTCATTGTCATCTGTTCTTCTCTATCTCAAGCTCTTTGCCTGACCTTTCTTTTTTTCTTTTTTTCTTTTTTTCATTTATCTTTCTCTTTCATTTATTCATTGTCATCTGTTCTTCTCTATCTCAAGCTCTTTGCCTGACCTTTCTTTTTTTTCTTTTTTCCTTTTTTTCATTTATCTTTCTCTTTCATTTATTCATTGTCATCTGTTCTTCTCTATCTCAAGCTCTTTGCCTGACCTTTCTTTTTTCCTTTTTTTCTTTTTTTCATTTATCTTTTCCTTTCATTTATTCATTGTCATCTGTTCTTCTCTATCTCAAGCTCTTTGCCTGACCTTTCTTTTTTTCTTTTTTTCTTTTTTTCATTTATCTTTTCCTTTCATTTATTCATTGTCATCTGTTCTTCTCTATCTCAAGCTCTTTGCCTGACCTTTCTTTTTTTCTTTTTTTCTTTTTTTCATTTATCTTTTCCTTTCATTTATTCATTGTCATCTGTTCTTCTCTATCTCAAGCTCTTTGCCTGACCTTTCTTTTTTTCTTTTTTTCTTTTTTTCATTTATCTTTTCCTTTCATTTATTCATTGTCATCTGTTCTTCTCTATCTCAAGCTCTTTGCCTGACCTTTCTTTTTTCCTTTTTTTCTTTTTTTCATTTATCTTTTCCTTTCATTTATTCATTGTCATCTGTTCTTCTCTATCTCAAGCTCTTTGCCTGACCTTTCTTTTTTTCTTTTTTTCTTTTTTTCATTTATCTTTCTCTTTCATTTATTCATTGTCATCTGTTCTTCTCTATCTCAAGCTCTTTGCCTGACCTTTCTTTTTTTCTTTTTTTCTTTTTTTCATTTATCTTTCTCTTTCATTTATTCATTGTCATCTGTTCTTCTCTATCTCAAGCTCTTTGCCTGACCTTTCTTTTTTTTCTTTTTTCCTTTTTTTCATTTATTTTTCTCTTTCATCTATTCATTGTCATCCGTTCTTCTCTATCTCAAGCTCTTTGCCTGACCTTTCTTTTTTTTCTTTTTTCCTTTTTTTCATTTATCTTTCTCTTTCATTTATTCATTGTCATCTGTTCTTCTCTATCTCAAGCTCTTTGCCTGACCTTTCTTTTTTTCTTTTTTTCTTTTTTTCATTTATCTTTTCCTTTCATTTATTCATTGTCATCTGTTCTTCTCTATCTCAAGCTCTTTGCCTGACCTTTCTTTTTTTCTTTTTTTCTTTTTTTCATTTATCTTTTCCTTTCATTTATTCATTGTCATCTGTTCTTCTCTATCTCAAGCTCTTTGCCTGACCTTTCTTTTTTCCTTTTTTTCTTTTTTTCATTTATCTTTCTCTTTCATTTATTCATTGTCATCTGTTCTTCTCTATCTCAAGCTCTTTGCCTGACATTTCTTTTTTTTCCTTTTTTTTTTTTTTTCATTTATTTTTCTCTTTCATTTATTCATTGTCATCTGTTCTTCTCTATCTCAAGCTCTTTGCCTGACCTTTCTTTTTTTTTTTTTTTCTTTTTTTCATTTATCTTTCTCTTTCATCTATTCATTGTCATCTGTTCTTCTCTATCTCAAGCTCTTTGCCTGACCTTTCTTTTTTTTCCTTTTTTTCTTTTTTTCATTTATCTTTCTCTTTCATTTATTCATTGTCATCTGTTTTTCTCTATCTCAAGCTCTTTGCCTGACATTTCTTTTTTTTCCTTTTTTTCTTTTTTTCATTTATTTTTCTCTTTCATTTATTCATTGTCATCTGTTCTTCTCTATCTCAAGCTCTTTGCCTGACCTTTCTTTTTTTTCTTTTTTCCTTTTTTTCATTTATCTTTCTCTTTCATCTATTCATTGTCATCTGTTCTTCTCTATCTCAAGCTCTTTGCCTGACCTTTCTTTTTTTTCTTTTTTCCTTTTTTTCATTTATTTTTCTCTTTCATTTATTCATTGTCATCTGTTCTTCTCTATCTCAAGCTCTTTGCCTGACCTTTCTTTTTTTTCTTTTTCCTTTTTTTCATTTATCTTTCTCTTTCATTTATTCATTGTCATCTGTTCTTCTCTATCTCAAGCTCTTTGCCTGACCTTTCTTTTTTTCTTTTTTTCTTTTTTTCATTTATCTTTTCCTTTCATTTATTCATTGTCATCTGTTCTTCTCTATCTCAAGCTCTTTGCCTGACCTTTCTTTTTTTTCTTTTTTTCTTTTTTTCATTTATCTTTCTCTTTCATTTATTCATTGTCATCTGTTCTTCTCTATCTCAAGCTCTTTGCCTGACCTTTCTTTTTTTCTTTTTTTCTTTTTTTCATTTATCTTTTCCTTTCATTTATTCATTGTCATCTGTTCTTCTCTATCTCAAGCTCTTTGCCTGACCTTTCTTTTTTTCTTTTTTTCTTTTTTTCA
>OY757918.1:81120671-81155671 GCA_963585895.1 Sepioteuthis lessoniana
CTGTATTTTTTCTCTAAATGACAATAAAACTCTTCTTAATGTAACTATTTTTTTTTACCTTGATTTGTTGAAATTTAGTTAAAAATTTCCACGACTGAAATATGCAAGTATGATATAATAGAGAAAAACAAAACTAGTGCCAAAGACATATATTACCATCTTTCTTTATAGTTTATAAAATTGATTTTATTTATCAAAATAAAACCTAAGTACTCTCTCAGGGCCAGACAAGATGAGCTTATTAACCCTTATTTTATATGAAACGATCAGTATATTTTGGTTATGTGTGTTATAAAGTAGTGAATCTGAAATTTTATGTATTTGCAATGGACCCCAACCTTTTCAGCCCTAGGTCCACAAAGCTTAACTCAGGAGGGCTCGAGGCTACAGTCTTAAAAGAAAAGCAAAAAAAGACACAGCTAAATTCACAAGGTAGCAATCCTAATTTATTAATGAGACATCTGATGTTGTTTGCAATCACAAATATATCTCATATCAGGGTTAGATGAAGAAGTTGATCGAAGGAAGGCATCAGACAAGTGATGATTTGATATTTGCAAATGCAGTGTACTCATTATATACTTCATTGTGGAGAACAACTGTTCACAATAGTACAAAGTGCCAAACAAGCTCACTACTTGCTGGATGTTGGTAATAAGGTTGGAGAATTGTCTGGATGGAAGAACATGGTTCTTATAGAAACCAAAGATGTGTCAAGCAAGGAACTTGGACTTCAAATCTTCTGAACACTGAAGATCAGTGAGTTCCATTTGCAGTTCTAATTTACTTCTTCAGAAAGGAAGGCAAATTTTGAAAGTTGGGTGTGGAGGGCTTTGAAAGCTGTATGGGGCCTGTGGATTATACTTCAAATGATGTATCTAAGGCCCTCAGTATTAATTTACTGTTCTAATCTAGCACCAGTCTGCCTGGCATTTTTACTGGGTGGCCAAACAACGACAAGCATAGATTCACATTGTACTAGGCCTTCAGGTCTAGTGAATCTATGACCAGCTGAGTCACTTAGCATTCTTGCTGGGGTACTTAACAAATGACTTGCTTAGTTCACATTGCAGCTGGCCTTCAGGGAATCAATAAACAGCATTGACCAGCAGTACATGAGTCAAGACTTATATGTAACCTCCCTCTCCTTTACTCCCCATTATAAAAAAGATCTTGCCTGGTGGGAGACACGGCTAAATATTAACTTCAAATGGTCTATCTAAGCTTGGCGTTGTGTTCAGCATGAAATCTCCCAAACTTCATTGGCTACTTTTGGTACATTTAATCAGCTTTAGCATCTCCATAAATTGCACAAATCTTTGTGTGTGTGTGTGTGTGTGTGTGTGTGTGTGTGTGTGTGTGTGTGTGTGTGTGTGTGTTTTACCACATTTTTAATTTTGTTAAAATAAAAAGAAAATAACATAACATATGCCAAAAATGTTGTTTCTGTTTTCAATGTAAGAAATAGTCAATAAAAATAAACGAATTTTGATGGGGGGTGGGGAACAAAATAGAATGATATAATGTCTCAGTACAATCAAAAGCCATCATTCTAATGCTAAACAATCTAATGCCATCTAATGACCAAAACAGAACAAATATCATTATCCCACCTAATCATCATCATCATCATCATGTCGTGTTGGTAGCATGGATACCCCTGACCCTTTCTTGCCACTTTTCCCTATCGTTCATCGCCTCAGGCAGGTCTTCTGGACAACATCCTGTATCCTCACATAGTTGCTGAATGTATGTTCATGCTGGTCGTCCTGCTTTTGCTCGGCCATGTGTGGGGGTCCATAAGAGTATATCACTTATGAGTTCGTCCCTGCTTCTCCAGCAGTGTCCTGCATGTCTGGTTCGTCTAACTTAAATAGTTTTCATGATAGGAGGCAGGTGGCCGTACAGTTGGTGTTTGTGGGGTGTTGCCGCCAGGACTTGTTCAAGATTGCTCGCAGCATTCTTGTATAATTGCCGTCTAGCTTCTTCTCCAGCCGTTTTGTTAGAGTCCATGTAGTGCATCCATATAGCAGTATCAATGCGACCGCTGCCTGGAAGAAACTACGTTTCATTTTATCGGTTAGGTCTGATTTCCATATAATTGATAGCTGTTCATGCTTTTGTTAACCTCGAGTCGATGTCCTTTTCGGTTGGTGCGACGCTGCTTCCTAGGTAAGTGAATTTGTCTACTAGTTTAAGAGGGGTTCCGTCTAGAGTGGAGATGTCACCCGTTTGATTATAGCACATTATTCATATAACCTATTATATCACAGGTAAGTAAAGTAAAGTTGGCGTCCATAGTCAAGGGCGACCCGAAGGCTCCTTTTTCAGTAGCTACTACACTGAGGTGTAGGGGAGGGCACTGCTCCTTTCCTTGGATTGCTCCACTTTACCCTTGATACGTACCTTATAATGCTGAGTGTTAAGCAAGGAGGTATCAAGTAGCATTTTTTAAGTCTTTCGTATGACTCAACCTGGGATTGAACTCTGGACTCCCAGACCATTGGTGAACACTCTACCCAAGGTAATATTCATTAAATAGATCAAAACTTTGATTAACATTAATTATTACATATGTAAGGTCAGTCTATTAAATAATGAGACTGATTCAGGAAAAAATTGTTTTATCAATTTAATTATCAATTTAACAAATCAAATGGCTCTCTTGGAAAGCTACACACTGACAAAGATACTGTTTCTAATCCTGGAAACTGTCACTGTTTTTAGTTGATTCATCATATCTTGTTGGATGTCCTGAAAAATTTCCCCATAGAGACCACGGAGTTATATTTTAACTTTGAAAAACATGAATTAGTCACAAAAATGTGAACTAGAAATAGTCACAAGAGATCAGAGGTGTAAAAAGGTGGAGGTACCAAAAGAAAATTCTTTCAGGCCAAAAACTTGTTCATGTAGAATATGTCTAAAAATTTGTTCACATAAGTGTGTCTAAAAAGAATGATTTTTTTGTATTGAGAAAGTAATGAGAGAACTTTTTTTTTTAAAATTAATTTTTTTCTTAGGTTTATAACTCTGATTGAAAATCAACTAATCAATGTTAATCTATCATCATTCTAACATTCAAATCTTTCTCACCATCAGCTTTTTGAAGAGACTGGTCAATCAAAACACGGTTAATCTTCCACAGTCTCTCAGCCATCCAAAAATATCTGTCTCTGGTATAGAACTAGATCTTCGAAAGCAAATTCTGATGAAAGTAGAAAACAGTTAGAACAATAATTGCGATAATATTTTAATACTAAATGCATTTAAACCTGATATAAGTAGGCAAGGAGTTTTTTGTCACTGCTGACTGGTTTTTCTATTACTCCCTCTCTCTCTCTCTTCCTTCACTTTTATAATTTTCTGCCCTAATAAATATTTCTGATTGTACAAGGAAAATTGATGATTTAAAACCAAATTCTTATTTTTCTCATTCTCCTACTTTTTTTATTCTTTATTTTTTCTTTATCTAAAATTGGTTTGAGCCAGTTCACTCTGTATATTGTGCACTGAGAGTTTTAAAAATAACTATTGTTAGTGATCAGAGATTAGGGCAAGAATAAAGCTATTGTAAGTATAATGATTCTTGGGTCAAAACAAAACTGAATTATTTGATGAATAACTTAAAAACGTTTAGAAAATAAAACTCAAGTAGGCTTTGTTTCACAAATGTTCTGTATGTAAAGAAAAATTCTCCTCCTTGAATTTTCTTTTTTTTCTGCTTTTATTATTTTTAGATGAAAAGAAATTTGTTTGTGTCCTATTAATGCTAGAGTTCATGGTTTGATCTTAGCCAAACACAAGGATTTTAGAAGCTGTTTTTCAAAGTATTGAGGCAACTTTAAAATAATAAAGTATCTTGTGGTATTATATTGGATTTATATAAACTTTATCTAACACTGACGACCTGTCAGCAGAGTATTAATTGTCTAAATTTCTGAGATGAAGCTTGACGATTTTTATCATTAAGGGTTTTCGGACTATTGTCTTCATCTTTATTGTTATTTCCACAAGATTTCGGCCGATATGTACTCCGGCTTTCTTTTGGTGTTTGTCGAACATTTGTCGAACCTTCATGGAACTTGACTAGGATTACTACTATTTATATGATTTTTTTTACCTGTGCTCGTATTCAGAGTTTTTTTTTCAGCTGGGCTTAGAATACATTCAATGTATCCCCTATGTAAAGGGGACATGACGCTTTCTCATTTAAAACTCATGCCAGCCCAGTTGGCTTGGACTGTAGAATACACTGAGTGAAAAATCCCGCCCCCATCAATGAGTGTCCTGATTATGACATTAAGCAATCTGATGGTGAGGCTCCAGTAACGTTTGAGGTTTGGGAATGCGGAGAACCCCTTCATTGCCTTTGCTCCTAGGTCCTCTCAGATCTGAAGTGATGGCAGCTTATGAGGTCCTATCTATGAGTCAAATAGAACATTTTAACTGAGTACAAACAAATATTTTATGTTAAATTGAATTGTTAGAAATAGAATTGTTTGATCCTTAAACTGTGTGTAAACAAATGACTGATGTTTAATTGAATTGTTAGTGATACATGGCAATACCTGAGGCCATTTGACTGTATCCAAATGAATGAATAGAGTTCAATAAAATAATTAGTGTTAAATAGCAATACTTGTGTGGAGGACTAAGTACCTTCCGTAGTTTATGGGAGTTACTTTGAGGTTTCGTTTCCACAAATACAACACAAATTTTACCTGCACGTAAACAAATAGAATGTGACAACAACAAATATAAAGAAACAAACAATTTAATTATCATAATAACATGATAAAAATAATTAAAATACAATGTTCATTTTATGTGCATTTGTGTGCATGTAGAAAACACAGCTATGGCCAGTTCAACAAAAATGATTTGTTCATCTGTGTGTGTGTGCCTGTGTACATGTTGGGAAAGTCTATTGAATCAATATGTCCATAGTTGGCCGAAGTTAAGAGGATAAAGATTGACTTTACTTACATACATGTGTATGCATGTGTGTATATGTGTGTGACCGTAAGTATGAGCCTTTTGTTTTCTAAAGTTCACACATATGTTTTTGCTAGTGGTTTATGACCTTTGGTGACAACATGTCACGTTCTGGTAGTTGGCAAAAGAACATTGCATGCTTCTTCGCTCTGTGTCCTGTGTGTGATGCTTTCTGTCTGTCATCTTTGCCTCTCTCTGTCTGGTAGTGGAATGCCTTAGTTAATCAAATTCTTTGTTTTTTATACTCTTTTGGGGAACTAAAGTGGATCAAAAATAGGATTTTGTTAAGTTTTATTGCAGGTCCTAAAATTCAGGCACACAGACATTTCTTGACCAATCAGATTCGTATAATTACTTAATTATTTTGGAGCCTAAATATTTTTCTGTTAATTAGTTTCTAAGCCGAATTTTTTAGAAAGTTTTTATTTTGTGTTTTTAGCTGATTTGTTGAAAAATATAAAAGTGTAACTTCAATGTTAATGCGATTTTGATCTGAAATTTCTAGTATGTTCTTATTTATCTTTTTGGGGTTGATTATTTTGAGGCTGAAAAAAAAAATGTGTATTCTATACTTGTAACAACTTCACTGTTTGTAAACAAATGATTAATATTGAAAAGAATCATAAGTCGAAGTCATATATAACCGTGTAGAAACAATAGTAATACTAGTGTAAAAGCAAATTAGTTCTAACTCATTTAAAAATGATATTTCCAAGAAACTAATCTCTTATATATCAGGCATATCTATTTGAATGTGTGCAAACAAATGACTAATGTTAAATTGTTACTGTTATGTAGCAATACTTGAAACCATTTGACTGTGTGCAAACAAATGATTAATTAAATAGAATTATTTGTATTATTTGTATTATTTGTATAAAAAAAGTACGATCACCGGATGGAGACACAGAATACTTCGACATTGTAGCAGGAGTACTACAAGGGGACACGCTGGCTCCGTATCGCTTTATCATTTGTCTAGACTACGTACTTAGAACATCGATAGACAAAATCAAAGAGAATGGCTTCGAACTGACGAAGAAAAGAAGCAGAAGATACCCCGCAACAACAATTACCGACGCCGACTACGCCGATGACATAGCGATACTGGCAAATACACCTGAACAAGCCGAAACACTTCTGCATAGTTTGGAACGAGCAGCAGCAAGCATAGGCCTCCATGTTAATGCACACAAAACGGAATATATGTGCTATAACCAAACGGGGGACATCTCCACTCTAAAAGGAACCCCTCTTAAACTAGTAGACAAATTCACGTACCTAGGAAGCAGCGTCGAATCAACCGAAAAGGACATCGAAACGAGGTTAACGAAAGCATGGACAGCTATCAATAGTCTATCGACTATATGGAAATCAGACCTAACCGATAAAATGAAACGCAGTTTCTTCCAGGCAGCGGTCACATCGATACTGCTATATGGATGCACTACATGGACGCTAACAAAACGGCTGGAGAAGAAACTAGATGGCAATTACACAAGAATGCTGCGTGCAATCCTGAACAAGTCCTGGCAGCAACACCCCACAAGACACCAACTGTACGGCCACCTGCCCCCTATCACGAAAACTATTCAAGTTAGACGAACCAGACATGCAGGACATTGCTGGAGAAGCAGAGATGAACTCATAAGAGATGTACTCTTATGGATCCCCACACATGGCCACGCAAAAGCAGGACAACCAGCACGAACGTACATTCAGCAGCTATGTGAGGATACAGGTTGTTGTCCTGAAGACCTACCTAGGGTGATGAACGATAGGGAGGAGTGGCGAGAGAGGGTCAGGGATATCCGTGCTGCCAGCACGATATGATGATGATGATTTGTATTAGATATCAATACTTAAGCCTTTTAACTGTGAGCCAAAAACGAAATGAGCTCAGGCTCATCTAAAAATGTTATCAACAAAATATGTTTACAAATCATACATATTTAATATATATGTATAAAGAGGATTTGGTATTATATAACCTACAAAGGTTGATGTGGCATAAAATCAAACCAAACCTTGCCCAGTCGGCTGGGGCTGTAGAATACACTGACTGCACCTCTGCAGAGGGGTAAGACCCCCCCACAACGAGTGTCCTGGATATGACACTAAACAATCTGATGGTGAGGTTCCAGCAGTGCTGGAGTTTTGGGGAATGCGGAGTACCCTTTCATTGCCATCGCTCCCAGGTCCACTCTGGCCTGGAGTGGTAGCACCTGATAGGGCCCTATCTATGGGTTAAATAGAACTAACAGCATACTTATGCTAAAATTAATTGAGTAAACTGAATAGCTTGAAATAGAAACATTTTTGACTATTGAACCGTACTTACACTTAAACTGCGTGCTTATGCTTAACTGAATTATTTCAAATAGAACTGTTTTTCGACATTAAAACTGTATTTACACTTAACTGAATTATTACATATAACTGCTTGAATAGTTTGAAATGGAAATGTTTTTGACAATTAAACTGTGTACTTATGCTAAACTGAACTGTTTTCTATAGAACAGATTATTTACATAAAAAAGGATTTGGCATTAAATAACTTACAAAGGTTGATATGCCATAAAACCAAACAAACCAAACCAACCAAACCAAACCAAACCAAACCAAGCCATATAATCTGAGATGGTAACTATAGTTATTAATAATCAATAATGAAACAAATAAATTAATAAATATATGGATACTCCTACCTTCCATTTTTGCATTTAAATGTTACATGTAAAATATATGAAACAGTGCTTGTCTATAAGAAGACAGGAATGACCATCGAAAGAATTGTCGAGTGAACCAATGTAGAAAAATACTGTATATACTTATGTACCTGGGGAATTATTCGACCCTTGATTCATAGTCATGAAATCATTAATTTATGGAATTCTTTTTTGAAAACAAAGATTATTGGAAGTCTTTTCCTTATGTTTGAATTTCAATTTTATAAAGTTATCACGAATGTATGGATGAATGCCAAATATTCACTAAAAATGAAGTTTTCTAAATTCATTGTTCATCAGTTTTTAATTGAAGTCTTTTTGAAGGGTGCAGGGAACTTCTTATATATCTTTGAGCACACACACTTACACACACACATACACACATGTCCATAAATGTGCACACATACACACACACACACACATATATATATATATATACGGAAGCACTTGTGGTGTTATAGTTACTTTCATAGGAAATGAAAAAAAGAATATATATATATATATATATATAGTCATCCACAGGCAGATCTGTTTTGTTCTGTCAGAACTCATCAGTGTGGCTAGACATACTAGCTTCCTGTAGCTGGGATCGAAACCCGGTTGACTCAAACGCCAATCCAAGACTCTACCCCACAGCCACGAGGAACCAGTAGCAGTGAAGGAAATTTTAAACAGTTAAGAATCACAATTACTATTGTTTACATACATATATATATTGTTTACATACATATATATATATATATATATATATATAGAAGCACTTGTGGTGTTATAGTTACTTCCATAGGAAATTAATATATATATATATATATATATATATGGAAGCACTTGTAGTTTTATTGTTGCTTTCATAGGAAATGAATGTGGTGATATGAGTTCAAATCCTAAACAAGCTGTTTGTCTTTCATATGGTGCTAATACCCTTGGGAAAGGTATAAATTTGGCAACCGCTGTTGAGGGTAGCCCGAAGCCTCCCTTTTCAATAGGTACTACACTGAGGTGTTGGGAAGGACTATTCTCTTTTCAGCTATGGACAAATAGTAGGGCAGACTTGGTATGACAATCCATCAAGGAGAAGGAAAACTGAAATCAAACCTGTTAAAGTCCCTTTAAAAAATTCACCTTGTGTTGCATCCAGCTGATGCAGAAAAGTCGGTAAATATATATTTATATCTATATACACGCTCATACACACACTCACATATCCATACACATATAACCACACCAACACACACCCACACCCACATAAATATATATATATATATATATATATTTTCATCAACCATTGACACAAGGTCATTTTTAAGTGGAATTTAACAGGTTTAGATTAAAAGTTTCTCTTCTCCTCGACCAGTTGCCATAGCAAGGTTAAAGAGGCAAGTGTGCCCTACTATTTATCCATAGAGGGAAAGTAATTGGATTAATACATTTTCAAGGGTATTAGCATATGTGAACTGCAAACTGCCTACTCCAAAAGTTGAACTCTGGTCTCCATGTGCATTTCCTGTGATGGTAACCATTACACCCTGAATGCATCCATATGCATATATATAATGCATATATATATATATACATATATATAATAATAATATTTATATAATGCATATATATATATATATATATTTATACATATGTATATAATAACAATAATAATATTTATATAATGCATATATATATATATGTATAATGCGTATATATATATATATATATATATATACTTATACGCATTGTAACTCTTGCCCACCATACACGTTTACAAATCAGAGTCTCACTCATTCCCCACAACTTGCAGCAACGATAAATTGTCCCACAGTCAACGAAAGAATATATCGAAATAAGTGTATACACATTTGTAACCCATTTCCGCTATAACCAATGCTTTACGTTCCTGGCTTGACTTAAATTAAAAACGCGCATCCTCATGCACACACATACACCCACACCCATACACACACATATAAATACAACCAGACATAAACGAAATTTTAACGGCTTTTTGTCTGTATTTTGTCGCATTTTCGATTTTCTATTTCATTCCATTTTCTTAACTGCCTGATGAATGTTGTTATAAACTTCATGAAACCATAGGTTGCAGAACAATATTTTCCATGGATTAAATATATATATATAATATATATTTATTTATTATCTTTATTATTATAATAGCTCTATCATAGATTTTGAGCACTCTCCATATTATATTGTACTTGGTTCAACACATAACCACATAGTGATTTACTGACGACCAACACTCTCATAATATATATATATATATATATATATATATATATATATATATTGTCATCCACAGACAGACTGTTTTGTTCTATCAGAACTCTTCAGTGTGGCTAGACCCGCAGGACGCTCGAAGCCGGGATCGAAACCCGTCCAACTTTACGATTGACTAAGGTTTCAGACCACACGACTGCAAGCGGACTATGTTGGCTAAGGGAATTTTAAGGTATTTTATTTTTAGCAACAGCAGCAGCAGCCTTTGTTTACATTTTTTTTAATACCCTATCGGCTACCAGAGAGCTCAATTCTTACGAAGAGCTTTGCATTACGCTAGGGGCGGCCGACAATTCCTTTGCCAGAGTGCTCAACCCCCATGGGGGAGCGTATATATTGTCATCCACAGACAGACTGTTTTGTTCTATCAGAACTCTTCAGTGTGGCTAGACCCGCAGGACGCTCGAAGCCGGGATCGAAACCCGTCCAACTTTACGATTGACTAAGGTTTCAGACCACACGGCTACAAGCGGACTACGTTGGCTAAGGGAATTTTAAGGTATTTTATTTTTAGCAACAGCAATGCATTATTATATAATGTTGGACATGTGAATTAGTGTATTTGTTTAAAAAAATGTTCAATGATACAGCTGAAAGTAGCTTTCAATAAGTATAAAACAAGATTGTTATCCATTGAAGCAACTAAAACTGTGTGTGTGAGACAGGCATTTCTTTTCAATCTTTGAACATCTGGGAAAATGTCTCATTGACTCTTTGGCATTCTTACCCAATATTTGCCATCCTTTCATCATATCTACTTCTTACACATTAAGCTCAATATGTTTATTTTTGTTACCATTGCTACATATCCTGTTCAAGGAGCAGTGGGAAATTGAAATCTCTCTTATAATGGCTAATGTTTTCATTTCCTCAAAGCTGTTTGTAGCCACATGCAAGGTCGGTTACTTCAAAGACATTTAGACAGTGTAGCTGCACCACCTGTTGCTTTTCTGTTGCACCTGGGGCCCTCAACAACTATTATCAACTTTACAAAAGTAGAAAAATAAAGCTGGTAGAAATAAAACTTTTCAATGTGCTGCAGATATTTTTCTTAGAAAACTCTATTCAGATTATTAAAATCTCTAAAAAATATTGTTGATTATTGTCAATCATAGAAAATTAGTTCTTTTTCAAAGCATTCTAAACATTTAAAGTTTTTTTTTTCTTTTTTTCTTTTTTGGTTCTTTTTTAGAATGGGAAGATGAAGAAATATCTTTATGCATAACAGACTACGAATGATTAATTCTTGTTATTTTATTACTTTATTTTATTTCTTTGCTGGGAGTGACAGATTGAATTTTCCTAAACAATTACAGAAATTTGAAATTTGCCACTCTTTCATGTTCTTTATATAACTTTTCTCTTCCTTCTTTTTTGAAGTGGTTGGTTAAAATCATCATTTCTTTTTGTTGGCCAGGCCTAGAATATGCTGACTGAATCTCTGCAGAAGGGTAAGACCCTCCCTCAACAAAAAGGAGTGTCTTGGCTATAACACTAAACTGTATCTAATGGTGAAGCTCCAGTTCTGGAATCTGGGGAGTATGAAATAACCCTTCATTACCATTACTGCCAGGTTCACTCTGACCAGGATTAGTAGTATCTGTTAAGGTCTCATTTATTTGTCAAAAAGATATATTTGAAGATTATTAGTATTAGATTGGAATGCTTGAAACAATATAACTGTGTGCAGAAAAATGAATGTTATTAAATAGGTTGTTTGTTTGTTTGGGTTTTATGGCATATCAACCTTTGTAGGTTATTTAATGCCAAATCCATTTTTATGAAAATAGTTCTATTTCAAACAATTCAGTTTAGAATAAGTACACAGTTTAAATGTAAGTACAGTTTAATTGTGAAAAACATTTCTATTTCAAGCTATTCAGTTTAGTCAAGCAGTTCTACTTCAGCTAATTCAGTTTAGTATAAGTACAGATTTTGTTTACACACAGTTAGATGTCAAAACAATTCTATATTAAACAAGTCAGTTTAGTTTAAGTACAGTTTCAATGTCAAAAACCAGTTCCATTTCAAATAATTCAGTTTAGCATAAGCACACAGTTTAAATGTAAGTACGGTTTAATTATCAAAAACCTTTCTATTTTAAGCTATTCAGTTTAGTCAAACAATTTAGTTTAGCATAAGTATGCCGTTAGTTCTGTTTAACCCATAGATAGGGCCCTATCTGGTGCAACCACACTGGGTCAGAGTGGACCAGAAAGCAGTAGCAATGAAGGGGTGCTCCACATTCCCCAAAGCCCCAGCATCACTGGAACCTAAGTATCAGAGTGTTTAGTGTCATATCCAGGACACTCATTGGGGTTGGGGGTAGCCTTACTCCTCTGCAGAGGTGCAGTCGGTGTATTCTACAGCCCCAGCTGACTGGGTAACATTAAATAGGAATTAGTTATTTGAAACCATAAAATTGTGTATAAAAAGTTAGATGGATACTACACAGGCCTGCTGTATGCTGTTTTCAACAAATCCTGAAAAGAAAACCCTACAAAAGAGCAACTTAATTGGGTTGAGTTTTATGGCATATCAACTATTGTTGGTTATTTAATGCCAAATCCTCTTTATACATATATTAAATATATATGATTTGGTTTGGTTAGGTTATATGGCATATCAACCCTTGTAGGTTATTTAATGCCATATCCTCTTTATACATACATATATACCAAATATATATGATTTGGTTTGGTGGGGTTATATGGCATATAAACCCTTGTAGGTTATTTAATGCCATATCCTCTTTATACATACATATATATCAAATATATATGATTTGGTTTGGTTGGGTTATATGGCATATCAACCCTTGTTGGTTATTTAATGCCATATCCTCTTTATACATATATATCAAATAAATGATTTCTAAACAAATTTTGTTGATAACATCTTTAAACAGGTCTGCACTCATTTTTTTTTCTTTTTTGCACAGTTAAATGTTTTCACTTATTTCTATCAAATACAAATAATTCTATTCACTCTAAATCATTTGTTTGCGCACAGTTTAATTTTTTTAAGTATTGCTCTTTGACACTAACAATTCAATTAAACATCAGTCTTTTGTTTACATGATCATGTTTAATGATCAAATAGTTCTATTTCAAACAATTCAATTTAGCATCAGTCATTAGTTGGCACACAGTTTAAATGTCAAACAGTTCTATTTGACCCATAGATAGGACCCTATCAGGTGATACCACTCTAGATCTAAGTGAATCTGGAAGTGATGACAATGAAGGGGTACTCTATAGTCCCAAAATCTCTAAGGCTGGAGCCTTGCCATAAAATTGTTTAATGTCTTATCCAGGACACTCATTGAGGGATTCTTACCCCTCTGCAGAAATGCAGCCGGTACATTCTATAGCCCCAGCCATAAAAAAAACAGCAACTGTAAGGTCACCTACCACCCATCTCACACACTGTCCAAATAAGATCAACAAGACATGCGGGGATCTGCTGGAGTAGTAAGGAATTAAATTCATTAGCAACATTGTCTTGGGAACTTCTATGCATGGACACACCAGTGTGAGACAAATAGCAAAGACTTACATTCATCAGCTCTGTACAGATACTGCATACAGACGAGTTTGATTTGGTTTTATGGCACATCAACCATTGTAGGTTATTTAATGCCAAATCCATTTTTATATATATAAATAGTTTTATTTCAAACAATTCAGTTTTGCATAAGTACACAGTTTAAATGTCAAAAACAGTTCTACTTCAAACAATTCAGTTTAGCATAAGTACACTGTTTACTTCTATCTAACCCATAGATAAGAACCTATCAGGTGCTACCACTCCAGGTCTGAGTGAACCGGGGAGTAATGGCAATAAAGGGGTACTCTGCTTTCCTTAAAGCTCCAGCATTACTGGAGTCTCACCATCAGATTGCTTTGTGTCATATCCAAATCAAACCATGCCAAACTCAATTATGGTAACCTTGTGTCAGGTTTAGCAAAGCTAATTAAATATCTTATCTTATTGCAGAACAATAATTCATATCACATACTTCAACAATGTTTAAATTCTACTAATTATGGGGTCTTATTCCAGACTAATATCACCTAAGCAAAACAGACATCTACTATATAATAGTAATCTAGCAGACTAGTACCAGACATTGGCATAATGGTTAGAGTGTTCCCCAATGGCCTGGGAGACCTGGGTTCATTACCAGGTCAAGTCATACCAAAGACTCAAAAAATGGTACTTGATGCCTCCTTGCTTAACACTTAGCATTATAAGGTAAGGATCAAGGGTAAAGTGGAGCAATCCAGGGAAAGGATTAGCACCCTCCTCTACACCTTGGTGTAGTAGCTATTGAAAAGGGAGCCTTTGGGTCACCCTCAACTATGGTTACCAACTTTACTTACAAGACTAGTACTGATAAGTTCACTTTGGGAAGGGGGTCAACAAGTTAGACTGAGACTAATCCTAGCAAGTATTTATGAACCAAGTTCCAAGATTCTTCTCATTAGAGCAGAGGTTCCTTAATACATTTTTTTTTAAATTTTTAAATAGAGGAATTATATATTATATGAATTAAATTATCATGTCCAATCCTCTTGGGAAGACATAGCCCTGGAAGTGACTGTGTCCTCAGTAAGAGTATGGATGTAACTACAAGACACATCAGGTTAATTGGCTGTGCATTTACCATGATTTGGCATTGCTTCTGTGTGATGTTAACCAGTAACTCAGTGGTAGAGTTTCAGTTCTGCATTCTGTGGTTGCTGGTTCGATCTTCAGTTGGAGAGATCATGGTATATACTGCTGATGAGACCTAATAAGGTTGAAACAGCTGTCCAGTGGTTCCATACATCGCATGCAGTGCTTGCTGGATTTTCTGGTAATTCAATTTATATAATATTACATAAAAGATTTTACAATCCATTCAAACTTGTCTGAAGTTATTAATTAGACAGTTACAAGTGATAAGACTCTTGATAGGACATTTATTTGTAAAACTACCATCAATTTTTTCCATACACATGTGTTCCATGAGATAAATTTTCACTAACTAATAAGAAAGGCTGTGTGAGTATATTTGTCTCTGCCACCTACCAGACAGGACTTGACACAAGGTCAAACAACCCAAAGGTCAGATTAAAGTAGGGGTTAGGGAAGAGGAAGGTTGGACCTCAACCAAGGCTCTAGGCTTTCTGGTCTATGCTGGTCATCAGCTCACTTAGTGCAATGTGAGCCTATGAGCCTAGCTGGACATGGACCCAAACATGAGTCCAGGCACAGATTCCAGATTATAGCTTAAACTGGACTACAGGGTCCAGTGTTATACAAAGGTGTCAATAATGCAGCTTGACCACCCTTAGATGGACAATGCCCCATCCGACACAAATGCCAGAAAGCTGGCTGGGGGCGAAGCAGTTGGCCTTATCCCTGGAGCAAGGTCCAGTTGAAGAGCAGTGTGAGTGTGTGCACATTATTTTTTATTCCATTAAATGGTCAGTTATTTTGTCATTTACTTTCCTGAGCTGGATATTTGGGTGTCTAATAACTCCTATTTTTGAACAAACGCTTTTAAGGCAAAGCAAAATTTATACTCAATTATTTTATAAACTAATTATCATATTTCAACTGAGTTGGCAAATTTAAAAACATTCTCTTTTCTTTATGTTTAAATTTTATAAGCATGGTCTGTTTTCCTACAAATTATGTAATCTCAGACTGCTTTTCTAAATATGTTGATTATGTATATTTGAAAATCAGTCAATTAAATCTCTTATTCATAGGGTCTTATTTGATATAGAAACACAAGGTGTTGGGGATTAAAAATTGTTTTTGGTATACAGTAGATTTCACTTAATTCATATACCTCAGGATAAGAGAATTTTAGTTTACTTACATGGGTATCTAAGTGATGAGAAATAACATATGTTTGCATTTTAGATAGGAGAATTAGTATAAAGTGTATCTTGGAGTAAATATAGAATAAGCCATTCTCTCATTTAATCAGTTTATAGTTAGTATATAAAATAAATATTTTGTATTGTAAGGGAATTACAAATGTTTGTTATAAAATAGAAGACATTTTTTACAAGTTCAGATTTTCACCAATGGTCCTAAAAGTAGACTTGAGATTTGGAGACTGACTGGATCATTACAACAACCCTTGTTATTCTTATGACAACTCAAAATTGATATTTCTTGATATTAAGTATCAATACAAATAGATCTAATGCAGTGAATATATCAACTTTTGTGGGTTATATAATCCCAAAGCTGTCCTTGTAGAACAACAGTGATACTATTTAATGCGGTGAATATAAGGAGACAAAAAAATTACTAAATGTTCAGATGGTTATCTTAAAAAGTAGCCATATTTGATTTCTTTGTTTAACGGCATATCAACTTTTGTGGTTTATATAATCCCAAAGCTGTCTTTGTAGAAGAACAACAATGATACTATTTAAACAATAAACCGGGGGGGGGGATAAGGGGGGTTCAATTTCTTTCCCAAGGGCATTAGTCTGAAAGTGAATATAAAAATGCAACTGAATTTTGAACTTGCTTACTTTGAGGCTGCTGTTCAGAACTTTAGCCATGAAAACATGGAGACTCTTCAAGCCAGATTCATTGATACAAATTCAATAATTGATACATGTTTAATTAGAATGGTACATTATCCAAGCTGTCATGATCTCAATCCTAATAGTTATAGTAGCTAATATTAATATATTAATAACTTCTTCAGTATAGACAGGTTTTAATATTGATAAATATAAGTTGCTATCTCTGAGTAGGTAATTGAAAGCACTGATATTGTTAAAGGAAGTATTTATCAAATATTAATATATTGATATAAAATTATTAACACTTTTACTGCTATACAACACACACGAGTATCTTGTTACTTGTTGTGTATTGCCTTTAGCCCATTTATATGTATTAATTTTATGGCTTTTATTTTTCTAAATAAGCAAAAAAAGAAAACCTCAATGTTATTGTTTTCTTGACATGTGGAATTAATTTTTAGTTACAACAACAGTAACAACAACAACTATAAAAGACCAACATATCTTTGAGCACTAAACCCAATTAGTCGGGGTTGTAAAATATTCTGATGGCATCTCTGCCAAAGGGGTAAGACTCCCCACCCCAACAAGTGCCCTGAATAGGACATTAATGTCCTGATGGCCTGGCTCGAGTAATGTAGGAGCTTTGGGATATGTGGAGTACCCGTTCATTGCTATCACTCTCATGTCTACTCTGGCCCGGAGTGGTAGCACCTGACAGGGTCCTATCTGTGGATCAAATAGAAATGTTTTACATTTAAACTGAGAGTAAACAAATGACTGACAATAAATTGACTCGTTTATTATAGAATTGTTTGATCATTTAACTGTGTGAATTGAAAAGATATGTTTACAAATCATATATATTTGATATAAAAGTAAAAACAGGATTTAGCATTAAATAACCAACAATGGTTGATATGCCATAAAACCCAACACAACCAAATCCTATATGTCTAATATATATGTATATAGATAATTTGGCATTAAATAACCAACAATGGTTGATATACCATAAAACCAAACCCAACCAAATCATATATATTTAATATATATGAATAAAGAGGATTTGGCATTAAATAACCAACAATGGTTGATATGCCATAAAAACCAACACAACCAAATCTTATATGTTTAATATATATGTACAAAGAGGGTTTGACATTAAATAAGCAACAATGGTTGATATACCATAAAACCAAACCAGTCAAATCATATATATTTAATATATATGTACAAAGAGTATTTGGCATTAAATAACCTATAATATTTGATATGCCATAAAACCAAACCCAACCAATCATAGCACTAGAAAGAAGAGCAAAAAACAAAGCCAGTGTTGAATATGCACATTTCTGTGTCACTCTTTTTTTTTAAATTTTATTTTAATAACCAAAATATGGAAACATAGTCATAAATAAAATCAATCCATAAAACTTTAAATGTGAAAGTATATAAGTTTTACAAATTCTAATTTGAATAATGAAACCCATTTAAAAGCACAAATAACAAAGACTGGAATTCTGATATGCCCTGCTCCTTCCACTTTAAAACGAAAGCATGCTCTCAAATTATGATGAAAATGCACAACAAAAAGAAGGTAAACATTGATTTCACGAAGAGTTGACATTTAAGAAAGAGACATTTTTGTGCTGAACAACCCAACCCAGAAGAGAAAAAAAAATCATTTTATATGCTTAACTGTAAATGAAAAAGAGTTGAGAATCTCAAATGGGTAGAATTTTAAAAAAGCAAACAAAATAAAATAGTCCTTTAATTTTTTTTCTTATCTTTACTTATTTATTTATTTTTTGTCAGAGAAAAAACTTACATGACTTAAACCCAAAAAATATAGCACTGAATATATATATATATATATATATATATATATATATATATATATATATATATAACTCTGTGACAATAAAATTATTATCAAATTATGATCAGACGGAAAAGATCAAATGCTACAATCATGTAACATGCTGTCTTCATAATCACTGTTATCTTCCCCATTTGGTCCCCCAAATTCTGAAGAAAGAGAGAATTATACATGCTACATAAGCATATAAAATTGGAAACCGTGGGGTGCAGCATGTTGGATGTGAATTAAGGTGGATGAATCTAAAAGCCAGTCAATGGTGCACTTCACTTGATGCTGGGTGAAGCAACCTTATAGATTAGTGGCCAGGATTGAATATTTCAGTTTGGAAACTACTGCTACTCATCTCTAAGGGTGCTGTCTATTGATGAGAAAAAAACAGCCTCTGAAAGGTTACTATGACTATAATTCAAACTATACATCCAAACAGCATGGCTCTTTGTGTGGATAAATCATGGGTGCATTCTGATGAGGTTCGAGCTCTGGCCCAGTGTTCAAAAAGTCCGATACATAGCCCAAATCAAATTTACATAGCAACTTTTAACATTAGAAAATTAAGTCCAATAAAAGGACTACCTGAGCTTACAGTATCTACTGCCAAGCAGAATATAGACATCATAAGTGTACAGGAACACTGATATCACCACAGAGAATTAAAACTTAAATACCTTCATACCAGAAATGGATGGAAAAACTATATGGAAAAATTTTTCAATGTTGCCATTGGAAATCTAGGAAAGCTTCTAAGTCCTCATGCTTTAAAATCACTAAATAGCATAGAGAAAATCCAATCACATTTAATGGCAACCTCTGCACAACAATCGACTCTTGAAACAGTCACACCAAAGATGAAACCGACATCACTGTTTTCTATAACAAGCTGTGATCTCTTGTCCCCCATATTCCCAAACACAACTTTCTAATCATTAGTGGAAAGATGAAAACAAGTATAGGCAAAGATAGAAATAATAAATTCTCCTTATACAATAAACCAAATAGAAATTAGAAATATCTAGCAGTTTACTCTTGGAAACAGCCTTGTATGTCTAAATAGTAAATTCCAAAAAAGGAAGAGAAGATTATGGACATGCAATAACAAAAATAACTCTATAGTACAGCTAGATTATATATCTATAAATAAAAAGTTGTTGTGCAGAGGCTGCCATTAAATGTAATTGGATTTTCTCAATGCTATTTAGTGATTTTAAAGCATGAGGACTGAGAAGCTTTATGGAGGTACCCGTGGTGTGATGGTTATCGTCGTAGGAAATGGACACGGTGACATAAGTTCAAATCCTGGACGAGACTGATTGCATTTCATATTGCACTAATATCCTTCGGAAAGGTATGAATCCAATTATTCTCCCTCCAGCTATGGGTAAAATAGTAGAGCAGACTAGGTTCTTCAGCCTTGGTGAGGCAACTAGTCTAGGAGAAGGAAAACTTTGAATTCAAACCTGTTAAACTCCGCATAAAACAATTGACCTTGTGTCATATCCTGCCCGAGTGGAGGGGTCGGTAAATATGTATAAATAAAAAGTGGATAAACACCACTTGAACTAAGAGGCATACTTCTCTTTTGAAGGAGTATCTTCTGATCACAGAATCATCTACACAGAAATTACTAATAGCACACTAGACACTTCTCTTTTGAAGGAGTATCTTCTGATCACAGAATCATCTACACAGAAATTACTCATAGCACACTAGACATTAAACTAAGATAGTTTATGGAGGAAAAACTTGTATTGAAAAAAATTAAAAGCAGAAAAGCTACAGTTCTTGACAAAATACCAAAAAAACGAAGAAGACAAAAAAATTTAACAACATATAACTTCAATTATGCAATATTGTCTATAAACAAAAGACCATAGAGATATAGACAAAATGCTGCATCCTCCTCTTCCTTAAGAAAAGTAACCTCAGAATCACAAAGTACTACAGCAGCATAACTCTTACAGCTATAGATCCAAACGTTTATAATATCCTGCTTCTTAGTCATATCTGATATGAAGTTGAGAAAATTTTTAGGGAAAAATCAGAATGGCTCTCAGAGAAATCGATCCTTAACATCACAGATTCTGACTATTCATTGAATCATTGAAGAAGTATGTGCAAAAAATCTTGAGGAAACATTATTGTCAATAAATTTCTCCAAGGCATTTGATTTCGTACTCTGAGAAAATAGGAAACAAATACTACAAATATGTGGTCTCTACAAAGAAACTGTTGCTGCCATAATGATGCTTTATAAAAATACAAAAGCAATGGTTTGCTCACTCGATGGTAACATTGACTTCTTCAACATTGTTGCTGGAGTCTTGCAAGGAGGTACATTCGTGTCATGTATGTTTATAATCTGCTTAGATTATGTACTTTAAACATCAATTGATCTAATAAAAGAAAATGGTTTAGTATTAAGAAAGATAAGAAGTTGATGATATTCTGCAGAAACTATGACAGATGCCGGCTATGCTGATGATCTAGCACTTATTATGAAAAACACCTGTCCATGCTAAATCTTTACTGCATAACCTGGAGCAAGTAGTAGGATCTATTGGTCTCTATGTTAATGCAAATAAGAATTCATCTCTTTTAAACAAAAACGAGACATTACTACTTAGTTGACCAATTTCCATACCTCTGCAATATCTTATCTATGGTAAGTGATGTTAATGTATGCATACCAAAGGTGTTGATTGCACTTGACAGTTTACAGATCATAGGAAAATCTGATCTCTCTAATAAAATAAAATGTGATTTCTTCTCAGCTGTGACTGTATCGGTACTACTGTATAGATGTACCTACTGGACTCTGACAAAAAGCATGGAGAAAAAGCTAGATAGGAACTACACAAGAATGAACAAGTCCTAGGAGCAACACCCCACTAAGCAGTAGCAATATGGTAACTTATCTTCCATCTCACAAACCATCCAAGTAAGATGAACAAAACATGCTGGGTACTGTGCATGTTACTGTTGGCTCTCCAGTAAAGACTTACATAGTTCAGTTTTGTGTGGATACTGGATGCAGGCTAGAGGACCTGCCAGGAGTAATGGATGATAGGGACAGATGGTGAGAGAGAGTTAGAGAATTCCTTGCTATCAGAATGACGTGATGATGAGTCATAAATAACAATTTCTAATGATAACTCTAAAGAAATCTTGCATTATATAAGAATTACAATGTATGACAGTGAATGTACTGGGTGGAACGATAAAATTGTCGTCTTAAAGAAAACAGCTTTATCTATGTAGATGTCAGCTCTACTACATAATCAAGTTATCTGAATTGATTTTTTCAATAAAAGTTTTAAAATAAGGTTGTTTTCTTTAGGATGACAATTTTATTGTTCCACCCCATAGATGTCAGCTCTACTACATAATCAAGTTACCTGAATTAATTTTTTCAATAAAAGTTTTAAAATAAAGCTGTTTTCTTTAAGATGACAATTTTATCGTTCCACCCAGGGTGGAACGATAAGATTGTCGTCCTAAAGAAAACAACACTACAGCTTTATTTTAAAACTTTTATTGAAAAAATCAATTTGGGTAACTTGATTATGTAGTAGAGCAGACATCTATTCAATGTAGCTGCCTTCAGCCTCAATCACCACCTCAATACGGATCCGGAAGTGGGAGCATGCCTTTTCCACAAATACTTGGCAGATGGCTGCAATCAGGCTTGCTTTGGTGTTATGGGAGCTCATGTTGGTGATGTTCTCGACATATGACCAAACAAAGTAATCCAGCGGGTTCAGGTCAGGAGAGGAGGGGGTCAAGTGAGAGAAGGGTACAAAGTCGTAGCACTACTTCTGAAGCCAAGCCTGGGTCTCTTTGGACTTGTGGGCTGGTGCCGAGTCCTGCTGCCACACACAAGGTCTGCCACCGGCCACCTAATTGCACCAGCAGATCACCACAGTCTTCAGCACATCCAGATACACTTTGGTGTTGACTTTCAAGCTGACTTCGAAGATGTGAGGTGGCATGATGTGACCCTCACTTGAAACCACATCAAAGACCATAACCATAGCTGGAAACTTTGTTTTCATCACCCTGGGCATGTTAAACCATCCGTATTTGCATTTTGAGGGTGCTGGCAATAGTCCTGTTGTCATAACTTAGATTAGTAGAGAGAATGAGTTGTACAGTGACACATCTCCGATCTCACTCGTTGAACATTGTGTCACTTTCAGACATGATATAAGGCTGCTATTGCTCTTGGGATTTGTACACAACTGGCCAACTAGTTGATGGTCTGCAACAAAAAAGAAAATCGGTTTTCATTGAACGGAAATGGAATCATGTTGTCTTTTCTAGGGTGACAATTTTATCGTTCCACCCTGTATAAATATTACTGAAATGAATAAAAAATATTAATAATAATACAGTATTGAAATCTGTGATTAACTTTGATAAACCTCATCGCTCAGGGCTTGGTGCCATAACCATATTTACCAACCCCTTTGCTTGGGCAGGATATGACACAAGGTTAATTTTTGAGCAAAGTTTAACAGGTTTGAATTCAGAGTTTTCCTTCTGCTAGACCAGTTGCCTCACCAAGGCTGAAGAACCTAGTCTGCCCTACTATTTGCCCATAGCTGGAGGAAGAATTATTGGATTCATACCTTTCCCAAGGGTATTAGTGCTATGTGAAATGCAATCAGTCTCATCCAGGATTTGAACTCGTGTCGCTGAGTCCATTTCCTATGACAAGAACCATTACACCATGGGCACCTCCTTAGTGCCATAACACACAAAATATTATAGGATGGAAGTTGCTCAATACAGCTAATATATTTTCAAAGTTCCTTCCATTCTTCCAGTATATATTAAACATGCTTTCATTCTATCTCTCAATACATAATCTACTAAGTAGTAGATAGTATACTATAATATTGATAGTGGTGTAACGGTTATCGTCGTAGGAAATGAACACGGCGACACGAGTTCAAATCCTGGACGAAACTGATTGCATATCACATAGCACTAATACCCTTGGGAAAGGTATGAATCCAATTATTTTCCCTCCAGCTATGGGTAAATAGTAGGGCAGACTGGGTTCTTCAGCCTTGGTGAGGCAACTAGTCTAGGAGAAGGAAAACTCTGAATTCAAACCTGCTAAACTCTGCTTGAAAATTGACCTTGTGTCATATCCTGCCCGAGTGGAGGGGTTATGATAATATTGATAGTATTGTTTTATACTTGAATGATAAACTGCTGACTTAATAGTAAGTGCCTGTTTATCATATATAGTTACAGGATTGAATTTTGGCGTTTCTTTGAAATTCAGAAATTTAGATAAAAATAAATCTTTAATTTGGTAAGGTATTTGATTCGTCATTTCCATTCAATTAAATCATTAAACATCTTTTTAAAATAATTTTTGCAAAGAGTAATTTAAATTGAAAATTTAATGTTTTTAAAATTTAATGCCTAATTTAAACATAATAATATTAAATCCTATCCAGTACACAGATATGTCTCAATTATCTGAAGTCATATGAAGAAAATTAAATGAGTAATTTAAGTTTTAATCTTTTAGATTTTATATATATTTCAAATAATGATCTGTTGCTTTACCAAAGTTAAAAGTATTTATCAAATAAGACGTACATGATCGTATGCATATTATTTTTTTATTCAAATAGATAGTCAGTCATTTTTGACTACTTTGCTGAGCCAGATATTTTGATATCTAGGGATTCTTCTTATAGTTTCGACTCTTTATGCAAAAAAAGAAATAAAATTCCATTTATTATATTTAAAACAAATATGCTATAATTTCTATAAGTAAGGATTCCCTTCAATAAAATTGTAATTGCAGTTGTACAAACTAAATCTGAATTTTTTCATGTTCTACTGGTTTGAAATGAATGTTAATGACCCTCACCCATCCAGCAAGTGAAATAGAATCTTAAATCATACACATTTCACATTAAGTCTCCTGTGTTGCTGAGTTCATTGCTTTGATCAAACTTATGCTAGAGTCAGTGTGGATGATTGTAACTGCCTAAGGGAAGACGTATGTCAATGAATATTATGAAGTGTTTGACCAACATGAAATATGAGGGTGAAAAAAAAATGTGTTGACAGGGTAGCAGAGAGTAAGACATCAACAGTGAGTGCTGTCATTGGTCATTTAGTGAAATGGATTGGTCTTTCAATTATTCAACTGAGTTTTTAGTGTGGAAATGAAAGATGGCGATGTGATTCAAAAGATTCTTGTTAACTTTGAAAGGCGGCCAATCTGATTGAATTTCCTCTACTGATTCAATTAGAGCGGCAGCCATTCTAAAAAAGCAATCACAAAGAGTCAAGAAAAAAGAAAAAAATAGTCAAATGACAATGGGATTACCAATTATGTGCAATGTAGAGTTAAGTGTAGGATGACATGGCCTGGGATTAAGCCATACAAATTGCCAACACAGTTGAGTACAGCTGCTCCCAAGTGGTAAAAGCAGGTTCAATTGTAAAAGTCTCAAGTTGAACACAACAAAAATTTGTAAAGGACAAAAGATGATCTAATTAAAACACTAAAGAGGAATTATAACTTGGCTAATTATTGAGCAGGTTAAAATTTCTTTTTTGATTCGTAGAATTCAATGAGAAGGCTGTTGCCCAAAGGCTAATGCAAGGTTCTTTCAGTGAGAAAGGCATTTATAATCCAAAACCACACAATTAATGTTTCACTGGTTTCTTGAGGTTGCAAAAATTTTTAAAGTAAACTGTCATGTCTGCTTGGCATGAAGATCATTCATATTAATTCCTTGGCTTTTTTTTGTGGTTGTGTCTAAGTAACAGGAAAGAATATAGTTACATCTTTTTCTAATATCTGACTTTGCTCTTTTTTTATGTTACATGAAGCACAGTGAAAGAAAATTTCTATAGTATTTTTTTACATTTTTTTTTTCAGATTAATTAATGCTATAGCAAATACAAGTTTCTACACAATACAACAAAATCTGATAGCGATCAGGTGTATGTTCATGTGAGAGAAATTACAACTTTGGAAGATTAATGAGAAGAATTTTTTCAGGAATTCAATAAGTGTGTCCCAGAGTATGTGGGGATTTAGGAATTAAATATAAAACTCCCAACTGGATGTTGACTCGTCGACTGCCACATACAAAATGTATAAACGCATCGTCACGCATAAGGCTCCAAATTCGCCACTCCAAAATCCTTCTAATTTTGGCGCAACCGCTTCCCATTGGCTACTTTACTTTTTATTATTCTTCTTTTTTTCTGATTTTTAACTGGATGGATGCGTGGAGCCTTATGCGTGGCGACGCGTTTATACATTTTGTATGTGGCAGCCGACAAGTCAACATCCGGTTGGGAGTTTTATTGTTAATTCCTAAATCCCCACAAGTATAACACTCTCTGTCTTGTTCTTATATCAATTTTGGAAACATCTTTCTTGTCTTGTTATTCCACCCTAAAACCTATTCAGACTTTGGACCAATAACCCTATCTTGAATATTTCTAACTCTTCCAAATAATGCATCCCTCATTAGGTTTGTATTTCATTTAGAAAATTTTAGGCAACACTTGAACAAAACCCTTTATTACATTTATTCAGATAAAAGATTCTCTTATTTGTAAAATCAGTGAACTTCTTCAAAATAGGAGTTAGAATGCCACTTTTATCAACATACATAGCAATATTTCTTTCATAGATGAAAATGAGGTGGTCTGTTCTCTCGAGTTAGATTTATAAACCAAAGCTACACTAGAATGGCCAGTCCAGAGATTGAACTCAAAATCAAGAGACCTAATGAAAATCTCAAAGGAAATCAAAACTTTTATTCAGATTAGACTTCTACACAACTTATTGATCCACTGTACTAGAGGACCTAGTGCTTAAAAACAGTGTAAACCATCTTAGATTTCTGTTATTTCATCTCAGGTTTTCTAATTTACCAGCTCAAAGAGGCTTATACCAAACTGGGAGCAATGAATTTCTCTTTTGATTGCTTCTCTCCCTCTTTGGGAAAAAGTTTTTCCTTTATTCATTTATTACATATGAACTCAAACTAACACCTGCAATAACAATCTTTGTCTCAATAAGATATGTTAGCAATTTAAGTTATTTGATCAAACTAAAACCTTTTTTAAAGCTACCACCCAAAACATTCATCTATTTTTTACACTAAAGACTGTGACATGTAAATAAATGTAAATAAATACATGTTGATCTCTTTAATGTCATGTCATGTCATGATTCTGGATTTATTCATTTCAATGTCTTTATATTAAATCAGATACTTTCATATAGGTAACACCACCAAATATAAGAAATTCAATTCCTGTTTTATTCTAGATTCAGTATCTTCATTTTTATTTGTTTTTGTGCTGTTCCAACTAGTACATATTTTATATCTGGTAACTTTCAAGGGAGAATTAAATAAAATAAATCTTTATATTTCTGTAGATAGAAGATTCTTCCTTGTACCACAAAAAAAAAAGCATGTAACAAACTATCATTTTGAGTTTTACATTCTTTTTCCTATCTGTATGTGTGATATCCTTATATTATCTACCAAGAGAATTTTTACAGAAAGTTACATAGAAACAAATGAAATACAAGCATTCTGCGACTCAGATATATAAACAAACGGAATCAAATTAGCACACAAACCTTTTTCTTTTAAAATGAAAATGAAAAAAAAAATTTGTACTTCACTCTAATATGTAATAAATGTATTTGTATGGTCGGGGGTATGGTGGTTAGAACATTTGGCCTTTTGACTAAAATAGAAGTAAAAACAACAATAATGCCAATGTATTCAGTATTTAATTGTGTTCTTGTTTGGCATGCGCACACACACACACACACACACACACACACACACACACACACACACACACACACACACACATCTGCACGTCCACACCCTGCCTGTCGGAGCCTTAAAGTATACCTGACCCTCTTTCAGTAAGCAATAAGATCTCGTAACCTGCTGCAGGCTACACTGTAAACCTGAGACATACATAGCAAGCAGTCTGCACAATTTGCACTGTGCAGTCTTTCTCCTGGCCAATGTGCATGTGGGTGGTAACTTTGCACACCAACAGAGAGCTGCATATTTTCCTGCACACAGAGAGTTGTGGCATAGTGTAGGGTGTGGCTGATAGGTGACGGGTTGTCCATGCAAGAAACTAATACCATTTGTAGACAAAGGGGGAACAGATGCAAAAAGAAAAACAGAACGAAAGTCTGCAATCTTTTTAAGCATATCAAACAACATTTCATGCTGGATACCGACCAAATTTTAAATAGACTCCTCCAGGCATTTCAAAACTGGTGAACATGCAGTTTGACAAATTTTCTGATGTTTAAACACAGTACACTATGCAGTTGAAAGAGTTCTCTGATGTCTTCAGTTTGAAGGCTCGACACAACTTATGATAAAGTTACAGTGGCTGATTTAGAGGAAGTAGAAAGAAAAAGGATATATCAACATATTTTTAATAAAAAAAAAGAAATATGTCCCATAAGAATGCTTTTTATTAAATTCCTTTTATAAACATAAATAAAATGATCTAGTAAAACTATTCATTGTCAAAAGAATGGTGAACTCTGAGTAATGATTATCATCATAAGAAAAGAAACTAGTGACCTGAGTTCAAATCCTGGGTGAAGCTGTTTGCATTTTATTTTACACTAATACTTTTGTGAAAGGCTTGGGTCTGTTTTCTCTACCAGCAATGAGTAAATACCAGGGTAGTCTGGGCTCTTTTGCCTTGGTTTGGCAGGAGAAAGAAAACTCTGAATTTAAACCAGTTTTACTCAGCTTAAAAACTGACCTTGAGTCACATCCTGCCCATGATAAAGGATTTGGGTAAATATATACATTGAAAAAAAAGTGTATATATATATATATATATATATTGTTAGAAATTTTAATTTGAAGCATTGTACTTAATAAATTTTTGAAATTTAACCATTACTTAAGGAAAACTGGTTGAACTCTGATTAAAACAACAACAATAAAGATTTTAGTTTGAAAAAAAATTTCAGTGAATAAAAAAGGGTTTTCTTCCATTTTTGCAGAAAACACGTAGCAAAAGGTGCCCGTAGTATAATTGTTGTCATTATCTGAAATGGACACGATGACTAGAGTTCAAACCCTGGATGAGGCTGATTGCATTTCACATAGCACTAATATCCTTGGGAAAAGTATGAATCCAATTGTTCTCCCTCCATCTATGTGTAAATAGAAAGGCAGACTGGGTTTTTTAGCCTTGGTTAAGTAACCAGTTTAGGAGAAGGAAAACTCTAAATTCAAACCTGTCAGGCTCTACATAAAGATTGATCTTGCATCGCATCCTGTCCATGCGGTGGGGGGTAAATACAAATACATAGCAAAAATCTTTAAATACATTTTTTATTGTTATTTTTTTTTAATGTATTATAGCAATATTTTTTTAAAGAAAAATCATTTTTTTCTAATTTCTGGGAGCTTAAGAAAATTGATAAAATTTTTCTTTAATTACTTCATATTGTTATAATCACTTGTGATATTTCCTAAAATTGTTGGTTGGTTGGTTGGTTTTATAGCATATCAACACTTGGTTCATTTGATACAGTTTCTTTTTTGCAACCAATTATATGATTTTAACTAAGTAACATTAATAACAATAACAACTGCAATTACAGCTACAAGTAACTATTTTCATCACAAATAATTTGGACACAGTTACATGGTTTTAAATATTTCTATCAAATACTAATAATTTATACACAATTATATGGTTTCAAGTATTCCTATATAATGTTAATTCTATTAGATAATAATCATTTGTTTGCAGAAAGTTACATGGTTTCAAGTATTCTTATCTAATACTAATAATCTATACACAATTATATGGTTTCAAGTATTCATATCTAACACTAATGATTCTAAAACAGATATATGGGACCCTTACCATGCTGGATTAGAGTGGACCTTGGAGCAATAGCAATGATTAAATGACAATCCAGATTTGCTGAACTGGAGCCTCACCACCAGATACAGTTAACGGTCATGTCCAAGATATTCCTAAAATGGATGAAGCTGTTTTTCAAACTATCTTAATTGGCTTTATTTAGACAAATCAAAATAAATATTGTTTAGGCTCATTCATTTGTCATTTGTTTACAAACTGGAAATAACTGAATGCTTAAAGAACAAAGCAGTAATTTCCAAGAATATGATTAAGTTTGACTCTGACTAATTAATTCTCATTTGGGAGGAAAAAAATTATGCCAGGTTTATAAATATTCACTCTTGTTGTGACTTGTAACATTAAAACTTTTTCCATAATATCTACTGCATTTCATTTGCGGCCCAGTCAGCTGGGACTGCAGAATACAATGACTGCATTGCTGCAGAAGGGGTTAGACTCCCTCCCCAACAAGTGTCCTAGATATGACATGAAACACCTTAGGGAATGCGAAGTACCCTTTCATTGCCATTGCTCCCAGGTCCACTCTGGCCTGGAGTGGTAGCACCTAATCCTATTTACCAACCCCTTCACCTGGGCAGGATATGACACACAGTCAATTTTTAAGTGGAGTTTAACAGGTTTGAATTCAGAGTTTTCCTTCTCCTTGACTAGTTGCCTCACCAAGGCTGAAGAATTCAGTATGTCCTACTATTTACCTATAGCTGGAGGGAGAATAATTGGATTCATACCTTTCCCAAGGGTATTAGTGCTATGTGAAATGCAATCAGTCTCGTCCAGGATTTGAACTCGTGTCGCCGTGTCCATTTCCTACGACGATAACCGTTACACCACGGGCACCTAATAGGGTCCTATCTATGGATCAAATAGTCCTAAACTGTACTTATGCTAAAATGAATTGTTTAAAATAGAACTGTTTGATCATTTAATAGTGTATTAACAAATGACTGATGTTTAATTGAATTGTTAGTGATAAATAGCAATACAAGGGAGTGTTATATACCGTAATACATACACAACTATAAATATAATCAAACATAATGACGAACTTCAATAAACGAACGAACACACTTCTTTATAAAAATATATCTCACACACTTTATTCTCGAAAGGGTTGATGTTGGTTGTGTGTGAGAGATGAGCTGAAGATAGGGACAGACTGCTATATTGACTCCAAGTTCTTCTGACCATAGCAGCACCTCTTCCTCATCTTGGCTGGGTTGCTCAACCGTGGGTCACTGAGGGCCCAAAGCCCTCTGTCTGCCGCTAGCTCTCACTCCGGCATCTTGTCTCCAACTCACTTGAACAGCCCCGGGCACCTGGTTATATTATTGTTTAATGCCCACCTGTTTCCGCAGTTCTTCCACTTGTTTACTCAGGTGCATCTCTTGATTGACAGCTCAGTCGAGGGTCAATATATAACAGGACCATTTAACTTTGTTGACGGGCTAAACTGAATTGATTGAGACAGAACTGTTTTTAGATTTAACTGTGTGTAAACTAAAAACTATTTAAACCATTGACTGTGTGTAAGCAAGACTGTGCTTATGCTAAACTGAATAGCTTGAAATTAAGTGAAACCATTTAACTGTGAGCCAAAGAAAAATAAGCTCAGGCTTGTTTCAAAATGTTATCTTCAAAATACTAAAAACAGTACTTGTTTGAAATTGAACTGTTTTTTGCAATCAAACTGTGTACTTATATGAAACTGAATTGTTTGAAATAGTACTATTGATATGTATAAAAATGGATTTAGCTTTAGATAACTTACAATGGTTTATTTGCCATAAAACCAAACCAAACCAAACCAAAAGTATTTCATTCATTTTTTTATAATCCTTTTAAATGTGGCTTTAAAAATAGTTCTGTTAAGGTTAATAAAAGTATCAAATACAATTTATTGGGTAGAGTGTTCACCAATGGTTCAGCAGACCTGGGTTCAATCCCAGGTTTTGTCATACCAAAGACTTTAAAAATGGTACTCGATACCTCCTTGCTTAACACTCAGCAATATAAGATACATATTGAGGGTAAAGTGGAGCAATCCAGGGAAAGGAGTAGCGCCCTCCCCTACGCCTCGGTGTAGTACCTATTGAAAAGGGAGCCTTCTGGTCACTCTCAACTATGGTAGCCAACTTTACTTTACTGAGAAGCAGTGTTTCCATAAGCTAGAAATGTATTATGCATGTGTGTGTGTGTGTGTGTGTGTGTGTGTGTGTGTGTGTGTGTGTGTGCTGATCGTCCAGCAAAGAATTTTACTTGTAGGTTACATTTTACATAACATAATGCACAAATGCTATAAATCTAAGTTTTAAAAATGAAACCTTAAAAAAAATGACAATTATGCATACATAAGTAAATTTATGTATTTGAATATATCTATTTCTATATAAGTATATTCTTATATACCAATGCATGTATGAACATGTGTGTATATATATATATATATATGTGCATGTACATTTCAAATGCTGATTTCCTAACAGTCAGATAGGCTGACCACAATGAAGGATTAGAGCAGTAAATTCTTGCAACTTGATTTGGTGTTAGACTAATCTAAATCTATTGATCAGTCAATTCATTCATATGAATACACATGTGCCCTTACATGCATATATATATATATATATATATGTATATATATATATATATATGTATATATATATATATATATATAGTACTTTTTTCCCTTTAGAGATATAGCATGATTGATTTATCTATGTAAAGGTTTATCCCTAAAGGCCTGAAAATGAAACGTCTTTTGTAAGAAAAAAGCTTATGCACACACATAAACACACTCTCAATGTATATATATATATATATATATATATTGTCATCCACAGACAGATCTGTTTCGTTCTATTAGAACTCTTCAGTGTGGCTAGACAAGCTAGATTCCAGAAGCTGGGATCGAAACCCGGTTGACACAAACGCCAATCCAAGATTCTACCACTCAGCCACAAGGAAACTAGCGCAAGCGAACGAAATTTAAACAGTTATGTATCACAATTGTTTTTGTTTACATATATCCACTCAACAGCTACCGAGAGCTCAATTCATATATATATATATACACACACACACACACACACATATATATATATATATATATATGTGTGTGTGTGTGTGTGTGTATATATATATATATATATATATTTGTTCTTTGCTTGGCTAAGAGTGTGTAATAAGTATATACATATGTTTGTCCTTTTAAAGTTAGTTGAGAGTACCTTGAGGGTTTATAATTTGACAGTTGGTTTATATCTAACTTACAAGTAAGAAGGAAAGAAAACCAGTGCAATGCAATGAGTTTGAAAAAAAAAATAACACAGCAGAGCCAATGTAGATATAAATACTGATATGCATCCATTATAGGGTTTTGTCAAAAGATCAAAGCAGTTGCTGAACTCAGAATGAATAAAATCTCTCCAATAACCTTAGAGCCACTTCAAAACCGCAGGTCTTAGTATGGATTTATTGCTGTTAATCTTTAGCATAGCCACTTGTCTACCAATTGGAACTTGAAAATTAAGTCTGCCACATCTTAGAGCTCTCAAGCCTATCAGGAAAAAAATGTGAAAACAATCTTTTGTTAATTGAATGCTAAGATAGAAATTTAAACATCAGGTAACAGTTTTGGAAAATCATTAAATAAATTAATTACCACTACAAAATAATGAAAGTATAATTGTAATAATTAGGAGGTGCGGTGGTGTAATGGTTATTGTCATAGGAAATGGACATGGCGACATGAGTTCAATTCCTTGCCAAGACCGCATTTCACATAACACTAATACCCTTGGGAAAGGTATGAATCCAATTATTCTTCCTCCAGCTATGGGTAAATAGTTGGGCAGACTAGGTTCTTCAGCCTTGGTGAGGCAACTAGTCTAGGAGAAGGAAAACTCTGAATTCAAACCTGTTAAACTCTGCTTAAAAACTGACTTTGTGTCATATCCTGCCCAAGCAGAGGGGTTGGTAAATATGTATAATTGTAATAATAAACACAACTAGCAAAATTATCTTTCATTACCAGTATGAATATAATTCTTATGATGGGTGTTGTTTGTGGTTGGTTTTATAGCTCATCAACTTCAGATAGTTTATATTTCAGTCTTCTTTGCAATTATATGGGCACCTCGGGTTGTGTAATGATTAGCAAGCTTGACGAGCAAACCTGCAAGAGTGAGTTCGAGTTCTCACTGGGTGCCCCATTCATTTGGCTTGGTGCCACATCTTAGCAAAAAGCTTAGTAAATTACTACATAGTTTCAAGTAACTATTTCTGCTTAATAAGAATTATTCATTTGCATACAGTTATATAGTTTCAAATACTCCTAATACCAATGATTTTAAGAGATCTATTTGACTCATAGATGAGGCCCTAACAGGTACTACCACTTTAGGTCAGAGTGAACCTGGGAGTAATGGCAATGAAGGGATACTCTACACTACAAAATGGAGCCTCATCACTGGATACAGTTTGATATCATACCCAGACACTTTGCTTTATATAATCATATATCCTTGAAACATGGAAATAAATTTAAGTTTAAACATAAAAGTAGAGATACTATTAATGAAGAACACTCAATAAGTATATATTGTAGAGTAATACTTCAGTCACTGTTGTCCAGTCAGCTGAGGCTGTAGAATACACCAAGTGCTTCTCTGCAGAGAGGCAAGACAGTCATAATGAGTGTCCTGTTATGACACTAAACAAATGGTGAGGTTCTGGTAAAGCTGGAGCTTTGGGGAATGCGGAGTACCCCTCCATTGCCATTACTCCCAGGTCCACTCTATCCCAGAGAGGCAGCACCTGATAGAGTCTTATTTATGGGTCAAATAGAATTAAATTGTGTACTTATGCCAAATTGAATTGCTTAAAATAGGACTGTTTTAGCATTTAAACTGCATACTCATGCTACACTGAATTGCTTGAAATAGAACTGTTTTTGAAATTTCATCTGTTTTGATATTTAACTATGTGTAAACAAAAACTATACTGATACTAAACTGAATTGTTTTAATTTGAACTGTCTGACTAAATTGAATAGCTTGAAATAGAAATGTTTTGACAATTAAACTGCATACTTATTCCAAACTGAAATGCTTGAAATAGAACTGTTTATTTGGATAAAAGTGGATTAGGCATTGAATAACTTACAAAGGTTGATATGCCATAAAACCCAAACGAACAAACAAATTGACATTTAACTGCATATAAACAAAAAATTTACTTATACAAAACTGAATTGTTGGAAGTTTAATTTGGCGATAAATGACCCAAAAAGGGTTGATACGCTGTAAAACCAACCAACCAACCAACCTTCAGTAACGGAAAATCCACTTTTTCCTGGCTTTTGATAGTTCAGTGTTGAAACTTACTAAAACAAAAACTGCAAAATTTGCTTGTTAAATAGTCAAATGTTATTCTTAAGTGCTAATGTTGCAATGGTGATTTTCATTCATTCATAGCTTTATGAATAATTTTCAACTTCTTGCACCAAAACTAATATTTGCCAAGAGATAGCTATCAGAAATTCTTCTAAAAGGAAGACCAAAATATACATTTTGTAGCTTCTAAGTATGTCTGTGATATTCG
>OY757918.1:81160671-81265671 GCA_963585895.1 Sepioteuthis lessoniana
CATCCTTGAAAATTCTACTGAAAATGCCTTCTACATTTTTTACCTCCTTGATTAGAGCAGCAAAGTTCAACAAGTGCCCAGAACTGATTGGATGGTTGCTTCTTCTGAACTTGTTACACTCTCTGTCTCTTTGTTGAGGCAATGAAGGAAAAAAAAAATTACTAATTGATTTTTAAAGATGCAGAGTACAATTTCAAAAGAATCAAAACATGTAACCAGATTGTTTGGATAAAAATGAGAAAAATTAATTTTTAAAATATATATAATAAAAGATGTTCGATTTTCAATTTTTAGTTTTTATACATCCCGTTAATGTGATTTATTTTGGAGTACTGAAAAAACTATGTTTAAAATTAATTTATGCTCAATCAGCGAAGCTTCGAAAACATTGACTGTATTTTGTGCAGATGGGAAGGACACTCTCCCCATCGAAAAAAAATGTTGGGGGTGGATATGGCATTAAACTGCATATGGTAGTGAAGCTCTTGTTCTGGAGTGTATGGGGTACATGAAGATTTCTTTGGATTGTGGAGAATTGTTGGAAAATTTTTAGGTTAGTGTCTGACTCCTTCTTCTTCTTAACCCATTCAATGGTTATCTTAATTATACATGTTGGATAGAAATACTTATGCTGAAATTTTTCCCAGGTTTAACAGGAAGAGTAAAAAAAAGTGTCAAATGTTGCTTTGATATTTTATGATTATTACTAATATTTTAAATGAATTTATAAATTGTCTTGAAATAATTATTAAAGAATAAGAATTCAAACAATTGGAAATAATTCAAACAATTTATCCAACTGCTGGTAATTTTGCATCACATGCACATGCTCTCTCTCACTCTTCCTCTCTCTCTCTCTCTCTCTCTCTCTCTCTCTCACATACACACAGATCATCATCATCATCATGTCAAGCTGCCAGCATGGACCTCCCTGATCCTATCTTGCTACCTATCTTTCTTGTCCCTCACTCACAGGAGGTCTTTAAGGCTATACTCTGTATTGGTACAGAGCTGTTGTATTTAGGTTCTAGCTGGTTATCCTGCCTTAGCTGGTCTATGTGATGTGGTCCACAGGAGTGTATCGCTTATGAGTTTGTCCTTACTTCTCCAGCAGTGTCCGGCATGTCTGGTTCTACGTGTATATAGACACTTTCTATTGTTTAATTTGATTTTTTGATTTATTGTCTTCAAACATACACATGCGTGCACACACACACACATGTATATAGACACTTCCTTTTGTTTAATAGGATTTTTTAACTTATTGCCTTCACATATGTATATAGACAATTTCTTTTGTTTAATAGGATTTTTTAACTTATTGCCTTCACATGTGTATATAGACAATTTCTTTTGTTTAATAGGATTTTTTAACTTATTGCCTTCACATGTGTATATAGACAATTTCTTTTGTTTAATAGGATTTTTTAACTTATTGTCTTCACATGTGTATATAGACACTTTCTTTTTTTAATTTGATTTTTTTATTTATAGTCTTCACACACACACACACACACACACACACACACACACACACACACACACACACACACACACACACACACACACACACACCCTTCCTAAGCAAAGTGGCTTTAAAATGTAACATATTAAAAGGTTCAAAATGTCAAATACTAACCGTGACTCCCAGTTTCACATTCAACGGAATGCTTGATCGTCATACATACATTACATGTATACATCAGGTGCCCATGGTGTAATGGTTATCATCGTAGGAAATGGGCACGACGACACGAGTTCAAATCCTGGATCATTGCATTTCACGTAGCACTAATACCCTTGGGAAAGGTATGAATCCAATTATTCTCCCTCCAGCTATGGGTAAATATTAGAGCAGACTAGGTTCTACAGCCTTGGTGAGGAAACTAGTCTAGGAGAAGGAAAACTCTGAATTCAAACCTGTTAAACTCTGCTTAAAAATTGATCTTGTGTCATATCCTGCCCGAGCGGAGGGGTTGGTAAATGTGCATTACATGTATATATCAAAGCCTGTCTGTGGAGGACAATATATATATGTGTGTGTGTGTGTGTGTGTGTGTGTTACAGGAATCTATATATATATTTTTTAAATTCATATCACATCTATCTATCTATCTATCTATCTATCTATCTATCTTTGTTAAAAGAATCCATTTGTACTTTTTTAAAATTCTGATCATATCTATCTATCTATCAATCTATCTATCTATCTATCTATCTATTTATATTATTTAGTTCATACCTACTTATTTTAAACATTCCAGAATATATCTATTCATCTTTATCAGTGTTAACATTCTTCCTATCTCTGCCTGTCTAATTTTTTAAAACATATTTGGATTCTTTTAACATAGATAGATAGATAGATAGGGAGGAAGGATCAGATGAGATAGATAGATAGATTGATAGATGTGATATGGATTTTTTTTAAATAAATCTTTTTTGTTTCATTTAATAACACACACATCCTGATGAAGTTCTAAAAACTGAAATATTTAATGTTAGCAAATATTTCTACTAATGAAATCATCCTCTGGAGAACTTGTGTGTTTTTATCTATTTACTTTTACACACACACACACACACACACGCACACACACACACGCACACACACACACACACACACACACACGTATATAAATATATATATATATATATGTATATATATATATATATATATATATATATATATATATATATATATATATATATATATATATATATATATACATTAATTATGTAAATGCAGAGTTGGATAAATCTGAGATGCGGATGAATTTAAAAACAGAACACTATCAACAGATATAGAATATTATCAAGAAATATGGAATATTAAAAAAATTTCCGTTGATAGCATTCTGCTTTTAAATTCATCAGCATCTCAGTTTTATCCAATTCTGCGGTTAAGTAATTTTGTTACGTTATAAAAAAGACCTAAAAACTTTCAAAACTCTTTAAAAACACTCTTTACCAAAAAAACTCTCTTAAAAAAACACTCTTTACACATGCAAGCAAACCCTAATGATGGTTTATGAAAGGTCCGAAAGCGCTCAGGGTAATTTTGGTAAATTCATCCACCAATTCCAACCTAAAACCAAGACACTTATCAGGAAACTTGAAAGGATCTTAATAAAATCATATAGACAAAATGTGTCTTTATTATTTAATATCTAAATCTAATCATAATGAGTCAGTAGGTGCAAGCATGTTTCAGAAATGGTTTACACTCTTGAAAACATGTTTAAAAAAGAGATTTTGATTTTTTTGTTTGGTTTTATGGCATATCAATCATTCTAGATTATTTAATGCCAAATTTTCTTTATTCATATATGTAAGTTAAGTTGGCGACCGTAGTTGAGGGCGACCAGAAGGCTTCCTTTTCAATAGCTACTACACCGAGGTATAGGGTAGGGCACTACTTCTCTCCCTGGATTGCTCCACTTTACCCTTGATATGTACCTTATATTGCTATAGTGTTAAGCAAGGATGTATCAAGTACCATTTTTAAAGTCTTTGGTATGACACGACCTGGGATTGAACCCAGGTTGTGTCATACCAATATCAATTCCCTTTTTCTCTTGAAAAACAAAATTATATATATATATAGTGTTAAGCAAAGAGGTATCAAGTACCATTTTTAAAGTCTTTGGTATGACACGACCTGGGATTGAACCCAGGTCTCCCAGACCATTGGCAAACACTCTACCCACTAGGCCAATGAGCTGGTCTTTTATACATATATATTAAATATGTATTATTTGGTTTGGTTGGCTTTTATTGCATTGTAGGTTATTTAATGCCAAATATTCTTTATACATATATATTAAATATATATGATTTGGTTTGGTTGGATTTTATAGCATATCAACACTTGTTGATTATTTAATGCCAAATCCTCTTGTTACAAATCATATTTTTTTAATTTTTTGCCTTAAAATTCTTAAGTGATTATGAAAAAAATTTAGACAATATATTTTGGAAATCATGCCACATATGTGAATTTCATGTTATATATAAGAGAGATCTTAACAAACAAGTTCTTGTCAGCATCTGAGTACTGACATATGGAATACCAAACAACATTTGTTCTCATTGAGCACTCCAGCTCTTAGGAACATTGCCTCCCATACGTTTTTAATCATCACCGTCTATTTACTTATAAGATGAGGATACTGATAATAGTATAATGAATGCTTCATCAGATAACTTCAATCCGACATTTTTGTTCTTGCCAATGGTTTTTCATGACTTTTTTATAAGTATTTAATATGGAAATAAATTGGCAGAGAATGTCTTTGTTGTAAATCTTGTCTTTCTTCTACACTTTCTTTTCTATCACCATTTCTCATGTTTTGCTGTTTTGAGTTGTCTAACAGTCATATCCTAAGAAGCATACATATGAATATTTCTCATAAATTAGATTACATTCATATGGATTTAGAAAAATATATAATTGCATTGGAGAGCATTGGCTGATTGCTAAAGATAATGTCAACTCCCTTTTTCTCTTGAAAAACAAAATTATATATATATATATATATATATATATATATATATATATATAAGTAGTCAGATTTTTCCTTATGATCTAGTAGGTTAAACCTACCGAGATTGGTCTGACTCTGTAGGCTTTACTACTTTAAATTCATTCTTCTTAGTGCATCGAGCACTTTTTATGTTTAGCTTAGTAGATTCTACCGGTGTTTTCTTCTTTTGGCAAGATATCGAAGCTCTATTTGATTATTTCCAAATAGTACCAGTGCCGTTACTCTTTCCTTTTATTTTTATTAAATTTTTTTTTTTCCCAGATATCAATTTGTATAATTTTTATTTGCAAATTGTATCATTTGTTTTTTTTTACACTATCTATCAGAGTCTTATAGATTAATCATATTTAAAAGAGTGCTTGCCAATGGCCCGGGAGACCGGTGTTCAATCTCTGGTCAAGTCATACCAAAGACTCAAAAAGTGGAACTTGATACCTCCTTGCTT
This sequence comes from Sepioteuthis lessoniana, assembly GCA_963585895.1. NCBI lineage: Eukaryota > Metazoa > Mollusca > Cephalopoda > Myopsida > Loliginidae > Sepioteuthis > Sepioteuthis lessoniana. The sequence continues at coordinate 81,165,664 of OY757918.1, forward strand.
AACACTCAGCATCATAAGGTACGTTTCAAGGATAACGTGGAGCAATCCAGGGAAAGGAGTTGCACCCTCCCCTACACCTTGGTGTAGTAGCTATTGAAAAGGGAGCTTTCAGGTCTCTGTCGGCTAGTGTCACCCACTTTACTTACTTTATATATATATGTTTATGAGGATCATTCAAGTTGAATTTTGCCAAAGGAGTTGGCAATCATAAACACAGTTTACAGTTGCACCTTTCTCATGTAAATCAATAGTGATGATTCCTTTAATGTTCCAGACGACTGTCAGCATGACCTTCTTTACTGACTGCGACACTTGGAACTTTTTCTTTACCAGAGAGTCTGTGTGTTTCTATTCAATGGACTGTTCTTGTGACTCAGGGTCATAATGGTAAACCTATGTTTAGCCCATTTGTCAACATTATTTTGATTAAAACATACTTCTCCATACCCATCACATGTTCTTCTGTAAATTTCATATGGTTTGTTCTTCTCAGCCACCAAAAATTTCATGGCAGACCTCTGTTCAAGCCTGGAGCACTCTATTTGATTTGGCGCCATCTTGAATTGCCTCAAAAATATTTTTGCAAGATTAGACTGATTTTTACTATAAACCAATTAAAAACATTGCAGAGTTTATATTTATTAAAAAAAGAAAAAATTTAGCCAAAAAATTGTATTTTGCTTTTTAAAAAAAAATTATCGTAATTTATTGAATGACCCCCCCCCGCCATATATATATATATATATATATATATATATATATATATATATATATATATATATATATATGTATGTATGGAAGAAATATGTGAAATGCAATAGGGACTATATTGAAAAATTAACCTCATTTGGTCACATTCCATAAGAGTTTCTTGTATGGTCAGCCTATGGACAATTCAGCAGACCACTCACTTTCTTCCTCTTTTTCCGTCTCTCTCTCTCTCTCTCTCTATATATATATATATATATATATATATATGTACTTATATATATGTTGAGATAAAGACACACACACACACACACACACACACACACACACACACACACACACACACACACACACACACACACACACACATGTAATTTTAAACATGAATACTGATTCATTGATTAAACGATTACCCCTTTTCCTATATATAGAGTATTTCCACCTTGTTTTTGCATTTTATTAAACATCCATCAGTGATTTAACATCCCTATATATCATCCTTCCTAGTCCTGACGATGGTTCATTAGAACTGAAACATTATAATGTTGACTTTCTTCCTCATTAAACTCTTTTTCTTCTTGGATTACCTTGTTTATTAATTTTTCTCTATATTGTTGGATTTACTTCCATTATTTACTTGCATATATATATATATATATGTTAGAGAGAGAGAGAGAGAGAGAGAGAGAGAGATCCAGTCAGGGCTATACCATGAAATAAGTTGGTGACCTGAGTCTAGAGTGACCCGAAGGCTCCCTTTTCAATAGCTACCACACCAAGGTGTAGAGGAGGGTGCTACTCCATTTCCTGGATTGCTCCACTTTACCCCTGGTCCTTACCTTATAATGCTAAGTGTTAACCCAGGCGGCATCAAGTTCCATTTTTCTGAGTCTATGGTATGACTCGAAATTGGATTAAACCCAGGTCTCCCGGACAATTGACGAACACTCTACCCATTCGGTAAAAAATTTGCCTCTTCAGATACATGTATGAAAACTAACAAAAAGTTATGAGACAGATATGAAATATAAAAGACAGATATAAAAAGATTGGAGACATTAAGAGATGTTCTCATGAACACCTGCATTTTTGATTATTTGCAAGTTTTCTTACATGTTTCTTTTCATTTCTGGTGAAGGCTCCAAAAGTATTATTCCCTATTTCCAATGAGAAAAGCAGCAATACATACAGGGAGTACAATAAGACTGTTGAACAAAACTAGTTTTTTTTCCCAGTCGGCCGAAGGGGCTGTAGAATACACCGACTGCACCTCTGCATAGGGGTAAGACCTCCCCAATGAGTGTCTTGGATATGACACTAAACAGTCTGATGGTGAGGTTCCAGTAAAGCTTGATCTTTGGGGAATGCAGAGTACTTTTTTATTGTCATTGCTCCCAGGTCCACCCTGGCTCGATGTGGTAGCACCTAATAGGGCCCTATCTATGGGTTAAATAGAAGTAACAGCATACTTATGCTGAACTGAATTGTTTGATTAAACTGAATAGCTTGAAATAGAAATATTTTTGATAAACTGTACTGACATTTAAACTGCATGCTCTTGCTAAACTGAATTATTTGAAATGGAACTGTTTTTAGACTTTGAAACTGTACTTACACTAAACTGAATTGTTTAATATAGAACTGTTTTGACATTTAACTGTGTATAAATAAAATTTGTACTTATACTAAACTATACTTACATTTAAACTGCGTACTTATGCTAAACTGAATTATTTGAAATAGAACTATTTTCATAAAAATGGATTTGCCGTTAGATAACCTACAAAGGTTGATATGCCATAAAACCGAAACAACCAACCAAAATTATTCTTCAGGTTCAAAACACTATTTCTTCATGATCTACACCCTATCTATCTATCTATCTATCTATCTATCTATCTATCTATCTATCCTACTGTATATTGGGTGTTTCCAAAAGACTCTGCTGAATAGAAGAAGCAAATTTATAGTTCTCCATGTTTTTATTTATTAATTCACCCACTGCCACTCAGGACTACTTGGCCTGCAGACATCAAATGTCAGCCCATACCTGGGTGAGTTAACAGGATTTAACTAATTTCTTTGTCTCTCTCTTTCTCTCTCTTTCTCTGTGCATTTTGTTTTCTTCTTAAGGTCTTCTCAAGTTTGCATTGCTTGAATGTCAAATAGTTCTCAGCTTCAATGTTCAAGCATATAAAACACTACTTTTTTTTATTATATATATATATATATATATATGTGTGTGTGTGTGTGTGTGTGAGTGTATTATATCAATTTTACTCATCTTAGTAATCTTACTTTTATCATTCGATAAAAACACAGCATTCATATATAAACGTACATATCAATAAAAAAACAAATTTCTATTCATGATGGGAACAAAAACCTAAAAAGCAAAAAGAAAAAGGTGCTTTTTAGAGGTTTTGTTTTATTTGCTTTTTAGCTTTTTATTCCCATCATGAATAAAACTTTGGGTCTTTTTATTGCTTTCATTAAATTTTGTATGGCCAAAAAATATATATATGTATATATATATATAGTGATCGTGTTGATACTGCTATATGGATGCACCACATGGATGTTAACTAAATGGATGGAGAAAAAGCTTGACGGCAACTACACAAGAATGCCGCTAGGAAAATTGACCAAGTCCTGGAGACAGCACCTCACAAAGCAGCAGCTATATGGCCACCTACCAACCATCACGAAAACTATCAAAATTAGATGAACCTGACATGGAGAAGTAGGGATGAGCACATAAGTGGTGTATTCCTGTGGACCCCTTCACATGGACTAGCAAAGGCAGGACATCCAGCTTGAACCTACATACAGCAGCTCTGTGCTGATACGGGATCTAGCCCTGAGGATCTGCCGAAAGCAATGGACGATAGGGAGGGGTGGCGAGAGAGGGTCAGGAATATCCATGCTGATAGTGTGACATGATGATGGTGATATATATATATATATATATATATATATATATATATATATATATATATATGTTTTTACCCTCTACCACAAGCAGGTTGTGAAACACGGTCAGTTTTTAAGTGGAGTAAAGCTGGTTTGAATTCAGTATACCTTCTCCTTGACTGGTTACCATATCAAGGCTAAAGAACCCAATCTGCCCTATTCTCTATCAAAGGGCATTAGCATGAAGGGAAATGCTGAGAGCCATGTCCTGGATTTGAACTTGGGTTTTTCCTTTCCTATGATGATAATCATTATGCTAAATGCACCTCCTTTATATATATAGATGTGTGTGTATGTATGTAAGGTGTGTGTGTATGTGTATGTAAGGTGTCTGTGTGTAAGGTATGTGTGTATATGTGTGTATGTAAGGTCTCTGTATGTGTGTGTGTGTGTGTGTGTGTGAGCAATTTGTGTGTGTGCTGGGTGAGTGGAAGATGTGTATGTATGTGTAAGGTGTGTGTAAGTGTGTGTGTGTGCATGTTGTATGTATACAGGTTGAGTGCAAAGTGTGTGTGTGTGTGTCTGTTTCTGTGAGTGCAATGTATGAATGTGTATGCAAGGTGTATGCAAGGTATATGTGTGTGTGTATGTGTGTGTGCAGAATGTGTGCAAGGTGTGTGTGCAAGATATGTGTGTGCAAAGTGAGTACAAGATGTGTGCGTATGTGTGCAGAGTGCGTTCAAGTTGTGTAAGTGTACAGGTTGAGTGCAAAGTGTGTGTGTGTGTGTGTGTGCAAAGTATGTGTGTGTGTGCAGGGTGTGTACAAGTCATGTGTGTGTGTGTATGTGTGTGCATAGTGTATGCAGAGTGTGTGTGTGCAAAGTAAATACGAGATATGTTTATGTGTGTGTGTGTGTGTGTGTGTGTATGTGTGTGTGTGTGTATGTGTGTGTGCAGGGTGTACATAAGGTGTGTGTGTGTGCAGGGTGTGTGCAAGGTGCTATCTAAACGTTTGGGCAATTGGATCATTATATGTAGACTGAAAATAATGAAGATTTTTGTATAGAATCTCAAAAACATAACTGATATTTCTGTTTGAATACTTTGAATTGACTACTTCAGAAGTAAAAACAAGGTACAATTTTTTATTCTAAAAATATTTTGTAGTCAAAGTTCCTGAACATTTTATTGGAAGTTTTATAGGTTGTGAGATCAAAAAATTTTCAAACTTGTACATGGTTCTTAAGCTGAATTTTGATCTGAAAATTTCACTGCATTTTATTTTGGTTAGTTGGTTGTTTGGGTTTTATGGCATATCAACATTTGTAGGTTATTCAATGACAAATCCATTTTTAAACAAATAATCAGTTTTATTTCAAACAATTCAGTTCAGAATGAGTACAAAGTTTAATAGTCAAAAACATTTCTATTTCAAGCTATTCAGTTTAGACAAACAGTTCTAATTCAAACAATTCAGTTTAGTATAAGTGCAGATTTTGTTTACACACAGTTAAAAATCAAAACTGTTCTATATCAAACAATTCAGTTTAGCATAAGTACAGTTTCAATGTCAAAAACTGTTCTATTTCAAACAATTCAGTGTAGCATAAGTACACAGTTTCATTATCGAAAACATTTCTATTTCAAGCTATTCAGCTTAGTCAAACAGTTCTAATTCAAAAAATTAAGTTTTGCATAAGCATACAGTTTAGTTCTATTTAACCCATTGATAGGGCCCTTATCAGGTGCTACCATTCTGGGTGAGAGTGAACCTGGGAGCGATGGCAATAAAGGGATACTCCATATTCCCCAAAGCTCCAGCATCACTGGAACCTCACCATCAGATTGTTTAGTGTCATATCCAGGATACTCGTGGTGGGGGGGTCTTACCCCTCTTCAGAGAAGCAGTCGGTGTATTCTCTACCCCCAGCCGACTGGGCAAGCATTTTATTTGATCTATATGATTCACTACTGAAATTAGTGTGATGCATAGTCGTTACTGGACCATTCTATATTATCTGTATATAGATATGTATATGGGCCTTACACTAAGATCAGTCAATTCCCATTTCTCCACTTTATCTCTTTCCAATTAGTCGTCTTATCACCTCATATCACACTGGTGTCTTTTTTATGGTTGGTTGGTTGGTTGGTTTTGTTTTAGAGCACATCAACCCTTTTCGGGTCATTTAACACTGAATTAAATTTCAAACAATTCAGTTTAGTATACGAATAGTTTTTGTTTACAAATAGTTAAATGTCAAAATAGTTCTATTTCAAACAATTCAGTTTAGCATAAGTTCACAGTTTCAGTGTCAAAAATAGTTCTATTTCAAACAATTCAGTCTAGCATAAATACACAGTTTAGTTATTTAACCCATAGATAGGACACTATCAGGTGCTACAACTTCAGGCCTGAGTGGATCTTGGAGCGATGGTAATAAAGGAGTACTCTGCATTCCCCAAAGCTCCAGCATTTCTGGAAGCTCACCATCAGATTGTTTAGTATCATATCCAGAACACTTGTTGGTAGGAGGGGGGGTCTTAACCCTCTGCAGAGAAGCAGTCTGTATATTCTACAGCCCCCACTCAGCCAACTGAGCAAGTCTTATTTATGTCACCATCTTTGGTCTCATTCATTAATGAGGAATGACAATGCAACCACAATTCCTTGTGTAGATTTTATTTTTATTTCTTGGTGACTTTTCAATTATGATCTGTCAGGCCTTAACAGGCTATCAGTCAGAACAATATGAAGCCTTCAACCTCTCATATTGAGAATTTATCACAAACTGACTAATTTATTCTAACTCTAAAATCTTTTGGTCACCTGACTGAAATCATCCAGTGCTGTGATCTTAGATTGACCCCAAATTCAACAACTGTCAGTCATATCCTTGGGATATAAGTGTAGGACTTAATCTAGACGCTACAGTGCATGTCAAGAATTGATTTCACTGATCTATTATGTAATATGTGCACTACTAAAGAAGGACATTATGTGGAAAACTAAATTTTTATTTAATTCTTTTTGATCTTAGATTATACACAATTGACCAAGTGGGTAGAGTTTTTGCCAATGGTCCGGGAGACTCTAAAAATGGTACTTGCTTAACACTCAGCATTATAGGGTACATATTGAGGGTAAAGTGGAGCAATCCTGGGAAAGAAGCAGCATCTTCTCCTACACCACAGTGTAGTAGCTATTAAAAAGGGAGCCTTCAGGTTGTTGATTACAGTCAGCAACTTTTTACTTATATATATATATATATATTATTCTTATTTTTATACCTATTTCTCTAACTCTAGCAGCATAAAAAAAACAATAACTGATGAAGCATTTTGTAAATAAAAAAATATTACACAAACTGATATTTGTGAAAAAAAATAAAAGAAAAAAAGAAAAGGCTAAAAACATCTGTACTGCTTGAAAAAAAATCAAACAGCACCACAATGTCCAGCCAAAAGAAAAACACAGAGAGAGTTACCTAAGTTAATACACTTGTTTTTTTGTTTTTTTTAAATCCTTTCTGGTGGCCGCTTTATTGATAAAATGTCATTTGGGCCGACCCTCTTTAGTCAGAATTATCTTGATAATCTTGGTTGGTGAAACCTAAGTAGGTCGTTTCTGGCTCTTTTAGGTTTTATAATTATATATATATATATATATATATATATATATATATATATATATATATACAGGGTGAAATGATAAAATTGTCGTCCTAAAGAAAACAACACTACAGCTTTATTTTAAAACTTTTATTGAAAAAGTCAATTCAGGTAACTTGATTATGTAGTAGAGCTGATGTCTATCCAATGTACTGCCTTCAGCCTCAATCACCACCTCGATATGGATCCAGAACTGGGAGCATGCCTTTTCCACAGGCGCTGGCGGGAGCTTGGCAAATACTTGGTGGATGGCAGCGATCAGGCTGGCTTTAGTGTTGTAGGAGGTCATGTTGGTGATGTTCTCGACGTATGAACAAATGAAGTAGTCCAGCAGGTTCAGGTCAGGGGAGGAGGGGGGCCAGTGAGAGAAGGGTACAAAGTTGTAGCATTCCTTCTGAAGCCAAGCCTGGGTTTCTTTGGACTTGTGGGCCGGCGCCGAGTTCTGCTGCCACACCCAGGGTCTGCCACCGGCCACCTGATTGCACCAGGGGATCACCACACTCTTCAGCACATCCAGGTACACTTTGGTGTTGACTTCAAAGATGTGAGGTGGCATGATGTGGCCCTCACTTGAAACCACACCAAAGCCGGAAACTTTGTTTTCATCACCCTGGGCACGTCCCTGTTATTCGTGGCAATCCAGCGAGGGTACTGGCAATGGTCCTGTTGTCATAACTTGGATTGGTAGAGAGCATGAGTTGTACAGTGGCACATCTCCGATCTCGCTTGTTGAACATTGTGTCACTTTCAGACATGATAGAAAGCTCCTATCGCTCATAGGATTTGTACACAACTGGCCAACTAGTAGATGGTCTGCAACATAAAAAGAAAACCGGTTTTCATTAAATGGAAATGAAATCATGTCGTCTTTTCTAGGGCGACAATTTTATCGTTCCACCCTGTATATATATATATATATATATCTATAAGTGGGACAGAAATGAAGTAAAAGATATAAAAATACCACAACAGAAATTAAATAGATTTTTTGAATAGTAAAAAAGGAACTTATAACAAATGAAAAATTATGTATGTGGTTCATTAATACATAGATATATATGTAGGTACCCCAATAAGTCTATTTCATTGCTACACACACACACACACACACACACACACACACACACACACACACACACACACATATATATATATATATATATATAGATATTGATATTTTATTATTATCTTTTAAAATTTGTTTATTTATTTATTTACTCCTTTGAGAGTTTTTCACATCAGTGTTATCTAATGGTTTTTCACTAGAGTTTGAGTAACAGCAATTCACAAGGACTCTTCTCAGTATCCTTGCCTATCTTAATAATGCTGCGTCTAGATGGTCTCTACCTGTTCTCTTATTTCCAAGTCATCCTGTCCCTTAACCAATCCTTTGAGTATTGTCCCAAATGCATAAACCACAATTAGTTTCACGGTCACTTTCATGTTTTTTTAGTTCTCTAGCAAGATCTAGGTACTAATCTCTCTTTTCACTTCTACTGTTTTTATCATTATTATTACTTTATTTAAATATAACACTTACTTCGGAAATTGATACAAATATTAAGTGTCTGGCAATTTGGAGGTATTGTTTTAAACTCAGTCTTAAAACCACTACTGTTGCTTCTAAAATCCAAGAAATAAAAGGAAATGAAACTATACTGCCCACAAAAAGTTTAAGTGTTTTAAGGGTGCGGAGATTTCCTTTTAAAGTAAAACCCAGAAGTAGACAACCATCAGTTTTCAATGCAAAGTAAAAGAGAAAGAGGAAAAATTATCATATATAAAAGGTTAGGTAAGATAAGAAAACATGGAGTCCAAAATTCATTCTGATTAAGAATCTTTGGAAGATCATCTTCCATCGTGTTGTAACAAGGAAACAAACTCTAAGTGATTTGTTGTCAAAATTGCTGGTGTAATAGGGCATGATCACATCAGAACAATGGGATAAATTAGTTGTGTGTTTGTTTGTGTGCAGGAGTTAATAAAATTTAAGGCTTTTAGATTTCTTATTAGTATTTTGTATCAATATTAAGTTGATAATATTGATAATTTAATTTACAATTTTACCATCTAATTTTCGATGATATACTTTTTTTTCTTTTTCTTTTTTTTTGTTGTTGTTATAAACAGTTTTTGATGTAAAATTTTTTAAATCCTTGTTTCTTTTTTATGCAGGTTTATCATAGTGCAGAACAAGATTTTTTCTAGATATTTATTACAATTTTAAAATGATTGAACTTTTAGAACAGTAAATTTTTATTTTGAAATCTTCATTCTTTAATATTGTAGATATAAACAGGGGCATTTAGAAAAGTACAAACAGAGGTAAATGAAGACAAACTGATAAGATAGTCATGAGTTTGTGTGGATACCTCATTGTGGAGTAATGATGAACAAGCTAATTAAAAAAATATTACTAAGACAAAGCTAACTTTATAAAATGTAAGTATATATAAAATGTAAGTATATATAAAATTAAAGTATATATGAAATATAAGTATATATGAAATTATATATAAAATGTAAGTATATATGAAATGTAAGTCTATATAAAATGCAAGTATATATAAAATGTAAGTCTATATAAAATGTAAGCATATATAAAATATAAGTATATATGAAATTATGTATGAAATGTAAGTATATATGAAATGTAAGTATATATAAAATGTAAGTATATATGAAATGTAAGTTTGAATGAAATGCAAATATATATGAAATGTAAGTATATATGAAATGTAAGTATATATATAAGTACATATGAAATTATATATGAAATGTAAGTATGTATGAAATGTAATGTATATATAAAATGTAAGTATATATAAAATGTAAGTATATATGAAATTATATATAAAATGTAAGTACATATAAAATGTGAGTATATATAAAATGTAAGTATATATGAAATGTGATTAAATGTAAAATGTAAGTATATATGAAATGTAAGTATATATGAAATTATATATAAAATGTAAGTATATATAAAATGTAAGTATATATGAAATTATATATAAAATGTAAGTACATATAAAATGTGAGTATATATAAAATGTAAGTATATATGAAATGTGATTATATATAAAATGTAAGTATATATGAAATGTAAGTATAAATGAAATTATATATAAAATGTAAGTATATATAAAATGTAAGTATATATGAAATTATATATAAAATGTAAGTACATATAAAATGTGAGTATATATAAAATGTAAGTACATATGAAATGTGATTATATGTAAAATGTAAGTATATATGATCATCATCATCATCATATCGTGCTGGCAGCACGGATATCCCTGACCCTCTCTCGCCACTCCTCCCTATCGTTCATCGCCCTAGGTAGGTCTTCAGGACAACATCCTGTATCCTCACATAGCTGCTGAATGTACGTTCGAGCTGGTCGTCCTGCTTTTGCGCGGCCATGTGTGGGCATCCATAAGAGTACATCTCTTATGAGTTCATCTCTGCTTCTCCAGCAGTGTCCTGCATGTCTGGTTCGTCTAACTTGAATAGTTTTCGTGATAGGGGGCAGGTGGCCGTACAGTTGGTGTCTTGTGGGGTGTTGCTGCCAGGACTTGTTCAGGATTGCACGCAGCATTCTTGTATAATTGTCATCTAGTTTCTTCTCCAGCCGTTTTGTTAGCGTCCATGTAGTGCATCCATATAGCAGTATCGATGTGACCGCTGCCTGGAAGAAACTGCGTTTCATTTTATCGGTTAGGTCTGATTTCCATATAGTCGATAGACTATTGATAGCTGTCCATGCTTTCGTTAACCTCGTTTCGATGTCCTTTTCGGTTGATTCGACGCTGCTTCCTAGGTACGTGAATTTGTCTACTAGTTTAAGTGGGGTTCCTTCTAGAGTGGAGATGTCCATCGTTTGGTTATAGCACATATATTCCATTTTGTGTGCATTAACATAGAGACCTATGCTTGCTGCTGCTCGGTCCAAACTATGCAGAAGTGTTTCGGCTTGGTCAGGTGTATTTGCCAGTATCGCTATGTCATCGGTGTAGTCAGCATCGGTAATTGTTGTTGCGGGGTACCTTCTGCTTCTTTTCTTCATCAGTTCGAAGCCATTCTCTTTGATTTTGTCAATCGATGTTCTAAGTACGTAGTCTAGACAAATGATAAAGAGGTACGGGGCCAGTGTGTCCCCTTGTAGTACTCCTGCTACAATGTCAAAGTATTCTGTGTCTCCATCCGGTGATCGTACTTTTACTTTAGTGTTTCTATAGAGAATCGTTATTGCCGCTATGGTTTCTTTAGGTATGCCGTACGCTAGTAGGATTTGTTCCATAAGTATATATGAAATTATATATGAAATGTAAGTATATATGAAATTATATATAGAATGTAAGTACATATAAAATGTGAGTATATATAAAATGTAAGTATATATGAAATGTGATTATATATAAAATGTAAGTATATGTGAAATGTAAGTATAAATGAAATTATATATAAAATGTAACTACATATAAAATGTGAGCATATATAAAATGTAAGTATATATGAAATGTGATTATATATAAAATGTAAGTATACATGAAATGTAAGTATAAATGAAATTATATATAAAATGTAAGTATGAAATGTGATTATATATAAAATGTAAGTATATATGAAATGTAAGTATAAATGAAATTATATATAAAATGTAAGTATGTATGAAATGTGATTATATATAAAAATGTAAGTATATATGAAATGTAAGTATATATGAAATTATATATAAAATGTAAGTATATATAAAATGTAAGTATATATGAAATTATATATAAAATGTAAGTACATATAAAATGTGAGTATATATAAAATGTAAGTATATATGAAATGTGATTATATATAAAATGTAAGTATATATGAAATGTAAGTATAAATGAAATTATATATAAAATGTAAGTACATATAAAATGTGAGTATATATAAAATGTAAGTATAAATGAAATTATACATAAAATGTAAGTATGTATGAAAATATATGCTGTTGTAAGCTTGAAATACAGCCATCCAAAGGATGATTAAATAAAGAGAGAGTTTATTTTTATAAAAAAAAGAAATTAAAGTCAAAATTAATATAGTTCATATGTACGTGTGCATATGTATACATTTGTGTTCACGCGTGTGAATGTGTGTGCATGTGTATTTATACATGTATGTATATATGCATGTAAGTGTATATGAGTGTATTTTTTGTGCATGTGTGTGTGTGTGTGTGAGAGAGAGAGAGAGAGAGAGAGAGAGAGAGAGAGTGGGTGGGTTTTTTTCGTGCAGAGACAGAAATTAGTTTTTATTACATGTTTGTTTTTTGTTTTTTTTTCATCTAAAAATGGATGACAAATATATTCTGCAGTTCAAAGTCCTCTTCCTCTCACCTAGGAATATTATTTTTGGTTGACGGTAGTGGGGAGGATGTTGCAGCTCAAAATGACAGCCATCCTACATTTATCTTGTTCATTCAACACTTGTTTACTTTGAAGAAATAAAATGCTTCTTTTCAGAGTTTTATCCTTGTCAGCCATCAGAAATTACGGCCATTCTTGGTGTCTTCCACTCTTTATAAATAAAGAACCACCAGCTTACCTTGGGAATTAGAGTCCACCAGTGTGGGAGCAATAGAGAATAAATTCTTTTACGCCTGCTTAAGAAAACTGCGCACTTCAGCCTCTGGCCAAATGACACATAGAAACAAGGGGGTAAGAAATTGTAGATGTTGCAGGTGACCAGCCTCTTTATTCATGCATATATGCATTCAATGTTCTACAGAAGACATGGCTTCCATATCTGTTAAGGATTTCATTTGGTACAGGTTCTTTTAACATGCCTGATTTTGTCTCTTAATCTATTTTCAACATTCTTATATAATTTATGTGTTCGAATTCACAAAAGTGATAGAGTGTTACTTGTACTGATTGACTTTATACTTTTTACACTTGTTTATTCAACACACACACACACACACACACACACACACACACACATATATATATGTAAGGAATTACATCTGTTTTCATATGTACATATTGACTTATAACTCAGAAAAGAATTCTAATGGAGCCTTAAAATCATGCATGCACATTAGTGTGTTTATGATAAGGAAAAGTACAAAATTTAGTTTTTGATTTTTAACTGATTAAATGATAATATAAAATGATCAATAATTAAAAATCAAACAATTTGTGGAACTCTGTGCAGTTCTTCATTCATCATCATCATCATCATCAAGTCGTGCCGCCAGCATGGATATCCTTGACCATCTCTCGCCACTTTTCCCTATCGTTCATCACCTCCGGCAGGTCTTCTGGGTTACATCCTGTGTCCTCACATAGCTGCTGTATGTAAGTTCGGGCTGGTCGTCCTGCTTTTGCTTGGCCATATGTGGGGGTCCATAGTAGTACGTCACTTACGAGCTTGTCTTTGCTTCTCCAGCAGTGTCCGGCGTGTCTGGCTCGTCTGACCTGTATAGTTTTCGTGATGGGAGGTAGGTGGCCGTACAGTTGGCGTCTCGTGGGGTGTTGTCGCCAGGACTTGTTCAGTATTGCTCTCAATAAGTACTAAAAAGAGGGAATTCTTATATGGATTCAGTTGGCAAGATTTTAATTTAATCCTTTGTTGAAAATTATTGTTTTGTAATTTAGTATTAATCGTAAAAAGAAAAAAAAAATTCTTAATTTTCTGGAGAACTAAAAAATATCGAGAAAATGTTTTAAACTAATAGGTACCTTTTTCTATAAATCAAAAATAGAAATTGTAAAATGAAAAATTTTACATTTTTATTTCTTAGCTTCTTTTTATTGTGAACCCAATTGGCTGGGGTTATAGAATATACTGACTACATCTCTGCAAAGGGGAAAGACCCCCAATAAGCGTCCTGGATATGATTGTAAAAAACCTGATAGTGAGGCTTTGGGGAATGCAGAGTACCCCTTCATTGTTATTGCTCTCAGGTCCACTCTGGCCTGACAGGGTCCTATTTTTGGGTCAAATAGAACTGTTTGACTATTTAAACTGTGTGCAAACAAATGATTTATGCGGAATTGAATTGTTAGAAATGGAACTGTTTGATCATTCAACTGTGTGTATCTAAAAACGTGTTTAGAAATCATATATTTAATATATATATAAAAACAGGATTTGACATTAAATAACAAACTATGATTGATATGCCATAAAACTCAACCAAACCAAATCATATATATATAATATATATTTATGAAAAGGATTTAGAATTCGATAACCTACAATAGTTGATACGTCATAAAACTCAAACAAACTAAATCATATATATTTAATATATTTGTATAAAGAGGATTTATGCCCATGGTGTAATGGTTATCGTCGTTGGAAATGGACACGGCGACATGAGTTTGAATCCTGGACGTGACTGATTGCATTTCACATAGCACTAATACACCTGGGAAAGGTATGAATCCAATTATTCTCCCTCCATCTATGAGTAAATAGTTGGACAGATTGGATTCTTCAGCCTTGGTGAGGCAACTAGTCTGGGAGAAGGAAAACTCTTGAATTCAAACCTGTTAAACTCCACTTAAAATTTGACCTTGTGTCATATCCTGCCCGAGCGGAGGGATTGGTAAATATGATAAAGAGGATTTGGCATTAAATAACCAACAATGGTTGATATGCCATAAAACCAAACAAAACCAAATCATATATATTTAATATGTATGTATAAAGAGGATTTGGCATTAAATAACCAACAATGGTTGATATGCCATAAAACCAAACTATACTAAATCATATATATATAATATATATGTAAAAACAGGATTTGGCATTAGATAACCTACAATGGTTGATATGTCATAAAACCAAACCAAACTAAATGCAATAACACGATTAACTTATTTTAATAATAGAACCTGGTATTTTATAACTGCCATTGTGTATAGATTTACTGGTTGCTGCAAGCATTTCTAATATTTTTATACTGTTAATATTCATATAAATTCTTTGCATCATTATTCAGTCATCAAAGTATTTTCCTTGGTTTTCTATGAACTAATGCAATCTTTCAGCTAAATTCATAAGTTTATGAAATAATTTTTATTTTCTTTCAATGAATTCATTGAGAATTGAAGCTGGGGCTGCAGAAATACGCCACCTGCAACTGGGGCTGCAGAAATACACCACCTGCAACTGGGTCTGCATAAATACACCAACTGCAACTGAAGCTACTGAAATACACCAATTGCGACTGGAGCCGCAGAAATATACCACGTGCAACTGGGGCTGTATAAATACACCAAATGCAACTGTGGCTGCAGAAATACACCACCTGCAACTGGGGCTGTAGAAATACACCAAATGCAACTGAGGCTGCAGAAATACACCAAATGCAACTGAGGCTGCTGAAATACATCAAATGCAACTGAGGCTGCAGCAATACACCATCTGCAACTGGGGCTGTAGAAATACATCACCTGCAACTGAGGCTGCAGAAATACACCAACTGCATTTACGCAGAGGGATAAGACCCCACCCAACAATGAGCATCCTAGATATGACACAAAGACAGCTGATGGTGAGGCTCTAATTCTGGAGCTTTGTGGAATGTGGAGTACTCCTTTATTTTCATTACTCCTATTTCTGGAGTGGTAGTACTAGTTAGGGTCCTATCTATGGGTCAAATAGAACTGCTTGACCATTTAACTCTGTATAAATGAATGAATATTAGATTGTTAGTGTTACATATCAATACTTGGAAAAATTTAACTGTGCTCAAACAAATGAGTAATGTTAACAAGAATTATTAGTGTTAAATAGTAATACTTGCAACAGTCGAACTATGTGCAAAATTGAATTATTAGTATTACATAGCAATACCTGAAACGATTTAATGGTGAACAAATGAATGAATTGTATTGAATAGAATTAATTATCAAATAATAATACTTGTAACCACTTCAGTGTTTGCAAACAAATGATTAATATTAAATAGAATATTCAATGTCAGATAGCAATACTTAATTATGTGCAAACAAATTAGCTCTTACTTTCTAAAAATAAAATTACCTACAAACTATTCACCAACAAATCATATATATATATATATATATATATATATATATATCCATTTAACTGTGTACAAACAAATGAGTTCTGACTGACTAAAAAATGTTATCTACAAACTATGAGTTTAAAAATCATTTCTTATATATATATGTATAAACAGGATTAGTTTTATAAGCAATAAAACCCAACCAACCAACCAACCAACCAACCAACCAACCTTAAACATGTTGGAATAGCAGACCCAAAAAGTAGTGTTCCATATGTGGAAAAGAAATGGAACAAGTGACAGATCTGGAGAATATATCATATGCAGAAGAACTTCCCATACCAAGAACATGATAGTTTATTCTTTTTTGTTTTGTCTTTTTTGTTTGATGTCTTCATTGGCTATTGAGATATATCTTAGATCTAGCTGATATTTGTCTCTGCCTCCAAATTGACACAAGGTCAATAACCTGAAGGTCTATTATAGTGGAGATTAGGGGAGGGGAAGGTTGGGCACAAGTTGAAGCTCGAACCCTGCTTGACTATGCTGGTCATCGACCCACTTAGTGAAATGTGGGCCTAGCTGGACATGGACCCAAATCTAGCTTATTATAGCTTAAACTGGACAGCAAGGTTCAGTGTTAAACAAAGGGGACAAAGGTGTCGATGATGCAGCTTGCTCACCTGAAGGTGGCCCAGCCGAAGCTGGGGGCCTTTCAGCCTCAAGTCTGCCATTGAGCATTGACTGTCCTGCACGGATGCCAGACAGTCCGTTGAAAAGCCAACTCTTGTATCTTGCCTTGATTTTTTGATTGCCAAAATAGATCTATATTTTTGTCATAAATTGGTATCTTGTAAGATATTCTTATAATGATATATTATACTTGACTGATGCACAGGCTGATACGATAAAAAGATTTGGTTTGGTTTGGTTTTATGGCATATCAACCATTGTAGATTATTTAATGCCAAATCCGCTTTGAAGTGTTGAATGACCCACTAGAACCTATCTGCAACAGCTCTGTATGGATACAGGATGTAGTCTAGAGAACTTGCCAGAAGTGATGGATGATGGAGAGGAATGGTGTGTGAGAGTTAGGGAAATCCATCCAAGTAGAACATGATGAAGATGATGATGATGATGACACCAAATTGTAGCTGTATTTCTCTTCCTCTGATTTTTCCTCAAACAGGGCTTTTCTTAAACCGCACAATTTCTGGGATATACAATAAAAATGTTTTTTTGTGTTGTTAATATGTTACCATTTGTCAGCATATATTATTTGCAGACATAAAAATCTTCTTCATCCTTCTCGGATCTCATTTTTGACTCAGAGCATATAAAGTAAATCAGTTGCTATCAATCCCATTCAGGTTATTGTTAGAGATTATGGATCAAACATTTAAAATAGCTTTTGGTTTGCTTTTGCTTCATTTTTGGCCAACCTGAATGTCCATAGCATTTTCTTTTCTATCATAGTTTGCTGTCAGATCACAAAGACAGGGTAGGGGGTATCCTCATGAGACACTAGGGAAAGGTATGAACCTCCTTATCCTCCCAGCTATGGGTTAAATAGTGCTAGTTGTGTTCTTCTTGAAGGAGGGCTTTTGCATTAAATAACCTACAAAGGTTGATATGCCATTAAACAAGGAAACTTGAAACTTGAAAAGTACATATTGTGTCATATATGTTGTTGATGTCTTTTTTTTAGCCATTACACAATAAGCACCTTTTAATAACCATTACATTATGAGCACCTCCTATGTTCCATAGTATGGTTCAATAAATTGTTTTCCCACTCTTCCGCAATGGGGGGCGTCCTCATGAAGTAATGGTTAAAGCAATGGACTGCTGCGAAATCATAGTAAGTGAGTTCGTACTCCAGTCGCGCTATTACGTTCACTTTCGGGCAAATACCCTTGGGAAAGGTATGAGCCCCTTTATCCCCCCAGCTATGGGTTAAATAGTACCACTATTGCTCTTCTTTGGCATTAAATCACCCTCAAAGGTTGATATGCTATTAAACAAAGAAACCAAACCAAACCATACAACTGTATACAAACAAACAACTATTATGAAACCGAAATAATTACTTGAAACCATATAATTACTTGAACCATATAATTACTTGAACCATATAATTATTAGTATTAGATAGGATTACTTGATATCATTTAACTATAGAAACCAAACCAAACAATGACAGGAAAGACTTTTGGAAAACAACTCATACAGGAGAAATGTTCTTTTTTACTAGAATTAGATTTTTAAAAAAAATACAGTTTTTATAATAAAATATGCCATGTTGAATCCAATGAAAATTTTTAATTTAGAGGATACAAATTATTATACTGTCTCTAAAGTATTTTTATCTTATAGAAACTTTTTTGGCTCATTCGTCATGTGTGTAGAGTGTTCACCAATGGTCCAGGAGACCAGGGTTCAATCCCAGGTTGCGACATACCAAAGACTTTAAAAAATGGTACTTGATACCTCCTTGCTTAATACTCAGCAATATGAGGTACTTATCATGGGTAAAGTGGAGCAATCTAGGAAAAGGAGTAGCGCCCTCCCCTATTGAAAAGGGAGCCTTCTGGTTGCCCTCGACTAAAGGGAGACAACTTTACTTACTTACCTCACAAACTTATGTAAATGTCTAAAGAATATCTATGATCCCACAACATTATTATTATTACTTACTCTTTGGAGAGTTTTTCATGCTAGCATTACCTGATGGTTTCTCATTGGAGTTTGAGTGACAGTAAATCTCCTTAAGTCTCCAGGACTCTTCTCAGTATTCTGACTGATGTTAATAATGCTATAGTGTGGAGGGTTTCTACTCATCCTTTTATTTCCAAATCTTCTAGTCCCTGAAAATCCTTTGGTGACTGTACTAAGTGCACCATTTACATTTGTTATTACTGTCACTTTCATGTTCCATAGATTTTCATTTCTTTAGCAAGGTCTTGGTACTCATCTCTTTTTCCACTTTTTTTCTGTTTTACCTTGTGGTCAGTCATGATAGCAAAGTCCACTATCTTATTTGTTCTCTTTTTTTTGTTATTAGAGTCTAGTAAATGTTGACTGTATACCCTGCATAAGGATAAGACTACTTGGCACAGTAAAAGGAGGTGCCTGTGGTATAATGGTTATCCTTGTAGGAAATAGACACGGCGACACGAGTTCAAATCCTGGACGAGACTGATTGCATTTCACTGAGCACTAATACCCTTGGGAAAGGTATGAATCCAATTATTCTCCCTCCAGCAATGGGTAAATAGTAGGGCAGACTAGGTTCTTCAGTGTTGGTGAGGCAACTAGTCTAGGAGAAGGAAAACTCTGAATTCAAACCTGTTAAACTTCGCTTAAAAACTGACCTTGTGTCATATCCTGCCCGAGCAGAGGGGTTGGTAAATATGTTAAAAGGAACAACACTCAACAGAATCCAGTGGTGAGGCTCCAGCTCTGGAGTTGTGGGGAGTATGGAATCATTACTTTGTTTTCTCTCTGGTCAACTTTTACCAAGATTCGTAATACTTGTGATGATCTCATTTTTAAGTCACTTGGTCACTTAAGACTCTCTTGGTCTAGTCATCTGGCTCAGATTAGGAAATCTGTTTGTATCTCAAAATGCCTGAGAAATTTCCATATATTATTATTATCATTTTTATCATTCTTGCAAGGATTTTTACACCAATTTTAACTGGTGGTTTTTCACTGAAGATTGAGTGACACCCAGTCTCCTCAGCACCCCCAGGACTCTTCAAAATATTCGAGTTGATCTTAACATTACTGTGATCAGAATGGTTTCAAATCTTCCTCTTATCTGTAATTCCTCCAGTCTTCTTGGGGACTATTTCATTAACACCAACTACAATTAGTATCACCTTCTCCTGTATGTTTCACAGCTTTTTCTGCAAGATCCAATAATTTATCTTTTCCTCTTGAAAACAATTTTTTTTTCTTCTTAATTAAAGCTAGGTCTGGTCTACTGACTGGGATAGAGTGATCAGTTTGTATCTCAAAGTCCTTGAGAATTTTATGTCTCATTTTCAAGGACTGTTTCTGTTTTCTGCATTTACCATTTGATCGTATGATCAAATTTTAATCTCTTGCACAATTCCCAGTGGATCACCTTTCCCACCCAGTCATGCCTATTTTTGTATTTCTTTTTAGCAAGTTTGCTGCATTTGGTTTGCTGCATGTGATTAACCATTTCATTTCTGTCGCCTACATTTGCTATTCTCCTAGATATAATTAATTAGAACTATTGAAATTTTGGCAATTGTGATGTATAATTTTAAACTTGGCCTTAGAGCTGCTAAGTGTGTTTACATAATTCAGGAGGTAGATGGAAAGGAAACAATATTTGAGCCTTTTACCCGAAACTGGTTTAAGCATTTTGACTTGTCCCTTGAAATAACCATCAGAAGTAGGTGTCTTTTAATCATCAATTATGTTGGTTTAAGACTCAAATTATAGGAGAACCTGATCATCAGTCGTTGAAAACATTCTGAGATAAGATCATTGAATGATACCATAAGTACAGCATTAAAAAAAAACCCAACAACACATAGTTTATTAAAAAAGGAAAATACTTTTGTGACAATAAAATATTAAATGTTACAATAACAGTAAAATATTATACTCTAAATCAGATCTTGTTATTTTTCATAAACTCTTCATCCCAATCAAGAAATAGACCAGCCCATTTGTCATTTGAGCTCACTATCTGACTAGCAGATGAAGTGGTGAACAATCACATGACAAGGAATTAAACCTTTTCTAGCCCCTTGGAAGGCATAACAAACAGAAACTGAGGATAATTTCTTGATCCCATTAGGATATATAAATAACAACCCAAATCCACAATGGGCCAGTTCTTGTTCTTGCAGTCTCAGAGCACCTTCTACAACCTGTAGTTCTTTCACTAACCTTAAAGGTTGGGTACAGACAACACTCAGAACATATCCCTTCTGAATCAAGCTACAATACCTCTCACAAGCAAGAAGGACAACACACAAGTTATTCTTGAACACTTAGAGAGAACTCAAATATTACAAAACATGCATTTAACTATGTACATATTTTTTATTTTTTAAGTAGAGGAATTAATATTGTGAATTGAATTATCATGACCAGAAAATCCACCGAACACCTACGCATGATATACGGGAACACTGGACAGCTGTTTCAACCTTATTAGGTCTCATCAGCAGTGTATACCGTAATTTCCACCACTGGAGATCGTATTTCTAAGCTTCAGTTGTAGAGTTCCGGCACTGCAATCTGTGGTCACTGGTTCGATCTCCAGTGGTGGAGATTACAGTATGCACTGCTGATGAGACCTAATAAGGTCAAACCAGCTGTCCAGTGTTCCTGTATATTGTGCGTAGGTGTTCGGTGGATTTTCTGGTCATGGTAATTCAACTCACTACATTTAACAACTTAGATTCTTTGTCAGCCCTCTTAACAATCATAAGAAAATAGAATCCTCTTGTACATTTCTGCATATAAATTTCACCCCCATTTGTTGATTCTATTATTGTTTCTTACCATTTCTTTCACTCCTGATATCTTGCAGGTAGTATGATATTTCTGGGTGTTGTCATTTGCTTCTCTTTTATTGTCTCTCTTTCTTTCATCACTATATACAATTAGGTAAAAGTAAAGTTGGTGACCGTAGTCATGAGAAACCAGAAGGCTCCCTTTTCAATAGCTACTACACTGATGTGTAGGGGAGGGCGCTACTATTTTCCCTGGATTGCTCCACTTTTCTCTTGATGCGTACCTTATATCGCTGAGTGTTAAGCAAGGAGGTATCAAGTACCATTTTTAAAGTCTTTGGTATGATGCGACCTGGGATTGAACCCAGGTCTCCTGGACCATTGTTGAACACTCTACCCTCTGGGCCAATAACTATAATACTCGGAAAAGGCATTCATCCTTGTTGGCTTAAAAGTAATTGTACATTTAGGTATCTATCAACCCTTCTGCATGATGCAACACAAGGTTTGCCCCGTTGGCTGGGGCAGGGGCGGGGGCTGTAGAATACACCAACTGCACCTCTACAGAGGGGTAAGATCCCCACAACATGTCATGTGGCCCAGTCGGCTAGGGCTGTAGAATACACTGACTGCTTCTCTGCAGAGGGGTTAAACTCCCCCAACGAGTGTTCTGAATATGACACAAAAAAATTTGATGGTGAGGCTCCAGTAATGCCTCCATTGCCATAATTTCCAGGTTCACTCTGACCCGGAGTGGTAAAACCTGATAGGGTCCTATATATAAATCAAATAGAACTGTTTGACCTTTAAACTGAGTGCAAAAATATTACATTAACTCTGTGTATTAGCCTGTTGGCTGAGGCAGTAGAATAAACCGACTGCACCTCTGCAAAGGAGTAAGATTCCCCAACAAATGTTCTGGATATGATACTAAACAATCTAATGGTAAGCTTCCAGTAATGGTGGAGCTTTGGGGAATGTGGAGTACCCTTTCATTACCATTGCTACCAGGTCCACTCTGGCCTTGAGTGGTAGCACTTGATAGGGTTCTATCTATGGGTCAAATAGAACTAAATTGCATACTTATGCAAAACTGAATTGTTTGAAATGGAACAATTTTTTACATTGAAACTGTACTTAGGCTAAATCGAATTGTTTAAATTAGAACTGTTTGACTAAACTGAACAACTTGAAATAGAAATGTTTTTAACAATTAAACTGTGTACTCATGCTAAACTAAATTGTTTGAAATAGAACTGATTATTTGTATAAAAATGGATTTGGCATTAAATAACTTACAAATGTTGATATGCCATAAAACTCAACCAACCAACCAACTAGCAACACAAGGTCAATTTTTTATGCAGGATTGGCATAATGGTTAGAGTGTTGCCAATGGCCTGGGAGACCTCGGTTCAATCCCAGGTTGAGTCATACCAAAGTCTCAAAAAATGGTACTTGATGCCTCCTTGCTTAACACTCAGCAATATAAGGTAGGGATCAAGGGTAAAGTGGAGCAATCCAGAGAAAGGTATAGCGCCCTCCCCTACATCTTGGTGTAGTTGCTATCAAAAAAGGAGCCTTCGGGTCACCCTTGACTAAGGTCACCAACTTTACTTAACAGGTTTGGTTCAAAGTTTTCCTTCTCCTAGACTAGTTGCCATATCAAGGCTAAAGAGCACAGTCTGCCCTACTATTTTACCCAGAGCTGGAGAGAGAATAGTGGGATTCATACCTTTCCTTAGCACTATGTGAAAGGTTACCCTTCTCCTCAACCCCACCAAACAGACTTGTCCAGGATTTGAACTCAGGTTGCCAAATCCATTTCCCATGATGGTAATCATTACACCATGAGTCCCTCCAATGTACCAGTATACGTACATAGGATATATTCTAAAGAAACATTTATGCATACATGGGATACACTGACAGGCCTGTTTAAAAAAAAAAACATTTTTAGGTTTCAGATGTGAATGTGCTGCAAGGTATGACCAAGGAGCTGGTGGAGTAGACAGCTGTAATCAGCTTCCAACTTTTTATTTTGAAAGGTTACCCTTCTCCTCAACCCCACCAAAAAAAAAAACACTATCAGTTTCAGAGGAGATGACAGCAGAGTATAAATTGGATAACTCATCTTATACTATGATTAAGTACTGGTGTTAGCACTTCAAATGTGGTTGGATTTGAATAAAAACAGCCCCTCTTCTTGACTGTCCTCAGTTAGCCATTGATGGTGACACCATCTAAAATGTTGAGATTGCCGTCATAAACATTCAGAATCTAGAAGATAGCCGATGACTGCCGGGTCAGTAGGGGAAAAAAATCTTTAACACCTGCATATACAAAAAATGTCAGCATTTGTTTGCTCTCACCTTTTCAGAAGTAAGTCAAAGTCAAAAAATGTTGATCCTGCATCAGCAAAACCAGAAGAACTGTTTCATCTGACAGGAGGAAATGTGGGTTTATTACTTTGACCCAGAAACTAAAGAATGGTTCAAACAATAGAAGTGTAGAAATTTCACATTACTCAAAAAAGTACTTAACAAATCTCATTCTTACAGTCTTCTGTGACCAAAAAGTCAGGATATAACACTAAACTGCACCTGGTGGTGAGGCTCCTGTTCTGGTAATATTGAGTCATTCCTCTGTTGTCATTACATCTAGTTTGGTCTGGTTTGGTTTGGTTTGGTTTAGTTCTATGGCATATTGCCATTATATTATGCCAAATCCTTTTTTAAACCTATAAACAATTCTAATTCAAACAATTCAGTTTAGTATAAGTATAGTGTTTATTTACACTCAGTTAAATGTCAAAACGGTTCTATTTCAAACAATTCAGTTTAATGTAAGTACAGTTTCAATATCAAAAACAGTTCTATTTCAAACAATTCAGTTTAGCATAGAAAAAGAGTTCCTTTTCAGTTTAGCATAAGTATGTAGTTTAAATGTCAAAACAGTTCTATTTCAAGCAATTCAGTTTAGCATAAGTATGTAGTTTAGTTCTATTTAACCCATACATATTTACCAACCCCTCTGCTCGCGCAGGATATGATACAAGGTCAATTTTTAAGCGAAGTTTAACAGGTTTGAATTCAGAGTTTTCCTTCTCCTAGACTAGTTGCCTCATCAAGGCAGAAGAACCTAGTCTGCCCTACTATTTACCCATAGCTGGATGGAGAATAATTAGATTCATACCTTTCCCAAGGGTATTAGTGCTCAGTGAAATGTAATCAGTCTCGTCCAGGATTTGAACTCGTGTTGCCGTGTCTATTTCCTACAACGATAACCATTATACCACAGGCACCTCCTTTTACTGTGCCAAGTAGTCTTATCCTTATGCAGGGTATACAGTCAACATTTACTAGACTCTAATAACAAAAAAAAAGAGAACAAATAAGATAGTGGACTTTGCTATCATGACTGACCACTAGGTAAAACAGAAAAAAAGTGGAAAAAGAGATGATTACTTAGACCTTGCTAAAGAAATGAAAAATCTATGGAACATGAAAGTGACAGTGATAACAAATGTAATTGGTGATAACCATTACACCATGGGCAGTTCTATTTGACCCATAGATAGGACACAAACAGGTGCTACTTACTACTCCAGGTCTGAGTAGACCTGGGAGCAATGGCAATGAAGGGGTATTCTACATTCCCTAAAACTCAGCATTACAGGAACAGAACATCACCATCAGATTGTTTAGCGTCATATAATCAGGATACACGTTGGGGGTGGGGGTCTTACCTTTCTGCAGAGAAGCAGTCGATGTATTCTACAGCCCCAGCCGACTGGGCAAGGCATCATATGATTTCTACTTCTTCACTTCCATAAAATTATATTTGAAAGACAGGCACTTCAAAGATGATATCACAATGATTAATGAGGTGCACTTTTGGCCACAATTCAAACTTTTGGCCACAATTCTACAAGAAAGTTCGGCACAAACACATCAAATGATGAGGGATATATATAACTCCAAATGGATGTTAAGTGGAGTTGGAGGTACCAATTTAGTCCTCATACCATCTACTGGAAATGACCCAAGATAACTCTTTTATAAATATTCCTTGTGTAATGTATATTATGTTTGTGTACTAGTGTGTGCATATTCAACTATGTGTCCATACATCTGAGATTGAATCTATGCATACACCTATGCATAGTATATACATTTGTCCAACCCCTCCACATGAGAGTCAGCCCAGTTGCTGGGAGCTGTAGAATATACCGACTACTTCTCTGCAGAGGGGCAATAACCCATCCTAATCAAATGAGTGTCCTGGATATTTGACACAAAACAATCTGATGGCAAGGCTCCTTGGAGATTTGGGGAAGGTGGAGTACCCCTTCATTGTCATTGCTTCAAGGTCTTCTCTGACCTTGAATAGTAAGTAGCACCTGAGAGTGTCCTATCTATGGTTCAAATAGAACTGCCCGTGGCGTAATAGTTATCACCAATTACATTTGTTATCACTGTCACTTTCATGTTCCATAGATTTTTCATTTCTTTAGCAAGGTCTAGGTACTCATCTCTCATCACCTGATAAGATTCCATATTGAGGTCAAATAGAACAAATTACAGAGTGGAATGATGAAATTGTCGCCCTAGAAAAGATGACATGATTCCATTTCCGTTTAATGAAAACTGGTTTTTTTTTTTTGTTGCAGACCATCTACTAGTTGGCCAGTTGTGTACAAATCCCAAGAGCGATAGGAGCCTTCTATTTTGTCTGAAAGTGACACAATGTTCAACAAGCGAGATCAGAGATGCGCCGCTATACAACTCATGCTCTCTACCGATCCAAGTTATGACAACAGGACCATTGCCAGCACCCTCAAAACGCCAATCTGGATTGCCACGAATAACAGGGACGTGCCCAGGGTGATGAAGTTTCCAGTTATGGTTATGGTCTTTGGTGTGGTTTCAAGTGAAGGCCACATCATGCCACCTCACATCTTCGAAGTTGGCTTGAAGTCAACACCAAAGTGTACCTGGATGTGCTGAAGAGTGTGCTGATCCCCTGGTACAATCAGGTGACCAGTGGCAGACCCTGGGTGTGGCAGCAGGACTCGGTGCCAGCCCATAAGTCCAAAGAGACCCAGGCTTGGCTTCAGAAGGAGAGCTACGACCTTGTACCCTCCTCTCACTGGACCCCTCCTCCCCCTACCTGAACCCTCAAGACTACTCTGTTTGGTCAAACGTCGAGAACATCACCAACATGACCTCTCACAACACCAAAGCCAGCCTGATTGCCGCCATCCGCCGAGTATCCCCTGAACTCCCACCAGCACTTGTGGAAAAGGCATGCTCCCAGTTCCGGATCTGTATCAAGACGGTGATTGAGGCTGATGGTGGCTACATTGAATAGATGTCAGCTCAACTACATAATCAAGTTACCTGAATTGATTTTTTCAATAAAAGTTTTAAAATAAAGCTATCGTGTTGTTTTCTTTAGGATGACAATTTTATCGTTCCACCCTGTAGATTTCAGAGATTTTAAACTCATCAATGAAAGTGTCTCGGCCCTATTGTCTATTATAGGATACTAGCAGTACGTACTTATATGATGTACCAGCCCAGTCTGCTTAGGCTGCAGAATACACCAATTGCATCTCTGGAGAGTGGTAAGAGCGCCCTAATGAATGTTCAGGACACAAAACAATCTGACGGTGAGGCTCCAATCTTAGAGCTCTGGGGGAATACAGAATACCTCTTCGTTGCCATTGCTCCTAGATCCACTTGGGACTGGAGCAGTAGCAACTGACAGGGTCCTGTCTATAAGTCAAATAGAATTGGTTGACATTTAAACTGAGTGCAAAGAAATAACATGCTTAATTGAAATTCTAGAAATAGAACTGTTTGATCATTTAACTGAGTATAAACAAACGACATGTTTAATTCAATTGTTAGCAATACTTGGAAACATTTAACTGTTTGCAAAAAATGAGCTCAAGCTCATTTAAAAATGTTATCTACAAAAAGTGCTTACAAATCATTTATATATTTAATATATATATATATGAATAGAATTAAGCATTAAATACCCTAGAATGGTCAATATGCCATAAAACTCAATCAAACCAAATCATATATATCTAATATATATGTATAAACAGATTTTGACATTAAATAACCTACAATGGTTGATATGCCATAAAACCCAACGAAACTATATATATCTAATATATATGTATAAACAGGATTTGGCATTAAATACCCTAGAATGGTTAATATGCCATAAAACTCAATCAAACTAAATCATATATATCTAATATATATGTATAAACAGGATTTGGCATTAAATAACCTATAATGATAGATATGCCATAAAACCCAATGAAACTAAATCCTATATATTAGATATATATGTATAAACAGAATTTGGCATTAAATAACCTACAATGGTTGATATGCCATAAAACTCAACCAATTCTATTTGCAAATTGGTATCTGAAACTAAATAAAAATAGACTGATGAAGATTGCATCATTTTAGTCTTTGGTTCTTGCAGCAGTCAGGATCAGAGTTGAAGTTTGCAGATTTTTCTGTTTTTTTTTTTTTTGAGACAAACATTTCATTAAATTTTTTTTGTAACTGTACAGAATGGTCTAAGGTGCCCAATAACATGTTTGTGCCTAGTGGTATAGTTCACAGTCAGTCTGCACTTAATTTATAAATGGTAGGGAAGAAAACATTTTATATGATGATGCCAAAAGATTCAAATATTCATCAGGCTTTTTGATCTTGTACCTAAAAAATTCTATATACATTTTTGTGCAGATTAATTAATTTCCTAAATGTTTTTTGGGAAGTTGTAAATAGCACAGCGTTAGAAATACAAAATGTACATAAATCATACAATATATACATATACACACTATATATAGCTGATATATAATACTTGCTACATATAGAATCTCACATTCTAATGACAGTATTTAATGACGTGTATTCTAATACTGTTTTTTTATATTCTTATATGACAATTGTCCGAGATGAATTTGTAGGAATAGAACATTGAGATTTTAGCTGATTATATAAAATACTGAAATTAGAGCTTAGAATATTCAAACTATTGACCTCATCTTTAATGTTATACTCACAATGTTTTGGTTGATATATCCTTTGGCCTTCTTCAGGTTTTATGTCGAACTCAGGAATCCACACAGAATCTTAAACTGAACCCTTTATTTGAACCATAGGGATAAACTGTTCCAATTCTATTGACCATGACCGGGTACAAGTGTTAAGTTATAGCAAGTATTCCTTGTTATTCTTACCTGGTGTGGGGATTGAACCTGCAACCTCGAGATGATTTCACTCAAAAGCACTTCCCTACCGAATGCCTTATCCACTGCGCCATGTGTCTTTGCCGGACAATTCAGACTGAATTTTTTTGACTAATAAACCTTATGTCTCCATCAACTTATAAGATACTCCTCTCCACTATCATATGTGACGTTTTTGTACCCTAGCACATACTGCAATTTTTTTATTGAGATTCATTTCAGAAATTTAAAAAAATGAAATTAGTACATCCTGAAAATGTACGGCACAAATCTGAAAATGTTCTTTTTTTTTTTATAACAAACTTGTAACAATCATTGCTTCTAAAGTTCACCAGATGAATTTGTCTTCATCTTGAAAGATTAACAAGATGTAAATAAGGAAGGTACTTGCTGTTAGGCAAGCAAAATGATGAAAGGAGAAAACTGATTATGCAAATACAGGATGGTTTTAAATATTTGATTACAAAAAACAGTCACAGCCCAGTCGACTCGAGATGTTGGGGGGCTGTGGAAAACGCTCAGAATCCAATGAGAGTCCTGGATGTAACATTAAGCTATCTGATGGTGAGGCTCTAGCCTTGGAGATTTGGAGAATGCGGAGTACGCCTTCATTACCATTGTTCACAGATCCACTCTGACCCGGAGTGGTAGCACCTGATAGGGTCCTATCTATCGGTCAAATAGGGTAAACTATATGTGCAAACAAATGAATAATGTTAAATTGTGACTCTTATATATTAATACTTGAAACAATTTGACTGTGTGCAAAAAAGAGCTCATGCTAATTCAAAAATGTTATCTACAAAATATTTACAAATCATATATATATATTTAATATATTATTTATAAACAGGATTTGGCATTAAATAACTTAGAAAGGTTGATATGCCTTCAAACTCAACCAAACAAAACAGCTGTCAACCAAGGGAGGTGTGATACCTTCTTTGCTGCAGTTTGGTCATTTGATATATTATCTAAAACAGGTTTGGTAGGTTATCTATACAATGTCAAGGAAATATTTTCAAGTGATTATATCCTATATCTTGCCTGGATGTTTTAGGCATTTCAAAAGATGTCTTTGTTTCACACTTTACTTTTACCTTTTATCAACAAAAATGACAAAGTTTCAGAATATGTTGAGAAATTCTAATTCACTAAGTCCAGTCTCAAAGGGTTCACCAGGTGCCATTATCTAAAAGGGATAAGGGTCAGGTTTATTGCCCATGCCTGAAGCACCTCCATTAGGAGAATGTTGACAGGAAAATTTTTATATCTGATCTCCCCTTACTCACACACTGAAAGGCTTGCTTCCTGGGGGTCCCCACATTAAATCGACCTTGTGTAACAATCTACTACCATTGAGCAGGGGGAAGGGAAATTTTATCAACATAAGTACTGTTTGGCATGTACTTGTGAATATGTCTTGGTTTCTTTTGAAATTCTGTGTCTATTTGTACCACATGATATGTTCTGTTTTTATAACATGAGTTGGGGGAGTCCCCATGGTGTAATGGCTAATGTGCTGCACTGGGGCCTTAGAGTAAGCAAGTTCAAACTACAGTTGTGCTATTTCATTCACTTTCAGATTAATACCTTTGAGAAAGGCATGAACCTTTAATGATACCACTGCTGTTCATCTTCAAGGATAGCTTGGGCATTAGATAGGTTGATATGTCATTAAACAAAGAAACCTTCATTTCTTCCAAAGACATTTCCTTTGCATCACTTTCTTCACCTCCTTGTTTAAGGATATTTTTCTCTTTTTTTTTTTTGATTGACAGAAGATAAATCATTCCTGAAAATTCCAAAGCCCAAAACAAACCAAAAAGGACAGATTTGACTAAATTTTGTCAGCAATATCTTTTTAACAGCATATCGTAAAAATTTGCAGCTTGCAATTTTCTCTCTGCTTCTCTCTTTTAAACATTTTCTTTTTTCTTTTTTTTTTTTCTTTTTTTTTTTTTTACATTTTTTCATTTTTATTTCTACCGCTACAGTCACCTTTCATTTGTAGAAATTATAGAAATGAAAATGCTACTTATAGGGTGAACACATTTTCCTGAAGATATTGAATACAGTTATAGCAACAACAACAACAACAACAACAACAATGACAACAACAAGGAAATGAAAAAATGTATTTTTCTTCGTTGAATTGCAATGCAGAAAAATGGTTTTGAATCATGCATAATTCAAAGAACAAGAAAAAGAAGCAGAAGAGGATAGAGAAGAGGAATTACTTTTTCTTTGCTGAGAGAAACAAGCAGTAAGGTCATGCATTGCATTCATTTACTCAAGGAAATATTGAATTAGTAAAAGCTATCATTTGAAGGATAAACACATGTGTGTGTGTGTGTGTGTGTGTGTGTGTGTGTGTGTGTGTGTGTGTGTGCGTGTTTGTGTGTGTGTGTGTGTGTGTGATTTTTATCAAATTCTTTAGACCTGTGAAAATATATCTGTTTCCAATGAAACAAGAACATCAGCAACAATAACAAGAAAATGGAAAAAGTTAAAATAAAATGTTCTTATTATATTTCAGGTTCTGGAATTTTAATGACTTGTAGAATGTCTTCAGCTATTTCTACAAGTGAATATGGCAATTGACAGGTAAATAATTATTCTTCATTTCTCATCAACCATTTCTCATCAACCATCATATGGCAACCTTGCTCCATGAAAATTTCATTAAAAAGAATTAATTTCATCAACTATTGAAATTCCTCTGTATTTTCATTATTAACAATTGTTGATGAGAATAAACAGAATTATCAATCTGAAAGCATAGATATAATTGAAAATAAAGTTTTAAAAAAAACACCAAAAAACTGAGAGATATTTACTTCTTTGAAATGTTGCGATGAGAATTGATATGAAATTATTAATTATAGGCTTGTTTGAAAATGGAGGACCCTCTTCTTTTTGGATCAATTAAACAGATTCATTATCACTATTTTTCTTTCCCTTTTTTTCCTTTCAAACTATTGTTTTTTTTCTGCTCTCTTTCTTTCTCAAAGACTAAGAAAGAGTGTGAAATGAAGGAAAAGGAAAATATAGAAAGAAAGGATAAGAAAAAGAAAGGAGAGAAAGATGATAACAAGGAGCGGTGAGAGTAAAATAAAGAAGGTAGACAAAAGACAGAGGTAGAAAAAAAAATGATATTTTTGGAGAGGTGGGGAAGTAATTTTTTTAATTGCTATAAAAGGATATTAGGTGCAAGAGTGAGAGAGAGAGAGAGAGAGTGAGAGAGAGAGAGAGAGAGTGAGAGAGAGAGAGAGAGAGAGTCTTTGCAGAAGAGAAAGAGATCGACAGAATGAGAAAAGGGAGAGAAATACATGACAAAAAATGTAATAGAAAAACAGGTTGTCAAAGATGGCAAAAGAAAAAGAAAGATAAGAAAGAATAAAAGAGAAGGTACCAGAGAAACTAGAGGAGAAGGAAGAGTTAAAAAGAGAAGCACAAAGGAAGCAAGAGTGAGAGGTGGGGGAGAGATTGAGAGAGAAAGAGGGATGAAAAAATAAAAGAATATGAGAAGTTGGTGAAAGAGATAGGTTGAAAGAACAGGCTAGGTTTGGTTTCTGTTTGGTTTCTTTGTTTAATGGTATATCAACCTTTGTGGGTTATTTAATGTCAACGGCATCCTCATAGAAATTAGTAGAGATACTATTTAACCCATAGCCTAGGGTATAATGTGGTTCATGCCTTTTCCAGGGATATATTTCTCTGAATGTGAATATGTGGTAGGAGTTTGAACTCACGGAGAAAAGAAAGAGGAAGAAAATCCTAAAAGAGGAAAGAGTAAAGAGGCATAGAGAGAAAAAAAGCAATTGGATAGAGAGAGAGAGAGAGAGAGAGAGAGAGAGAGAGAGAGAGAGAGAGAGAGAACTGTATGAGAAAGCTGAGATATTTTGGCAAGATAGTTTTTCGAATTGTCATGAAAGGATAAAAAGGTCTTGATGAGGAAGGCCATATATGCAATGATATACAGCCATCTTGTGCTTACCTTATCGATCTGTGACAAGCCAGAAGACATTACCTGTTCTATACATTTACATCAGCAATAATAGTTGGGACTGGAGAAGTATCAGTGGTATAGCAGCAGCAGCAGCAGTGAAAAATTCACCCACCATTAAAGAAGAAGGAAACCAATGTCAATAACAGAAACCCAACACAGAAAAAAAAACCTATAAAAGACTATTTGGTATTACTTCCTTTCTGCCTAGCTGCTACTAAAAACAGATGATAGTCACAGAATGTAGTGTTTTGAATTTTATGCACAGTAGACCCTACATGGAACCAGCCCAGTTGGCTGGAGCTGTAGAATATACTGACTGCATCTTTGTAGAGGGGTAAGACCTCCCCCAACGTCAATGAGTGTCCTGGTATGACATTAAACAATCTGATGGTGAGGCTCTTGTAATGCTGGAGCTTTGGTGAATGTAGAGTAGTCCTTCATTTCCTTTGCTTTCAGGGACTCTCTGACCTGGAGTGGTGGTGCCTGATAGGGTCCTATCAATGGGTCAAATAGAAACGTTTGACATTTAAACTGCGAGCAAACATATGACTTATGTTAAAATTGAATTGAATTATTAAAAATAGAACTGTTTGATAATTTAACTGTGTGTAAATATATAACTGATGTTTTATTGAATTGTTCATTATTAATAGCAATACTTGGAACCATTTTACTTTTGACTCATGCTAAATTGAATTGTAAGAATTAGAACTGTTGGATCCTTTAACTATTTGTATCTTTAAAATGTGTTTACAAATCATGTATTTAATATATATATAAAAATAAGATTTGGCATTAAATAACCAGCAATGTTTGATATGCCATAAAACCAAACCAAAGTGTTCGCCAGTGGCCTGGGAGACCTGGGTTCAATCCCAGGTTGAGTCATACCAAAGACTTTAAAAATGGTACTTGATGCCTCCTTGCTTAACACTCAGCATTATAAAGTAAGGGTAAAGTGGAGAAATCCTGGGAAAGGAGTAGCGCCCTTCCCGACACTTTGGTGTAGTAGCTATTGAAAAGGGAGCCTTCGGGTAACCCTCGACTATGGTCACCAACTTTACTTACTACTTGTATTCAAGTACTCATATACATACAACTTGAATGCCTACTGTAGAGGATGACAAACTTGTTTCAAAGACCAAGGTGGTGGGTTCAGTTCTATCAAGAAGACTGTTTTCACCGCACTGTACCAAACTAAGCTTAGCTTAATAAAGATCTTAATGCATCCATACATTCTCAAACAAATATACATCAATTCACATAGATGTACACAAAGAAAAAGCTCACCTAAAAACATATATACTCACTCTCAAATACACAGACACTCACATACATACACATATGCACACTCACACTGATATACATATATACAATACAGGTCTATACAAACATGTACAGAGATACATAAGAATACACATCAGCACATAAGCAAAAACATGAGCATTAATGCTTATATATATATATATATATATATATATAGTTTACTGACTGTAGTGGAGGACGACCCAAATGCTCCCTTTTCAATAGCTACAACACCAAGGTGGAAGGAAGGGTGCAACTCCTTTCCCTGGATTGCTCCACTTATGTTTGATCTGTACCTTATAATGCTGAGCGTTAAACAAGGAGGAATCAAGTACCATTTTTTGAGTCTTTGGTATTGAACACTCGTTCACCAGACCATTGGTAAACACTCTTCCAACTAAGCCAATGGGCCAGTATATATATATATATATATATATATATATATATAAAGTTGGCGACCTTAGTTGAGGGTGACTGGAAGGCTCCCTTTTCAACAGCTACTACACTGAAGTGTTGGGAAGTGCACTACTCCTTTCCCTGGATTGCTCCACTTTACCCTTGATACATACCTTATAATGCTGTTAAGCAAGGCAGTATCCAGTACTATTTTTTGAGTCATTGGTATGACTCGACCTGGGATTGAACACCGGTCTCAAGACCATTGGCGAATACTCTACTCATTAGATCCATTTGGTTTTATGGCATATCAACCATCGTAGGTTATTCATGCCAAATTAATTTTTCTTTATTTATAAACAGTTTGATTTCAAAGAGTTCAGTTTAGTATAAGTATAGCTTTTGTTTACACAATTAAATGTCAAAAGAGTTCTATTTCAAACAATTCAGTTTAGCATTAGTACACAGGTTCAATGTCAAAAACAGTTCTATTGCAAGCAATTCAGTTTAGTTTAAGTACACAGTTTAGTTCTATTTGACCCATTGATAGGTGCTACCATTCCAGGCCAGAGTGGACCAGGGAGTGATGACAATGAAGGGATACTCCGCATTCCCCAAAGCTGCAGCATTACAGGAACCTCACCATCAGATTGTTTAGTGTCATATCCAGGACACTCATTAGGGGGGGGTCTTACCCCTCTGCAGAGATGCAGTTCGTGTATTCTACAGCCCTAGCTGACTGGACAACATATTTTGTTAAAGAATCCTGACAAAAGTTGAGTTTTTTATTTACCTTTTCCTTGTTTGTAAGTGCAATGTCGCAAATGAGGATAAAGCTTCTTTAATAATTGTTTGAAATTTCTGGTGTTTCAGCCTTAGTTTATTTACTTTGAATCTTCAGCCTATAACATCAAAAAGTTTGGACAATTATTTAAAAGAGCCTTTATCCTCATTTCCAACATTTCACTCGCGAACAAGAAAAGGCTAATAAA
This sequence comes from Sepioteuthis lessoniana, assembly GCA_963585895.1. NCBI lineage: Eukaryota > Metazoa > Mollusca > Cephalopoda > Myopsida > Loliginidae > Sepioteuthis > Sepioteuthis lessoniana. The sequence continues at coordinate 81,201,494 of OY757918.1, forward strand.
AAACTCAACTTCAAATTCTTGTCTGTCATCTTTGATAAAATATGCCTTCAAGAAAAATTGCAGCCAAAATACACACACACACACACACGCACACACACACACACACACACACACACACACACACACACACACACACATACACACACACACACTCACACACACACACTTTATATATATATATAAGAGTTGAACAAAATAATGGAAATACCTTTAAATTTCAAACAAATTTTAATACGGTTTTCTGATTGAAATCTGGCTTTGCACAGCTCCCTTTTTACAGTTTTTGAGGGAAATGGGTTCTCAAGATAGTCATCAAACTCTGCTGTAATTTTCGGAGCTGTATTCTAGTGATCCTTCCTAATGATCTATGTAAGAGTCACATGGTCCCTATCAGACAGCTTTTGCTTTCTTCCTGAGTTTTGCTTTCTTCCTGAGTTTTGCTTCAGTGAGGAGGTTTTTCTTTCTTTTTCAAATGCTGTCATTACTTTGAAGACAGTACTCCCTACTAAACAAAATAATTCAGCAGTTTGTGTTACACTCGCACCTGCCATATGAGCACCAACTATTCGGCTTCTTTTAAAGTCTGATGGATCAGCCATTTTAATGAATTTTGATTAATTTCTTCTGATGATATCTGTTAAAAACAACAATCTTAGAAAATAAGATGAGAAAAATCAATAATAAATCAAAAACATTAAAATAACAAAGGTTAGATAGTTTTATAGGAGTTTCAAAATTATGATACTAAGATTCTAGGTGTTTCAATTATTTTGTCCACCCCTATATGTAGATATATATATATATATATATATATATATGTAGAGAGAGAGAGAGAGAGAGAGAGAGAGAGAGAGAGAGAGAGAGAGAGAGAGAGACATACACTGTGGAGAAGATTTTGCTCTTATGGCTCTCTGCCAAAGTTAGCTAAGCCTTATAAAGATCTGCGTATATACACACATTCTCAAATGCATATGCATCAACCCATACACATGTATACAATTGTTCCCATAAAAAAAACCTCATATACTGACTAGTACATGCACAAATACTTGTACAGTCATATAAAAACATATACATCCTAACTTAAAAATACACAGACACTTATCTGCAAACGTAGGCAAATTCATGTAGAGATACAGGCATAAATACAGACCTATACAAACATATAGAGAGATACACTGGTATACTCAGTGGCACATAGACAAAAACTTGAATGTCAATACTCATTTATATATATATATATATATATATATATATATATATATATATATACAGTGTGTATGAATGTGCATATATATATATATATATATATATATAGTGTGTGTATGTATATTTATATATATATACAATGTGTATGAATGTGCATATATATATATATATATATATATATATATATATATATAGTGTGTGTGTGTGTGTATGAATGTATATGTATGAAAGAGCATAAAAGAGACATAAGAATTGGCAACTCAAACAACGCATTACTCGTACACACTTCTCAACATAATCATAACATTGACTTCAACTCTGCTAAGATGCTTACTTACATCCATAATAAAAATCTTAGACGAATTTTCGAAGCCGCAGCTATCTCATTCCTCAGTTCCCTAAATACTCGTCCTGGCTTTTATAATATTTCTCCTTACTTAAGCAAACACATTTTAAACAGCTACAATATATTCCATTCTTAGTTAATATTTTCCGTATATCTCATAATTTCCATGCTTTTCATTCTTCTTTTGTTCTTTCTTTCTTTCTTTCTTTTCTTCTTTCTGTCTCGTAATCTTTCTCTTTAAACAACGCACATAATTCTATACAATATTCCTAATAAGTCAAATGACGTAATTTAAACATCAAACGCTGATTTGCCTGTTAAACGGCTAACTTTTTCTCACTATACATATTTTCCCGTAGGTTTTTGTATTTCACATTTCTAATCATCCATTGTTAACTTAAAATTATTATTATCACCCCTCATGGTCCTGATGATGGTTCAGTAGAACCGAAACGCTATAGTGTTGACCCGTTAATAAATCATTCCTTCCACTTGGATCGTTGTTATCAGTTTTTCTACATATTGTCGGATTACAATCCTTTATTTACTCTTCATCCTTTATTTACTCTTCATATATATATATATATACAGTGTGTATGAATGTGTATATATATATATATATATATGTATGTACAGTGTTTATGAATGTGCATATATATATATATATATATATATTGTGTGTGTATGAATATATATATATATATACAGTGTGTATGAATGTGCATATATATATATATATATATAGTGTGTGTGTGTATGAATGTATATGTATATATATATATATATACAGTGTGTATGAATGTGTATATAAATATATATATATATATATATATGTATGTACAGTGTTTATGAATGTACATATATATATATATATATATACAGACATTCATACACACTGTGGATATACTTCTGGGGACAAAATGCCAGCAGAATAATCTCTGGTGCCATGAATTAGTATTTATGAATAGCAATTTGACACATACCTTATTGAATAAAGAACTTTGAAAGAAGTTGTAAAGGCGAAGTTCCATAACATTAGGCTGCAAGAAGAGAACTGCCACATTTTAGAAATGAGCAAAGAATTCCAATCCAAAAGCAATTCCAGAGAGGCAATACAAACCTAAAAGAAATAAAATAAAATAAGCCGAGGAATTATATCCAAGAATGTTATGACATATTGGCAAAGCAGTTATTAGGTGACAAAATTGTTATCAGTCTGAACAATAGAACCAGGTTCCGTTTTGGGTTGAGGTTGGTTGTTTTTACTTTGCACGAACACACTTTCACTTTACATTTAATAGATCTATCTATCTTGGTTTATGGTTTATTTGCTTAATGGCATATCAACTCTTTATGGGTTAATATAGCGTATCAACTGAGACAAGCATCAACATGCGACTAGCAAAGGCATAGACAGCTATAGATAGGCAATTGGTCATATGAAACAAAATTTTTTCCAAGCAGCAGTCATGTCAATACTGTTGTATGGATGCACTACATGGACACTAACTAAACATATGGGGTAAAAGCTTGATGGCAACTACACAAGAATGCTGTGAGCAATATTGAACAAGTCCTGGAGACACCACCCCACAAAGCAGCAGCTGTATGGCCATTTACCACACATCATGAAAACTATCCAAGTTAGACGAACCAGACATGCGGGACACTACTGTAGAAGTAGGGACAAACTCATAAATGACGTACTCCTGTGGACACCTTCACATGGACAAGCAAAGGCAGCACAACCAGCTAGAACCTACATACAACAACTCTGAGCTGATAATGAATGTAGCCTTGAAGACCTACTGGAAGCAATAGACTATAGAGGAGGTTGGCAGGAGAGGGTCAGGGATATCCATGCTGATGGCACAACATGATGATGTAAATGGTTGATTGTAATCATGACTATATTTTCAATGTTTAGATTGTACTTTAAAAAATGTCTTTAATCGTTTATTTGCCCACAGACACACACACATGCGCACACACACACTCTCTCACACACACACATATATATTTATATATATATATATATATGATTAAATAATAAAGACATATTTTATCAAAATAATTTCATTAAGATCCTTTTAAGTTTCCTGACAAGTATCTTGGTTTTAGGTTGGAATTGGTTGATGGATTTACCAAAACTTACTTGAGCACTTTCGGACCTTTCATTGGCCATCATCATGGTTTATTTGTATGTGTAAAGAGTGTTTTTTTAAAAAAAGTTTTTAGGTTTTTTTATTACATTACAAAATTATGTAAATGCAAAGTCCAATAAAACTGAGATGCCGATGATATCGGACGAATCTAAAACAGAACGCTATCAAATGAAATGGATTATTATCAAGAAATATAGAATATTCAAAAAACACTCTTTACATATACAAATAACCCCCGGTGATGACCTATGAAAGGTCCGAAAGCACTTAGAACAATTTTGGTGAATTCATCTACCAATTCCAACCTGAAACCAAGACACTTGTCAGGAAACTTGAAAAGATCTTAATAAAATCATATAGACAAAATGTGTCTTTATTATTTAATCAAACATGCTTAAATGAAAGACTGCTGCCCAATTACACACACACACACACACATATATAAATACACCCACACACATATACATATATATATGTGTGTGCTGAGAATTTCGTGATACTATGTATTCCTATTTAATATAGATAATTTGCATACAGTTGATTTCAAATCTCCCTGTCTAATACAAATAATCTATGCACCATTGTATGGTTTCAAGTAACTATTTCTATTTAACAATAATCATTTATTTGTGAAGCCATATAATTCCAAATATTCATAACTAATACAAATTTATATAGTTAAAAACATTTCAAGAATCATTTTGTTTCAAGTATCTACTTATGATAATCATTTGTAAAAAATTATAGCTTCAAGTAATTATTCTTAATACAAAGAATTTACCCTCAGTTATATTGTAGCAAGCATTCCAATCTAATATGAATAATTTTCAAACAGATCTATTTGGTAACGATTTTGGATCAGAGTGGAGTGGGAAGTAATGACAGTAAAGAGGTACTCCATGCTCCCCAAATTTCCCAAACTGGAGCCTGACCATCAGATGCAGTTTAGTGTCATAATTAGGGCACTATCCATCTATCTATCTATCATTAAGGTCTGTGTGGAAATTTATGGAAATGCCTGGCATAATGGTAATTGCTTTAGAAAATGGACTCAATGTTGATAAGGCAATCAGTCTAGGGAATGGAAAACTGAATTCAAACCATCTGAACACTGCTTAAAAATTGGTTAAATAAAAAGAAAAAGAAGTTTTCAACAAATTCAATCTTTAGTTTTATAAAAGATAGCTAAGAATATATATATATATATATATATATATATATATATATATATATATATATATATATATATATTCCCAAATTCTTACAAAGGATAGATAGAATAAATTTTATTCAACTTCAAGTAATAGAAATATTTAAAAATAAATTGCCTCTACTGCTTAGCCTCACCTTGGTGATAAAAACAAAAATAAAATAATTTAGTTTTAATAAAAAGCAGTTTTAATTTAGAAATAAACCTACACATTACCTTGATAAAGGTTCTGATAAGAACAGGAAGTACTTGGCATACCACAAATGGCTTCTTTGGAGAAATCGTTAACAAATTTCAAGATTGTAACATAAAAAAAGCATTAGGATTCTTGAAGGAAATGATAAAAAAAACTTCAAAATAACTAGGATTCCATTTTGTTTAACCAAACCTGTTTAAATATATATATATATATATATATATATATATATATATATATATATATATATATAATTTTCTTTTAAGAAAAAACAACAATCAGTCACATTAAGATAATAAACTCATTTTGATCCTGTTAAAAGCATTGATATAAAAAAATTTAACAGGACTTCTTCAGATCAAACAAGAAATGGAATTAGAATAAATTTTTCATATTTACAACCAGACTGAGACACCCCACCCCCAAAAAAACCTACTGCTATGTATAAAAGCTAGCCTAAACTTTCAAGTAACAATAAGTATCAAAATATTATGGCATGTAAAACTACATCTGGTCTCATCATACTTCAAATTTTACCGAACAAAATAACAGTTACAATAATACATGTAAAAAATCCAAACATTTATAACAAAATTATTCAGACAATCTAATAGTAGTATATCGATTTTTATCATTAAAATGAACTAAAAAATCTAAAACGAATGTTAATTTATGGTAAAACCCTCTAAATTACAATAATACAGTAAAAATCCCTTATATAAATAAAAATTCTAATTCATTTACCAATTTAATAAATCATAGTTATTCATTTTCTGTTTATTTATTTATTTATTCACTTTTTTTAAAAAAAATAGTCTAAATTTATTTTTATGCCTACATCTACCTATTAAATTCCATCACTGATTTAATAGGTTACCAGGATCAAAGTATAACATAATTTGTATCTTTTCTTACAGACACAAATTACATCTACTATCAAAGCATCTAGGAGTAGGATATCTTTTCAATATTCTTCATTGAATTTCTGGGGTTAAATCCATATTCTCAACTTCCAAAAATGTTTGGATAAAGCTGTTTGATTTCTCAAGCATTCATAAGTGAATTGATACGATTATTATATCTTACTTTCCACCTAACTGACAAAATTCGAATATAAGTTTTTTATCTTTTACATTTTCCTTTGGGAAAATAATAGCTTGATATACTACATTTTTCAAATTACACAAACCATTCATAGGCCAATTAATTTTATTACAATTACTATTATTATTTACTCCTCTAGAGTTTTTCACATCAGTCATTAGCTGATGGTTTTTCACTGGAGTTTGAGTGACAGCAAGTCTCCTCAAGTCTCCAGGACTCGTCTTAGTATTCTGGCCGTCCTCAGCAATGCTGTTGTTTGGATAATCTCCACACGTCCGCTAACTTCCAAGTCCTCCAGGCCCTTTAATAATCCTTTAGTTACTGTGCCTAATGCACCAATCAAAATTGGCACAATCGTTACTTTCATGTTCCACAGTTTCTTCAATTCTCTAGCAAGGTCGAGGTACTTATCCTTCTATTCACTTTCCTTCAGATTTATTCTATGGTCCGCCGGGACAGCAAAGTCAACAATTTTGCAGATTCTATTTCTTTTGTTGATTTTTATGAGGTCTGGTCTTCTGGCCGGGATTAGGTGATCCGTTTGTATGTTAAAATCCCATAGGAGTTTATGCAAGTCATTTTCTAGGACAGGTGCCGGGTTGTTATTATTATTATTATTATTATTATCAAGTTGTTCATAATATTTTCTAATAACATCCTTATTATGAGTGTTGATTATTTTAAAGAAATTATTTGTTCTAGAATAACTAATTTTTAAAGTTTTCCTATTAAATATTTTAGAGCATTGATTTGTATCAATGCTTTTAACAGGATGGAAATAAATCTATTATCTTAATGTGACTGATTGTTAGTTTTTTGAAGAGAAAATTATTTGCTCTGTAACAAGGTAATCCAAGTGGAAGTAAGGATTTATTGAAAAGCAAAGTTGACACTATAGTGTTTTGGTTCTAATGAACCATCATCAGGACTGTGAGGGATGATATTAGTGATGTTAAATCAACGATGGATGTTTAAAAGTGCAAAATACAAAAACCTACGGAAAATTTGTATAACAAGAAAAAGTTGGCCATTTAATTAATGAATCAGCGTTTTCCCCTTATATATAAAATTGAGGTATCTGGTAAGTTGATATTTACCCAAACACTATAGACTATCAATACTTGTACCTGACTTTATGGTACTGTAATATCAAATGTAAATATATTCACCTGTTGAATATTTCTGCTTTATTATATATAACTATACAATATCTAATGTCTCTATCAGTACAAACTCATATATATATATATATATATATATATATATATATAAGGAGTAGTGCCCTCTCCTACACTTCGGTGTAGTAGCTATTGAAAAAGGAGTCTTCTGGTCACCCTCAACTACGGTCGCCAACTTTACTTATATATATATAGAAAATATCTATATATCATTACACTAAGCTTAGTAAATAATTCTATTTTAATTAGCAGTCAGTAAGCAAGGATTTTAGTCTTGTTGATGAATTTAGTCATCACTGGGTATTTCAAACTTATGACCTTGTGTCAGACTAAGCTAAACTTAGTAAATATCCACAATACAGAATAAGGAATTAACTTACAATAACTGACTTGTGAGAGAAACCTACAAATCATTTCTGTTGGTTAAGTGCTCCCTGACTGTGAGGAATGAGACTATAACTGGCTAATCATTTTTATGTCCTCCCTATTTTCTCTGTAGGTATTTTGTTATTATTGATAAACCTTCATTCTTTGTATTTACTCCTCATCTTCAGGCTTGAACTTAATAGAGATATCTAAGTGAACAGTTCAGTAAGCCTCTGCTACTTTTAAACCAACTCACACTAATTTTTCTTTGTTTTTTTTTTTCTAACCATATTTACCAACCTCTCTGCTCGGGCCGGATATGACACAAGGTCAATTTTTAAGCGGAGTTTAACAGGTTTGAATTCAGAGTTTTCCTTCTCCTAGACTGGTTGCCTCACCAAGGCTGACGAACCCAGTCTGCCCTACTATTTACCCATAGCTGGAGGGAGAATAATTGGATTCATACCTTTCCCAAGGGTATTAGTGCTATGTGAAATGCAGTCAGTCTCGTCCAGGATTTGAACTCGTATCGCCGTGTCCATTTCCTTCCACGATAACCATTACACCACGGGCACCTTTTCTAACTGACTTTGAATGTATATAGCCTTACCAATTTCCTTTAGAGTAAACAGTCACTTACTGCGACCAGCTAATATCAAAGAATCTGTTGCAAAGACAGTCATTATTTATTAAGTCTTGCTTAGTCTGGCACAGAGACCTCAACTTACTTCCGGGGGTGTCCTCGTGGTGTAATGGTTAAAGCGATGGACTGCGGAATCGTAGTACGCGAGTTCGTACTCCAGTCGCGCTATTACATTCACTTTCGGGCAAATATCCTTGGGAAAGGTATGAACCCCCTTATCCTCCCAACTATGGGTTAAATAGTACCACTACTGTTCTTCTAGAAGAATGGCTTTGGCATTAAATAACCTAAAAAGAGTTGGTATGCCATTAAACAAAGAAACCCGAAACCCACTCAACTTACTTCCAGTAACTGTGGTTACTAAGTGGTCACCCATCTAAGCACTGAACAGGCTCATTACTACTTAACTTAAATAGTCATCTGATTAAAGACAGCCCATTTAGCTGGGGCTGTAGAATACACTGACTGGATCCCTGCAGAGGGGGTAAGACTCCCCCCTCACCAACATGTGTCCTGGATATGACACTTAACCATCTGATGGCGAGGCTCCAGCCCTGGAGTTTTGGGAAATGCAGAGTACCCCTTCATTGCCATCACTGCCGGATCCACTCTGGCCTGGAGTGATAACACCTGATAGGGTCCTATCTATGGGTCAAATAGAACTCTTTGAGATTTAAACTGTGTGCAAACAAATGACTTATGCTGAATTGAATTGTTAGAAATAGAACTGTTCAACAATTAAATGTGTGTAAACAACTTACTGATGTTTAATTGAATTGTCTGCAATCAAAAATACATGGAACTATTTAACTTTGTTGACTTACGTTTACAAATCATATATATATCTGATGTATATATATAAACTGGATTTGGCATTAAAAATAATGGTTTGCCCAGTTGGCTGGAGCTGTAGAATACACTGACTGCTTCTCTGCAGAGGGGTAAGACCCCCAATGAGTGTCTTGGATATGACACTAAATAATCTGATGGTGAGATTCTAGTAATGCTGGAGCACCCTTTCATTGCTATTGCTCCTAGGTCCACTCTGGCCCGGAGTGGTAGCATCTGATTAGGTCCTATCTATGGGTCAAATAGAATTAGACTGTGTACTTATGCTAAACTGAATTGTTTGAAATTGAACTGCTTATGAGATTGAACCTGTGTACTTATGTTAAACCAAATTGTTTGAAATAGAACTGTTTTGACATTTAACTAAACTGTTTTGACATTTAACTTTGTAAACAAAAAACTATACTTATTCTAAACTGAATTGTTTGAAATTTAATTTGGCATTAAATGTCCCCAAAACAATTGATATGCCATAAAACAAAACAACCTACCAACAATAGTTGATATGCCATAAAACAAAATCCAATTAATCAAAGATTGTTATTTACAAAGCTTTGCTTAATCTGGCTAAGAGACCTCAACTTGCTGCAGTAACTGCAATTACAAAGTGGTCACCCATCTAAGCACTGAACAGGCTCATTACTACTTAATTTAAATAATCATCTTATTAAAGATTGTTATTTACATAGCTTTGCTTAGTCTGGCAGATTGTTTACAATACATGTAGTTACTAAGTGGTCACTCATTTAATTATTGAGCAGGATCATCACAGCTTAACTTCTCTGATTTGACAGGAACCATTATAGTGTCTTTGTTATTGATTAAGACAGTAAAGACAGCAAAAATAGTTGATTAATTTTTATTTTTTTAATGGAGAGTTGGCTTGAGAAACATCGAGCTGCCTTAAACACAAGAAATTGGCTGAACATAATTCTCATTTCATATAGTACACAGGCAGATTTACATAGATAAAAATCTCTAGGTGCCTGACTCATTTCATTGCTACAGAAGAGATTTTAAAAAAACCCAAAAAACAAAGCCATATTTTTGTATAGAAAATATCAAGGCTGGAAGTAATACAAAAGACAAGCTTGTAGATTATCAAATATTAAATTGGCAATATACTTTGTTAATTTTCTTCTTTTTTTTTTTTTCTACAATTTGTTTTTAGACCCCCTCAAGGATTTCGTGCTGATAACCATATTGTCCTGAACAATGTTCAGCAACAATTGCTGCTGGCAAAGAAAAGCCATCTCATAGAAGTCTCAGCTGATAGCTTGTTCAATTTCCCTGAATGAGAATATCAGTTAAATAACCAGATGTGCCAGTTGTCTCAAATGTCATAGACTTTAAAAAATTCAAATGATATAAGAGACCAAAATATTACACAGGCTTAGCCTCCTTAGTGATGTAGCAGTCACAGATTTATTTTCTCTTGCGAATCAATGCCCCCACCAATTGATTCAGCCACACACTGACCAATCAGTGGGCAGAGAGCATTGATTCCATCTTCCTCAAAAGAACTATTTTTTCTAGCCTTTTTTGGAAGTCTGCCACAGACAGAGTACACGACAAGCAAAGAAAAAATACCTCTTTCCTGTCCTCTTCTACGGACACTCCAGCATTGACGATCTTCATTGAAGATAACTGCTGCTACAGCTACACACTAAAGAAGATAATGGCCGCTACCTGCTACACACTAAAGAACTAATGCTGTGACCTGCAACACTGCTGCTACTTAACACCCAAAAGAATTTTCTCACTCTGACACAAGTCTACTTTCTGTCACAAAAATAAACCATTCATTGTTGTTCTTCAAAGAAGTTTGGTTATTTTGTTCAGTGCTGCATAAATAACTACAAATTAACTTATTGTGTATGTGAGCCAAACATATACTAAAGCCCCATTGGCAGCAGTGTGAGGAGTTGTGGCCAACATCAGCAGATGCAACAGGAAATAATAGTCCACATATGTAATATCTATCCAACCTCCCACCGGGTAGGATTTGACACCAGGTCATTTTATTGTAGGGAGCCATGCATGAATCGAGACATATGTGCGGCTGTCATAAAAAATGCTTGATTACATCAGCATTCCCCTTTGTGAGGTGCCGCATACACCAAGCAATAAACTCAGCCCTGTATTGCAGATATTGCCTGGGGGGATGGATCCTGGGACCAGATGATTTAGATCAACAACATCCATCTTATATGAACAATAGGCTGGCAGCTATTTAGGTGGCCATATGTGACGTCTCCTAAAAAGCATTGGGCATGACTGAAAGAGACCACCGTCATTCCATTTGGTTTCTTTCCATTGCTAAAATCAAGTTTTGAAAGCTCAAGGATAGCTGGTACATCTACACTATTCAGGGCATTCTAGATGGATTTATAGTATGTTGTAACAGGGAAAGCAACCAAAGTGTCAGCAACATCCTCACATCTACGGACATGTTCAGTATGCACATCAGCACTGGTGCATAGAACAGCTGTAATAACAAAGTCCATGTTGTCCAGAAGACAATCAGCACTAACAATTTTTTTAATATTTAGATGATTCTTCATACCACCCTTAAAACATAATTTTCTGATGATGATACTAATAAACGCTGGAATATTTACAAAATCAGTTCCACTCCTTATAAATTATAATAGTTTACAACTTACTATTTTGTTTTGAACTATAATTTCACAATTTTTTATTTTTATTTCAGCAAGTTTAATTTCCAACATGGTAGTTTTAATTGATTCCCATAGGTCTGCTTTGCTGTTATATTATTTGCAGCCTTCATATGATTTTATCTTCACAATTGACCATAGATTTTTGCTTGAATCCAGATTAGGACTTGATAGTGGCCATTCCATTATCTTCTCTCCTGTAAATCTTTATGCTCAAAGAATTCATAGGTAAGCTTAGATACCCAAGAAGGAGCTAAGTCATGCATAAAAACATACTTCACTTTGAAACTGTGAGACTGGGACTTATACCTTGCAAAAGAAGTCTTTTCCATAAAATCGAAATAGTTTAGTTTCACTCCTTAACTGACTTTGAATGGTCCAATAGTTTAGTTTTACTCTTTGAGTGACTTTGAATAATAGTTTTGACTTTGAATAATTGTTTGTTCGATAATTCTAGCTATACCGTGATACTAGTACTCCTTTGTTGCCTTCTTTTTGCCATTGGCATGTCTTAATTGGATAAAATCCATCCTTTAGCATATTCATCAGGTCAATCCAATGTCACTTGAGATTCTTTTGAGGGAAATTACTTTAAAAAATTCAATTTTCATGTATTTCTTGGCACAACTTTGATGTTTTATAATATTTCCTTTATTGAGAGGATGTTGTCTGGGAAATATTTTACAGATCCCAATAAACAAAGTATTGTACACTTTTTGTCCTTCGTGATTCCCTCTATTCCAGCCTTTTCAAAGATCTTTTTAAGTTAGCGACTGTAGTTGAGGGTGACCAGAAGGTTCCCTTTTCAATAGCTTCAACACTGAGGTGTAGGGAAGGGGGCTACTCCTTTCCCTGGATTGCTCCACTTTACCCTTGATACGTATCTTATATTGCTGAGTGTTAAGCAAGGAGGTACTAAGTACCATTTTAAAAGTCTTTGATATGACGTGACCCAGGATTGAACCCAGGTCTCCCGGACCATTGCCGAACACTCTACCCTCTAGGCCAATGAGTGCTGGTCAAAAATGAGTGTTTCTCCATGACTCCCTTTAGTTAAAATTCTATCTCAGGGAAGCAAGTTCTTAAAGCCTTTTTATTTGCTTTGAGTTCACAATATTTTCAACAGCCTTCTTTACTGTTTGATAGTCTCTGCAAAGATCCTTTGATATCTCCAAAGTAGACATTCCATCACTCAATAATTTGGTTATTTTTTGGTTTTCAGTAGTTGTTAGATCCTTTCCTTTACCCATGTTTCAATATATATTATGGAAAAAAAGAAAAAATAATTTTAATTAGATTTCAGATGTCTTAAGCTAATATTAGTTTAATCTATGTATTAATTCCAGTCAGTCCATTTTTGTAAATTCCAAAAATCACAAAAACTAACCATCAAAAATGGCAGAAAATTTAATTAAATATTTTACAAAGGGTGAAGATGGATGAGTTTAAATTTGATAAATATTGATTCAGAACTTTCTGAGTTATTGAGATTTATTTGATTTGCATACTAACTTCAGGCAGGCTGTACATGTCTCATTTTATTCAATATATTAGGAGATACATTTTTGCATATAATTAAAAAGATATCAACTTTACTATTTTGAAAATAATCATTTTGTTTTCATAATCAGAATTAATGTCTTCTTATATTGAAATGGTCAAAATTTATTTGAAAACAATTCTTTTGCATGAAATTCACATTACTTTTATATGCATGGAGACTTGGTCGCCATTCTCCTCTGGTCATAATTGAATTATGATCTGATGATTGCAATAAAAAGCAGTTGAAATTAAGATGAAAGAAATACAAATAATCTTTTTTTTTAATAATTTAAAGCATTTCATCCCAAAAATTTTAAGATATGATAATATTACTACAAATATTATTAGTGTATACACGACCAACTAATAAGTACATCCCCGCATGGTCACATATAAAGGCCGAAAGTTAACAAGCCAACTTAATGTGAACAAAAAAATAACCCATTCATAGCCACATATGAAACTAACCTAAAAAGAGAATTGACTTTAAAAATTGAACAGAGAAAATAATATGATCAGGTTGGTCGAATTTATCTGATGTTATTTTTATTCCTTTCCACATTAAAATGTATATTTACATATTTTGTCCACGAATTATAAATGGCTGTGAGTTACCTTTTATGGTTTTCAGTTGTCTACACAGCCTGTTTTGTTTATAGACACAATTTTTTTTCTTCCGAAAGGTAATAATAAAAGATTGTAAACAAAAGATTGTAAACAAAAAAAAACATTCTGTAGCAATACAAAGTAAATTCTTGTAAAAAAAAAACTTACCTACAATTTCTCTATAAATCAATTTTCTTTTGACCTTTGCCTTTTTTTAAAAACATTTTACAGGTTGTTTTTTTTAACTTCACCTGACGCAAGCTTTTGTTTGTTGTTGTAAAATATATTCACAACAATTTTCGCTGCAAATGTTAGTCCTTTTTCAGCATGTTGTTCACAAGTTTGTTTGTAATTTTATCTTTTATGTAACTCTTTGAGAATTGAGTATGGGTGTTCTTCCACCATATTTTGTCTGTAGTTTGGAAAATTTTCTCACATGCTAAATCTTGTAAGTTTAGCATTGTGTCCATGTATAAGCCACTGCAGTAAAGGTATAGGGTTTCCATCACACTGGAGCTGAACATGAAGATTTTGATCAATGCGAATACATTTTTTTACGGATGGAAAATGTGTTTCAGGGTCAAAGACTATTCTATAAATTAAAATATAATCTTCCAATTTTTTTAAATTCAAAATCATTAAGACGAAACATTTCTTCTTCCAAATGATTAAAATCCTTTCTCATGTCAGTTAAAAGAAAATCTTGTAATTTATCTGGTTGATGAATAATCCATTGGAGTTTCAGAGGCTTTCTTAATTCTGTTGAAGTCAACAAAAGAGACGGTTTTCTTACTTTTTCTGAATAGATTGTAGGAATTGGATGTAAATCCCAATTCTGTTTGTTTTGTTCTCATCTCAAAATAAATTTTTCATCAAAATATTTGATACAGAGAATTGAATTTTTCATAGGAAACCAGTCATTATGGGATACAAATTTCATCCATTTTTAAGGGAGATTGGATTCTCAAGAGGAAAAGAAAATGTCAACACTTTTTCTCAATTGGTATGACATCCACTAGAACAGCCAAATGCAACACATTTGTTAACCATTTTTGTTAAACAAAATATCACAAAAAACTTTTAAAATTCAATGTTGAAATGCAATTAATTATACGTTAACAGATTAACCAAACGGCATCTATAACCAAAACAGGTCATATAGGCGATTGAAAATCATAAAAGCAAGATAACTCAAAGCCGTATATTATTCATGGATTAGTGAAAGACAAAGTGTAGATATGCATTTTAATGTTGAAAGAAATAAAAATAATGTCAGATAAATTCTGCCAACATTATTATATCATTTTATCTGTTCAATTTTTTAAAGTTAATTCTCTTTTTAGGTTAATTTCATCGCCCGGAGGAAGTCTCAGTGACAGTAAAATAGGGTAAGCATTTATGAAGGAAGAAGATTTCCTTATCATGTAGGTAGGTCACAATAACATCAACCAATGTTGATTATTTAATGTCAAATCTTGTTTTTGCATATATATTAAATATATATGATTTGTAAATATTTCATAGATATGTGGTGCATTCAATAAGTTTCCAGACTTTTTTTGTACAGGCATTTAAAATTGTCGTAGACACTTGAAAATTCACAATGTTATTGCTATACATCTTATGAGATGACTGACCAGTTCTTATGATTTCAGCTTCAAATGAACAACTACAGCAGCAATTGGAATAAACCCTACTAAAACCTGATTAGCCATTTAGGTGCCTTCTGCAAAAATTACTAAAAATCCCACCAGAAGAATAAGTTTTCAGATCATTATCAGTATTCATCAAAATTCAAATGAAAACATATACTTTGAATTTTGTTATCAACAGAAAAACAAATGAGGAATTTATTTGAGTTTTATTGGATTCAATATCTATAAAATAATAAAATAGATTTGCTGTTTATAATTTAAAAAGGTTAAACCAAGGATCTTGGGATGTTTTGTGTCTTCTTTTCCAGACATACCATGCAAGATAATGTTATTTCACATGCAAGTAGGTGTAGAAAATAGTTACTTGTTTCTCTTTCATTTTCACTGCTACACAATAGAATGTCAGATAATTACAGCCTTAAGTATAGACAAGAAAAACAAATGAAATAAAAAAGAAGCTGCTTTGTCTACAGAAAGAAGAAAAAACTGAATGTGGGAAAATTTAGTTGTTTCATAAGGTAAAAAAAAGGTATTCTGTTCATTAAAAAGAACACTTACCGACTCAAAAATATAATTTACATATTTTGAAATGAGAAAAAAATAAGTGGAAAAACTGAAACACAGACAACGAATTCAAAAATGATATTTCGTCTTTCATTTCAAAAAGACTTCATCGGAAGAAATAAAGATGAAATATAATTTTTGAATCCGTTGTCAGTGTTTCAGTTTATCCACTTTTACACTTATTTTTTCTTATCTTGTTGAATTTACCAAATTAACCATTTCTCCATATTTTGAAATGTAGAATCTTGATTTACTAAATTTTGTTAAGTCTGGCATATGGCCATTCACAACTGGTCACCTATCTACATACTGGTCAGTCTATTTGCATGATTTTGCTTAGTGTACTATTACTACTTACATTAGTTGATGTTTTCTTAAGTGTTGACCAGTTTAAGTACTGAAAAGTTTATTTTCAAAGCTTTACTTAGTCTGGCACATGGCCATTCACAACTGGTCAAAACTTTACTTAGTCAGGTACAAGACCACCCATTACTGAAAGGATCCAGCATTGTAAAAGTCACTAAATTCTAAAATTTTATGTTTCGAATTCTAAAATTCTTAATATAAAACATATAATTAAAATCTGAATCAATTTCATAATTTGAATCAGAATAGGCGACCCTCGTGGATTCAATAAAGGACGTTGTTGGAGGTTCTGAGTAGGTTCCCAAGTTCGACAAACACCTGAAGAAGGCCAAAAGACATATCGGCCAAAACATTGTAGAAATAACAATACAGATGAACACAATGTTTGACAATAAATTGGCTGAAATGTAATGATCTAAATAACTAAAACAAGGATGTTATTTTTATATGTTTATCCATCTCCCTATAAGGGTGTATAAAGCAAAGTTTTATTTAGTGTGGAAATCCACACATGCACATGTCCAGTTCTATTAGTATTTTTCTTTGGGAGACATTCCAGACATCAGGGATTGACTAGTACCTTACCCTTTCAAGTGCAGACTTGTGTGTTGCCTTCTAAGACTGGGCTTTGACTAAATTTGTGTTTCACACCAGGAAAGCTTTATGTAAACAATGCTGATTAGTTATCATTTATTTACAGATCATGTTTGAAGCTGCTTAATTTTACTGATGGAATCAGAACCAAAAAGTGACATTGCAGTAAACATCGTGACTGAGTTTTACTAATAAATAATGGAAATTCTAAAATTTCATGTTTCGAATTCTAAAATTCTTAATATAAAACTCATAATTGAAATTTGATGCTATGTCTAATTTAAATAAATTCAATTTCAATGCAAATTAAAATCTTAAATTCAAAGTTGTAAAATTTAGAGATCATGAAATAAAAGAAAGGCAATAAAAGTGAGAAAAAAATGATTAATTAAAGGTACCATGTGATCAAAGATTACAAAAAATGTGAAGAATTTTTGACTTGAAATGGATTATACTGCTGTCAATAAAACTGACACGAAAATACAATGGTCAAAGATTTTTTTTTTTCCTTCAACAGAAAAGACAGACGATGAATGATTGGAAGTTACTTCATACAATATGCATAAAAAATATAAAGAGACAAAAGAATTTTTGATTTAGTAACCTATGTTGTTGCTAAAATGATTTGAAACCATTACAATTCACCTTAACAAGGATAATCATCATTATCATCATTATGTCGTGCTGGTAGCATGGATATCCCTGACCCTCTCTCGCCACTTTTCCCTATCGTTCATCGCCTCAGGCAGGTCTTCTGGACAACATCCCATATCCTCACATAGTTGCTGAATGTATGTTCGTGTTGGTCATCCTGCTTTTGCACAGCCATGTGTGAGGGTCCATGAGAGTACATCATTTATGAGTTTGTCCCTGCTTCTCCAGCAGTGTCCTGCATATCTGGTTCGTCGAACTTGAATAGTTTTCATGATAGGAGGCAGGTGGCCGTACAGTTGGTATCTTGTGGGGTGTTGCCGCCAGGACTTGTTCAAGATTGCTCGCATCATTCTTGTGTAATTACCGTCTAGCTTCTTCTCGAGCTGTTTTGTTAGAGTCCATGTAGTGCATCCATATAGCAGTATCGATGCGACCGCTGCTTGGAAGAAACTGCATTTCATTTTATCGGTTAGGTCTGATTTCCATATAATCGATAGCCTATTGATAGCTGTCCATGCTTTTGTTAACCTCGTTTCGATGTCCTTTTCGGTTGATGCGACGCTGCTTCCTAGGTAAGTGAATTTGTCTACTAGTTTAAGAGGGGTTCAGTCTAGAGTGGAGATGTCACCCGTTTAATTATAGCATATATATTCCGTTTTGTGTGTATTGATATAGAGGCCTATGCCTGCGGCTGCTCATTCCAAACTATGCAGTAGTGTTTCGGCTTGGTTGGGTGTATTTGCCAGTATCGCTATGTCATTGGCGTAGTCTGCGTCGGTAATTGTTTTTGCGGGGTACCTTCTGCTTCTTTTCTTTGTCAGCTCGAAGCCGTTCTCTCTGATTTTGTCAATCAATGTTCTAAGTACATAATCTAAACAAATGATAAAGAGGTATGGAGCTAAAAATATATGTAAATAAAATAAATGTAGAAATAAATAATGATAATGATAATAATAGAAAATTGAAAAAACTATGGAACATGAAGGTGATGATTATACTAATTGTGATTGGTGCTTTTGGCACAGTAACTAAAGGATTACTAAAGGGACTGGAGGACTTGGATCAATCACATAATAAGCGAATGCAGCAAATTAGCACGAAAGGCGTATAAGACTAGACACGACTGGGTGGGCAAGGTGATATACTGGGAAATGTGCAAGAAATTTAAATTTGACCATGCGAACAAATGATATATGCACAACCAGCACTGTCCTAGAAAATGACACAAATAAACTCCAATGGGACTTTGACATAGAGATGGATCACCTAATCTCGACCAGAAGAACAGACCTTATAATAATCAACAAAAAAAAGTAGTTGTAGCTTTTCAATAGCTACTACATCGAGGTGTAGAGGAGGGTGCTACTCCTTTCTCTGGTTTGGTTCACTTACCCTTGATCCATACCTAAAAAAAGCTGAGTGTTAAGGAAGGAGGCATCAAGTGTGTGTGTGTGTGTGTGTGTGTGTGTGTGTGTGTGTGTGTATTCATATATATCTATACATTCAAATATATATATATATATATATATATATATATATATATATATATATATCAAATATATATATATATATATATATATATATATATATATATTTGAATGTGTGTGTATTCATATATATTTATACATTCAAATATATATATATATATATTTCTTTTTTTTTTTGAATGTATAAATATATATAAATACACACACACACACACACACATATATATTCATATATATATATATACATATATATATATTATATAAATATATTATATATATTTATATATATATATATATATATAATAAATATTTTTTTTTTTTTTAGAATATACACATGAAAAATAATAATAGATAAAATATTTTCAACTGTTATTGATTTTTTTCTTGTTTAATTAATAGATAAAATAGATTGTTTTAAATTAAAGAAATAAAAATAAAGAATTTTTTTCAAATTCCATTCTTGCCAGAAGCAATATGAAAATATCTAATTAAAATTTTGAATATCTAATCTGAAGAAGGTTTTTATTAAAAAACTTATTTGTTAAACTTACAAGAACTTGTAAGAGCCTGAAATAAATTTATAATGATACCAAGAAAGTGAATTTTTTTCTTTTTGTCTTTATGTAAAACATTTTTTGCTCTTCACATTAAGTGTTGATGAATCCTTTATCCCAAACCAATTATATACATCAATAACCGTTGGTACTGAACACTCATATTGGATACGCATACCCTTTGGATTTCCTCCTTGGATCATATAAGAATATATATATATATATATGTATATATATATATATGTGTGTGTGTGTGTATGTATGGATGGATGGATGGATGAATTTATCCAATCCTTCCATTGCACAAGGTCATTGATGGTTTAAATTCAGAGTTTTTATTCTCTTAAGTGGTTGCCAAATCAAAGTTAAAGAATGTCTTCTCTATAATTGGTGTAGGGGAGAACAAATGGATTCATGCCTTTCCAAAGCTTATTAGTGCAAAGTATAATGTGAACAGCCTCATCTCCTATGATGTTTACATTATGCTAAGAGTGCTTCCCATACATATATATATATATATATGAATATATATATATATATATATATATATATATATATATATATATATATATATGTGTGTGTGTGTGTGTGTGTTTATATATATTTATATGTGGATGATTGTATATATGATTCCACTCCCAGGTGGTTGAGGACTTTGGTGAAGGAATTAACGGTTGCTCTTCTAACAAATTGAGCACTTCACTCTCAGATATTGTAAGTGTAAACAAAAGGAAGTTAGTATACATATGATAAATTTCCTAGCTTGTATTTGGTCTGCTGCTGGTTGTGAGGTTATGTTATCAGGCTGACATAAAGTTAACTTGGTTTCGATCACATCTTGAAGTGTCTCATGTGTCTGGCCACACTGATGTGTTGTGATACAATGAAACAGTCTGTCTGTGGATGATTATATATATATATATATATATATATATATATATATATACATATATGTAATCATCTGCCCATGATATGGATATATATATATTTATAATATATATATATGTATATTTATAAATATTTGAATATTACAAACACACATACACACACAACACACATATATACAAGGTGCATACAATAAGTTTCCAGACTTTTTTCGTATTGACACTTTTATTGATAGTGCACACATGAAACTCTAGTCCCCTTCGAAGTAATCTCCTCCGGCGGCAATGCACTTGTTGTACCGTTCCAACAACCTATGGAAGGCCCCATGGAAGTCCTCTTGTGTGAGTGTGTCAATGACCTTCATCACAACCTCTTTCATCTCCTCAATTGTCTCATAACTACAGCCTCTGAGCTTAGGGAATAAGCAAAAGTCACAGGGAGCAAGGTATGGACTATAGGGACGGTGAGGAACTGTCTTGATGCCTATCTTAGTCAAATAGTCTGTGACAAGGATGAAGTTGTAGACTGGTGTATTGTCCTGGTGGAAATGCCACTGACCTGATTTGAAGAGTGCTGCCCTCTTCAGATGTAATCTCTTCCTGAACTCCCTTAAAACCCCAACATAGTAACCCTAAGCCTAACCCTAACCTTTTGGCCCATCAACTCTGGTCTCTTGACTTCCTTACTCCTTCCACACCTGTCATCATCCCTCACAGACTGCCTGCCTTCCTTGAATCTCTTACACCACTCTGTGGCATTTTTTTCAAGTTTAAACAGAATTTTATTGCCTATAGTTCTTCTAAAGTGTCAGATATTCTTTTAGAAATTCACCAGCTGTGACAATCAGGCTTTAGTAGGGTGTATTCCAATTACTGCTGTAGCTGTCCATTTGAAGCTGAAATCATAAAAATTGGTCAGTCATCTCATAACATATATAGCAATAATATAGTGAATTCTCAAGAGTCTATGACAATTTTAAATCCCCATACGAAAAATGTCTGGAAAATTATCATATGTCCCTCGTGTGTATATATATATATATATATATATATATAATTAAAGAGCTTTATGGTTTTTAATTGCTCACTTAGTGAGTTAATGGAGAACTAAATGTTGCAGGTTTGTTAGATAATGCTCACTATATATATATATATATATATATATAGACATGTATATATATATATATATATATATGGACATATACACATACATACATTCCTACATGCACATAAAATGCTATTGTACTTCTTATGAATATTTGAACACACTGATAATTTGCATCTGATTGCTTGGTTCCATTCTCTCTCCTGAAACATTTTCCTGTCCCAAAGTGGAGAGAGAATTTAACTTCCATTGTTTTCTCTTTATATATGTATGCATAGAGCACTAAGCTTCTTGCTCCTATTGTTTGTAGCAGCACAACAAAAAATGTATTTGATTTTAAGACAACAAAGATCTGTTTGGTTTTAAGAGTTTTCATTCATATTTAAACAATCACTGAGGACAGAATAAGGTCTGTTGTTGTTGATGATGGAGTCTTGCATACAATGCTGTTTTTAATTGCTTCATGTTATCTAATGACACTTCACTTATTCAACAATCTCATTGTTATTTCCTCTTTTTCTATGCTGTGTTTTCCTGTGAACTTTTAGTATTTCACTACCTTGTATGATTCCAAAACAGGATTGTATTCAGGATGTGAGCATTACAATGGATAGTAAAGTCCTTTTTAAATTTTGTATTTGAAATAAATGAAAACAGTTGATTTTAAGTTAACAGAGATTGAACTGTAAGAGTTGGCATAAGTCTCTTAGCATTTGAATTAATTATCTATCTTTAAGGTTTTTAATTTTTGCTTCGGGGTTTGATTTTCTATCTCTCAACATTTGATTGTCTATCTTTTAACATTTTATAGTATATCTCTCAACATTTCATTATCTATCTCTCTCTTAACCTTTGATTGTCTAACTCTCAACATTTGATTACCTATCTTTTAACATTTGATTGTCTATCTCTGATCAATTACATCATGATGGTGTGCCCATTTTATTAACAATCTCTTCCTTAACTATCTGGTAATTGATCTGCAAAACTCGCTTGTTAACCATTACATCATGATGGTATGCTCATTTTATTAATAATCTCTTCCTTAAATTTGGAGGTGCCCGTGGTGTAATGGTTATCGTCGCAGGATATGGACACGGCGACACAAGTTCAAATCCTGGACTTGACTGATTGCATTTCACATAGCACTAATACCCTTGGGAAAGGTATGAATCCAATTATTCTCCCTCCAGCTATGGGTAAATAGTCGGCAGACTGAGTTCTTCAGCTTTGGTGAGGCAATTAGTCAAGGAGAAGGAATACTCTGAATTCAAACCTGTTAAACTCCGCTTGAAAAATTGACCTTGTGTCATATCCTGCCCGAGCTGAGGGGTTGGTAAATATGATAATACTGATCGTTAAACAAGGCGTCATCAAATATCATTTTTTGAGTCTTTAGTATGACTCGAACTGGGACTGAACCCCGGTCTCCCAGACCATAGACAAATATTCTACATCTGTTTAATAGATTATTATAGAAAAAGTTATTTGAAATTTTTGGAAAAGATTACGCTTGAAGATTTTAAAATTTTTTCAGCTTTGGTGAGGCAATTAGTCAAGGAAAAGGAATACTCTGAATTCAAACCTGTTAAACTCCATTTAAAAATTGACCTTGTGTCATATCCTGCCCGAGCGGAGGGTTTGGGAAAAAAAGGAGGTGCCCGTGGTGTAATGGTTATCGTCGTAGGAGTTGGACACGACGATACGAGTTCAAATCCTGGATGAGACTGATTGCATTTCACATAGCACTGATACCCTTGGGAAAGGTATGAATCCAATTATTCTCCCTCCAGCTATGGGTAAATAGTAGGGCAGAGTAGGTTCTTCAGCCTTGGTGAGGCAACTAGTCTAGGAGAAGCAAAACTCTGAATTCAAACCTGTTAAACTCCACTTAAAAATTGACCTTGTGTCATATCCTGCCCGAGCGGAGGGGTTGGTAAATATGATAATCTCTTCCTTAACTATCTTGTAATTGATCTGCAAGACTTGCTTGTTAACCATTACATTATGATGGTATGCCCATTTTATTAATAATCTCTTCCTTAACTATCTTGTAATTGATCTGCAAGACTTGCTTGTTAACCATTACATTATGATGGTATGCCCATTTTATTAATAATCTCTTCCTTAACTATCTTGTAATTGATCTGCAAGACTTGCTTGTTAACCATTACATCATGATGGTATGCCCATTTTATTAATAATCTCTTCCTTAACTATCTTGTAATTGATCTGCAAGACTTGCTTGTTAACTACTACATCATGATGGTGTGTCCATTTTATTAATCTCTTAGAAGTTGATTCTAATGGTCTTTTTTGCTGGGTCCTATATATTTCCCCCATTAACCGATAGGCTTTCAATTCAGATGAAGAACAACTCAAAACAATATAATTGCACACATGACCCAACTGTTCTATTTCAAACAATTCAATTTAGCAGTAGTCAACAAAGTTAAATGATTTAAAATATTGCTATATATCACAAACAATTCAATAAAACATCTATCATTTTTTTATACATAGTTAAATGATCAAACAATTCTATTTCTAACAATTCAGTATTGATGGATCTTAGTGAATTATAAGCAAAGTTTGACATAAGGTCAGAGGGAGGTAAAACTTATTTAAAATTGAACTTACTAACAATGGCCTGCTAGTCTAGCTCTCTAACTGTTACATCACATGAAGCATTTTCTAAAATTAGCTTATCCCTTGTTGGTGGGGCTTAGAATATTATGACTGTATGACCCCCTCAATACCAAAAAAAAAGAAAATTGATGACTTGGTTTGGTTTGGTTTGGTTTGGTTTTATAGCATATCAACCATTGTAGGTTATTTAAAGCCAAATCTGGTTTATTCATATATATTAGATATATATGATTTGTAAATATAAGTCAACAAAATTAAATAGTGCCAAGTATTGCTATGTATAATGAGCAATTCAATTAAACATCAGTCATTTGTCTCCACAGTTAATGATCAAACAGTTCTATTTCAAACAATTCAATTCAGCATAAGTCACTTATTTGCATACAGTTTAAATGTCAAACTTCTATTTGACCCATAGATAGGACCCTATCAGGTGCTACCACTCCAGGTCAGAGTGGACCTGAGAGCAATGGTAATGAAGGGGTACTCTACATTTCCCAAAGCCCAAACATTACCGAAACCTTGTTTAGTTTCATATCCAGAACACTTGTTGGGTATGGGGGGAAGGAGTCTTACCCCTTTGCGGAGATGTTATCGGTGTATTCTACAGCCCAAGCCAACTGGGCTAACGCTCTGCTTTGTGGACGAAGATCATCTCCGAGTTTCCAACAGTTCAGTTAAAGATGTGAGCCACCAGACTGCCAGCGCAGATGATTTGTTTCTTGTGGTGAACATGTGACAAAGACCAGCCACATCTTGTGGATGAACTGATAACAAAAGAATTGGTTACCAATATGCCACAGATTCTGCCAAACAACAGGTTTTTAATTCAGAGTTTTTCTTCTCTTAGACCAATTGTCTTACTAAGGCTAGAGAACCCAATCTTCCTCTACTATTTACTTATAGCTGTGGGGGGGTAAGGAAAGGATTCATGCCTTTCTCAAGGTCATTAACACTAATTAAAACACAAGCAATCTCATCCAGGATTTGAACTTGGCTTCTTGAGTCTGTAGCAGAAAGAATCAACTTCAATTGCTCGTCAAAACACCATTAAAGCACGTGGTGATTTATATTTTCAAAATTATTATCTGGCGTGGAAATTAATTTTGGGTGTTAAAGTTTCAATTTTATATTTTCGACCAATGAGGATGGTTTATGCCATTCTGCTCAGATCACTTTCCCGGGCCATACAAAAGGCTGTTTAACAATCTCTCTTCCTCTTTCCTTAACTGATCCTAGCAGCATACAGACCACATCAACATGAAGAGAGCACATTCAACATTTGGGCCACTGTTTCCTTTAGGAGACCATTCCTTTATCATTTATTCCTTCCTCCTAGACCAACGGGACCCTGAAACTTCAGGTTGAATGCTTAATTCCTGCTCTGATATTTTTAACTGTCTACTTCTACTAGTACGACTCAGAGTACGAGGGATTTTGTCTCTAGCTGACATTAAAGTTTTTGGAACTCACCAATATTCTCATCCACTCATTTGTTTTACTTATTTCTTAAAGTAAGAAGGCAAAAATCCAACTATTAGCCTCTTTGTTATAAGTCCATTTCTTCCAATGATAATCATGCTAGATGTACCTCTATCAAACTCACTACTAACCTGTTAGACATACTTACCAAACATTACCCTCTGCAGGAGACAATTCTGGCATAATGACCATCAGTGTAGGAAATGAACCTGAGTTCAAATTTTGGCTATTTACATTTCAAATATACTCTTAGGAAAAGTATGAATCCAGCTATTCTCCTTCCAGCAATGGGTAAATAGTAGGGTAGACTGTGCTCTTTAACCTTAGTATAATAACCAGTCTAGGAGAAGGAAAACTCTGAATTCAAACCAGTTGAACTCCAGTTAAAAATTAACCTTGTGTCACATCCTGCTTATAGAAAAGAGGTTGGATACTTGCTTAACTCTCAGCATTATAAGGTATGTTTCAAGGGTAAAGTGGAGCAATCCAGGGAAAAGAGTAGTGCCCTCCCCTACACCTCGGTGTAGTAGCTATTGAAAAGGGACAGTTCGTTCGTGTAGCCCTCGACTATGGTCGCCAACTTTACTTTATATATATATATATATATATATATTGCATACACTCTTACAAGAACTCCAATTGATATATATTTAGCTTGGTTTTGACACAAGGCCATAAAAATCTGGCAACTGTGGGATTTGAATTCATAGAATAGTTTTCTTTTTACTTTTTAGAGCAAGTTTTTTTTAATCTCTCATAGAAGTAAAAGTAACGAGGAAGTGCAACTGGGCCCCAACTTTTGCAAGTTTAACTTTTATAGATTCAATTATTTGTGAGTTTGCGATTAACAATTATGTGGGGATTTTTTTTCCAAGTTTTACAGCTTTTAGCAGAAAATCAGAGATGGTGCATGTAGAATAAGAAAACTAAAAAAGTTAAAAAAAAGAAAATGCTTAGGTCATAGATTTATAAAATATATTATTAACATCATTCAACCAGCTCATTGGCCCAGTGGGTAGAGTGTTCAATGGTCCAGGAGACTTGGGTTCAATCCCAGGTTGAATCATACCAAAGACTTAAAAAAATGGTACTTGATACCTCCTTGTTTAACACTCAGCAATATGAGATATGTATCATGGGTAAAGTGGAGCAATCCAGGGAAAAGAGTAGTGCCCTCCCCTACACTTTGGTGAAGTAGCTATTGAAAAAGGGAGCCTTCTGGTCGCCCTCAACTAAGGTTGCCAACTTTACAACTTATTAACATCATTTTTGGTTTACTATCATTTATCTATATATTGCAGACATATATTGTGGAGCCTAGAATATACCAATGCATTTCCTGCTGAGGGATAATTCCCCCTCAAAAAAAGGGAGTCCTAATAATGACACTAAACTACATCTGGTGGTAAGGTTCCTGATTCTTCAAGGCAATTCTACAATATTCAAGAAACAGAAAGTGCATGGTCATTTCCTATATCTTTCCTTCCTTTTCTGTGGGTAATCTCATGATTACTACATGTCATGGGTCAATTTCCTTTAGTTAAAACTTGGTGCCTACATGACTTGACCATGATATATTATACCCATCCCATCACTCCTCTGGGTGGGTTCAAATTACAAAGGGATTTCATTAAAAAATTAATAGATCCCCTAGTGAATTTGTATTTAAGATATTTTTTTTTATTTTTGGTAACCTAGCCCCAGATTGTTTCAGACATCATTGTTGTCTTTAGTATGTTAAAGGCAGTTTTTTTGTTTTTATAGAGTGGCTATTCTAGTTGCTTAATTAAAAGTGAAATCCTTTGGCCTTTGCAGGTGTCTTTTTCTTGTATATGTTTACAGGAATGTACTGTGTGTGGGGGTGGGGGTTTTGTTGGAGCAAACAAGGATCTGGTGGGTATGTCCTGATTGTGGTAGGGTATCAGTCTCAGTACACTTTGACAGTCATCCTCAAGCCTCAGGGGACCTGTTCCCTCAGACTTTAACCCTCCTTGGAGGGGTTAGGTTTATTGTCTGGCGCCCCAGGCATTTTTGGAGCTCTCTGACCTGGTGAGTGTGAACTACAGCCCTGCACCACAGACTCTCTTAAAAAAGGCCTTGTGCCACACAAGTTCATCTGGTGAGGTGTTCTTCAAATACCTCTCTTTCTTCTTTATTTGAATGTGAGAGTGTGTGTGTGTGTGTCTCTGTGTGTCTCTGTGTGTGTGTGTGTGCAAGAGGTTAGATTATATTTAATATAGTTTTGAATTGATGATTTTTTCTTTTATTTGGAATAGTGAGTAGTCATCATTTTGGTATATCAACATTATGTTATATTTTCCATTACTGTATTCTTAAAGGTGTTTTTAAATATAGAGTTTTCTATTTTCTTGTAATTAAGTATTACTGTTATGAAGGGACACCCTGTTGTTGTGAGCTTGAGTTGATCCTATGTATATTTTTTATAGCTGTAACATTTAATTGTGTAGACTATATTTTTTGAATTGCTGCTTAGATTTTTATTTATAATGAATGTTGTCTCTGGGTTTTTAAAAGTGTAGGATTTTCCTTCTATGATCATATTGCATATTCTACATCTTTTATTTTTGTATTTTACGACTCATGCATTATGTGTTCCCCAAATGTAGACAGGGCGAGTGTGTGTTATAAATTTTTTGGTTGTCTCTTGCTTTTACTGATTTTTGTAGTGTCTAGTATGTCTTTGATTCTATCATTGTTTTTAATTGTTTTAGATTTTTTTTATTTCTGTGAATAGTTCTGGGTTGTTCTCAACCATATATATATATATATATATATATATATATATATATATATATATATATATATATATATATATATATATAAAGTTTGTTTTTTTTAAACTAAAATCCATCTGAATGCCGCATTAGCTATGGGTTTACTCTATTCTCATTATAAATGAGTGTAATATTTACACCATTTTCTTTAATGTATCAATGAAACATCACTTGTCTATATATATATATATATATATATATATATATATATATATATATATATGCTCAACAGTTTCTTATTTTTTGGTCGGCAGGGTGCAGAATTCCCCATCTTCATTCAACCCCTCCTCTTTAGCAGCTAAATATAAACAAGTCCTGGGTTTAGTTTAGTTTGGTTTTATGGCATATCAACCATTGTAGATTATTTAATGCCAAATCCATTTTTATACATACAAACAGTTTTATTTCAAACAATTCAGTTTAACATAAGTACACAATTTAACTGTCAATTACAGTTCTATTTCAAACAATTCAGTTTAGAATAAATACTATTTTTGTTTACACACAGTTAAATGTAAAAACATTTCAGTTTCAAACAATTCAGTTTAGTATATGTACACTGTTTAGTTCTATTTAACCATGTCAAGCGCTACCACTCCAGACCAGAGTGGATCTGGGAGTGATGGCAATGAAAAGGTACTCCACATTTCCCAAAGCTCTAGCATTACTGGAGCCTCACCATAAGATTCTTTGGCATCATATCCAGGACACTTGTTGAAGAGTCTTACCCCTCTGCAGAGATGCAGTCGGTGTATTCTACAGACTCAACCAAGTGAGCCATCCTGGGTCGAGATTAGCTTCTAATATCAATTGACCAACAAGAAAAAATATAATTCATGAATTGATCATTTCACATGTTCTACCCAATCTTTCATGGGCAGAATGTTAAACAAGGTAACTTTTTAAACAAGGTAAAGCTGGTTTGAATTCAGAGTTTTCCTTCTCCTTGACTGGTTGTCAAGAATTCATTTTGATCTACTATACATTCATAACTGGAGGGAAAACAGATAGATTCCTGCTTTTCCATAGGGCATTAGTGCAAAGAGAAATGCAAACTGCTTGGTCCAGGATTTGAACTCATGTCACTGGTTCCATTTTCTATGACAACAACTATTATTATGTTAAGCCTGCCTCCATGTTCTATGTATTATACACTGAGAATCATAATATGTATTATACATTGGGGATCATAATATATGTTATACACTGGGGATCATAATATGTATTGTACACTGGGGATCATAATATATGTTATACACTGGGGATCATAATATGTATTATACACTGGGGATCATAATATATGTTATACCCTGGGGATCATAATATGTACAAATATAAAATCTATTCATGCTTTTTAGATGTACAGGGGAGCCTAAAAGTCACTTACCATTCAAAAAATTGAAGAACTGTTGAATAAAAATGGTCAGGAGTTTCTTTAACCATATTTATTTTGATTGTGAAAAATTACTTGGAATATAAGTAAGTAAGTTAGCTACCGTAGTCAAGGGTGACCCAAAGGCTCCTTTTTCAATAGCTGTGTAGAGGAGGGTGCTACTTCTTCCTCTGGATTGCTCCACTTTACCCTTGATACACACCTTATAATGCTAAATGTTAAGCATGGAAGTATCAAGTACCATTTTTAAAGTCTTTGGTATGACCCGAACTGGGATTGAATCTTGGTCTCCCAGACCATTGGCGAACACTCAACCCACTAGGCCAATATAATATCCCGTAAATGGCTTCCATTTTGAAAAAAAAATTATTTATGAAAAGAAAATGATTCAAGAGTTATAAATGGTCGGTTGAATTATAGATAGGATAACATTGTTCATAAATAAAGATAGTAACAACTTTGATATTTTTGAATGAAAAATATTTTCTTTATATTGAAGCCAGTGCCACATCTTGACAGTTAATAATTAAATTAAAAGTTGAGGTTGTCATAAATTTTATCTATAGACTTCTTTATTTGCTACAAAATTGACAATGGTTGTTTAGCTCTCTCTTTTTCATGTTCAATACTCAACATAGAGCATCATAGACACTGCCACCAATGAGATTTGAACTCATGACCCTTTGTTTATGAGGCCAGTGCTTTAAAGTAATGAGCTATGAAGGCTTAACATTGTACTGGAATAAATATAATCTTTTGAACAAGTCCTATCGGCAACACCCTACAAGGCACCAACTATACGGCCACTTGCCTCCCATCACGAAAACTATACAAGTTAGACGGACCAGACACGCTGGAAACTGCTGGAGAAGCAAGGACGAACTCATCAGTGATGTACTCCTATGGACCCCCGCATATGGCAAAGCAAAAGCAGGACAACCAGCTCGAACATACATACAGCAGCTATCTGAGGATACGGGATGTAGCCCTGAAGACTTGCCAGAAGCAATGGATGATAGGGAGAAGTGGCGAGAGAGAGTCAGGGATATCCGTGCTAGCGGCACGACATGATGATGATGATGAGATATGTCCCATTAAAATGTAATATGCCAAAAGAAAATAGATATGGTACTTATAACCTACTGGCTTTTTAGATTTGAATAATAAAAGAAACATGATTTAGTTTTTGTACTGATGATTTGTTGCATTTTTTTTTTTTTACCATTCCTGAAAATCTTCCATCAATACTGTTCTCTTAATCAAGAATATTATAATAATATAATGGTAGTTTCTTAGCATTGAGAATTATTTTTCTATGAGTGTGCCATAAGGCATTGACTTAGAAATTTGATTGGAATTTTTGTAGCTCTTTGCTATAATCAGAATTTTCTATTTATCATTTCCTAAGTAGCATTACACAATATGTGTGTATGTGTATGTGTATGTGTATTTGTACTTCATATATATATATATATATATATATATATATATATATATATATATATATATATTTGTGTATATATAGCCACACTGATGAGTTCTGATAGAACGAAACAGATCTGTCTGTGGATTACTATATATATATATATATATATATATAAATTGATCATGTAAATATGCAACAAAATGGATATTACATATCTATTTATTAGAGAAGGTGTATACAAATCTTTCTATTGAGAAGCAATTTTCAGCTGTGAATTCAATCTTGAGTTTTCAATGAAAGAGAACTTAATATCAAATAAAACATATTCTGAGACAGCAAGAGTCTTTTCTTTTTTTTTTTACTGACGATGTTTTTTCTTACTATGATGCTTCAATTTTCCACCTAACTAAAGGAAGTGCCAATATTTAAAAAGAGAATACTTATAAGTATTAGTAATAAGAGACTCTCGTTTTTAGATAATTTGTACACCTGAGATCAAGTGAAGATTGGATCAACAGAAATATTGAATATCCTG
The DNA here is from genome assembly GCA_963585895.1 of Sepioteuthis lessoniana. Classification (NCBI taxonomy): domain Eukaryota; kingdom Metazoa; phylum Mollusca; class Cephalopoda; order Myopsida; family Loliginidae; genus Sepioteuthis; species Sepioteuthis lessoniana. The sequence continues at coordinate 81,233,729 of OY757918.1, forward strand.
GATATGACACTAAACTGCATCTGATGGTAAGGCACCAGATCTGGAGTTCTGGGGAGTCCCATTACTCCCAGGTTCACTTCGACCATAAGTGGTAGTACCTACTTGGATCCTACTTATAGATGAAATAGATAGGATTGAAATACTTGATAACATCTAACTGTGTGCAAATTCTTTCCATTAAGAATAGTTAATTGAAGCTATAACCTTTTACTAAGGATTATTATTAGTTACTTGAAACCATATAACTGCTTGCAAATAATTGGCATTTGATAGGAATACCTGAAATCATATAACTGCTTGCAAATAATTGGTATTTAATAGGAATACTTGAAACCATATAACTGCTTGCAAATAATTGGTATTTAATAGGAAATCTTGAAACCATATAACTGCTTGCAAATAATTGGTGTTAGGAATACTTGAAACCATATAACTGCTTGCAAATAATTGGTATTTGATAGGAATACTTGAAACTATATAACTGCTTGCAGATAATTGGTATTTGATAGGAATACTTGAAACTATATAACTGCTTGCAAATAATTGGTATTTAATAGGAATACTTGAAACCATATAACTGCTTGCAAATAATTGGTATTTAATAGGAATACTTGAAACCATATAACTGCTTGCAAATAATTGGTGTTAGATAGGAATACTTGAAACCATATAACTGTAATTGTGTATAAATCAGAACTAGATAAGAATACTTGAAACCTTATCACTGCAAACAAGATCAGTCAAATAAAGTATTTTTTTAAAAAATGATTACAGTAGAACAGTTGAAAATATAGTTATGATTCTAATCATTTATAAACAAAACAAATTTCAGTACTATATAACCCATTTAGTTGTTGGTGTGTCATTAAACAAATAAATAAACCAGAAATAGAGATTAAAACAAGATTTTAAAAAACAACAATATCAGTTTTCATTTTTTGATTTACTAAGCAAACAGACCCTGCCCACTATAAAAAAAAAAAATCAAAACAAAAAACAAACAAACAGTAATAATTTAAAAAAAAGAAAAGGAAGGAGAAATTATTTCAACTCTGGTAATGCATGGTGACCTTGCTGATAGTTGATAAATAAAACATAGGTAATAAGTGCACTAGCGATAAAGAGCAGGGTATGGGGAAGATAGAGAAATAGATACTGCAAGGCTAACAGGGGTTGAGTGAAATCACATCAGTGTCAGCCTGATGTAGAGAGTGCAGGTTGACTTCTCAAAGTGCATTATGTACTCTGCTAGCTATACACTGAGTTGAAGGATAAGCATCTTTAATGTGTAGCTGCACTCTGCAGTGTGCACCTTGGCTGCTGCTGCTTCTGTTGTTGCCTCTCGTGTCAGCTGTACTTTTACGCAGAAAGCTGCATGACTTTGTGCATATTTGCAGTTGGGTAGGAGGGAAAGTCAGATGACTGACAGCCTGATTGTACAGCAGCAGCAGCAGCAGCAGCAGCCGCAGGAGGATCGAGATGGAAAGGGGTGTGTGCAAGGTAGAAATGAGGTGGGTGAGTGCCGTTTATTGAGGGTAGAGATCGGGGCAGAATTGCTGGCTTTTTGGAAAGCTTCTTCCTTGGCAAACAGGCTTTGTAGCATAACTTCACTTGAAAACAAACAAGACATTAATTTCAGGATTTCTGACCTTACACTCAAAGCGATCTTACAAAAGAAATAGGGTCTCCCGTTTTCTCATTGGATTTTACAATTTTGCAAAAAGTTATTAAAAAGCATAATTTTTGTTCATTTTTTTTTTCATGAGATACCAGGCATAATTTTGGAGATTTCTTTTTTCTCAATAAACTCTTAAAAAAAAAAGAATAAGGATTCTTGATGTCTGTTCAGATTTTTAATTTGATGCTGTCATTCACTCTTTTACAACTGTGCATGACAATAGTCAAATTTGTAAAGCCCAGCATACAAGTATAATCTTATAACTAACGTTGTGCTGTATACAAATTTGAATTATTATCAAATTCTACAACATTGAAAAGTTAAATTTCATACTGTCTGCTGTTTGTTGTTCCATATTTTCTACCAACCAAGAAATTTACTGAAAGGTTCTTTGTTTATTTGTAACAAAGTTCAACTCTATTTTTCCATTTTTTTCATTCAGATTGTTTCCTGGGGAAACTTACAGCGGTAGATAATATCTGACAGTTCAGGAAAAAATTTTATGCAATTCAGACTCAAAATTAAGTAAAATTGATGACTGTGATTCATATATAGATGATACACATGCTTGCTGTACATAACGTTGACAACATTCTTTTCATTGTTTTTAACTCAAGGTCATAAAATTTGCATTAATTATCATATTTTATGCGGATTAAAACATGTTAAATGTTTTTTAAAAGAGTTGTTTTTCTACTGAAAATGTGGCACCAGAAGCAATCAAATATTGTGGCAGAAAAAGGGTTAAAAACGCATAATCATTTTGTCACTTGCCACCCATAAATCTTGAAATTTCTGAATAGATTCTAATATGGATTTAAATCCAATTTTTTTCTCTCCTCAGGTTAAAAGTTAATCATAATCCTTATCAAGTAGATATTTGTTCCACTAAATAAACTCAGTCATAATGTTTACTAAGTCTTGCTAAATACTACATAAAACCTAATTGAGGATAAAGAGAATAAAAAGATTGTATTGTGAGAACGGTTTGTCTGCCAAGTTTATTATTGATATAAAACTAAACTAAGCTTTGTTTAAGTGAGATAGATGTAAGAGGCCAGACTTGTAATGATTGTGTAATGCCAATCTCCAAAGTTGGGTAGGTAAGCCTTCATTTTAGGCCTTTTAACTTCTGCTGGAACACTGATACTCTTTCGTTGTGTATACAGTATCCATATTTACCAACCCCTCTGCTCGGGCAGGATATGACACAAGGTCAGTTTTTCAGTGGAGTTTAACTGAGTTTTCCTTCTCCTAGACTAGTTGCCTCACCAAGGCTGAAGAACCTAGTCTGCCTTACTATTTTACTAATAGGATTCATACCTTTCCCAAGGGTATTAGTGCTATGTGAAATGTAATTAGTCTCAGGTTTGAATTTAGAGTTTTGCTTCTCCTAGACTAGTTGCCTCACCAAGGCTGAAGAACCTAGTCTGCCCTACTATTTACCCATAGCTGGAGGGAGAATAATTGGATTCATACCTTTCCCAAGGGTATTAGTGCTATGGGAAATGCAATCAGTCTCGTCCAGGATTTGAACTTGTATCGTCGTGTCCAACTCCTACGACGATAACCATTACACCACGGGCACCTCCTTTTTTTCCCAACCCCTCTGCTCGGGCAGGATATGAAACAAGGTCAATTTTTAAGCAGAGTTTAACAGGTTTGAATTCAGAGTTTTCCTTCTCCTAGACTAGTTGCCTAACCAAGGCTGAAGAACCTAGACTGCCCTGCTATTTACCCATAGCTGGAGGGAGAATAATTGGATTCATACCTTTCCCAAGGGTATTAGTGCTATGTGAAATGCAATCAGTCAAGTCCAGGATTTGAACTTGTGTCGCCGTGTCCATTTCATACGATGATAACCATTACACCACGGGCACCTCCACAAAATGTATACTGAATCAACCATAAATTAGTATACTCTTTACTATCTAATTTTATTAAAAAATTCTATGAGCTGTATTCATTTATTTGCTGTTTTTTACTTACAAAGCTTACTATGATCCTGTTTACCAACCCCTCCGCTCGGGCAGGATATGACACAAGGTCAATTTTTTATGCAGAGTTTAACAGGTTTGAATTCAGAGCTTTCCTTCTCCTAGACTAGTTGCTTCACCAAAGCTGAAAAACCCAGTCTGCCCTACAATTTTCCCATAGCTAGAGGGAGAATAATTGGATTCATATCTTTCCCAAAGGTATTAGTGCTATGTGAAATGTGATCAGTCTCATCCAGGTTTGAACTTGTGTTGCCGTGTCCATTTCCTACGACGATAACCATTACACCACGGCACCTCCAAAGCTTAGTATGATACATGGTCACTAATTTATAGGGGATAATGTAAGTCAGTAAAAAAAAAAAAAATATGTATAAAGTTTTGCATTTAATGTTCATATCTAAAACCATTTTTCTGACTAATTCATAAAATTTGGTTCATTCTTTCAATGCTGAATTAGATTTCTATCTTGATGAGACTTTAATTGATGAACTAGGATGAATGCTAATCCTTATAATATATGATATCATTTTCATAAAAGAACATTAATTTTATTTATCTACAGCTTATTAACATAAACTCTCTCATGAAAAGCCCAGTATGCTGGGACCATAGAATACAAGGATCATTAAATAAGTTTCCAGACTTTTTCATATGGGTACTTTTATTGATAGTACACACATGAAACTCTAGTCCCCTTTGAAGTAATCTCCTCTGGCTGCAATGCACTTGTTGTACCATTCCAACAACTTCTGGAAGGCCCCATGGAAGTCCATTTGTGTGAACGTGTCAATGACCTTCGTCACAGCCTCTTTCATCTTCTCAATTGTCTCAGTTTCTAAGTTTTTCCTTGAGCTTAGGGAATAACCAAAAGTCAGAGGGAGCAAGGTCTGGACTATAGGGAGGGTGAGGAACTGTCTTGATGCCCATCTTGGTCAAATAGTCTGTGACAAGGATGGAATTGTGGACTAGTGCATTGTCCTGCTAGAAATGCCACTGACCCGATTTGATGAGTGCTGGCCTCTTCCGACGGAATCTCTTCCTGAACTCCCTTAAAACCTCAACATATTAACCCTAACCCTAACCTTTTGGCCAATCAATTCTGGTGTATGGACTTCCTTACTCCACCCACACTTCTCATTATCCCTCACAGACTCCCTGCCTTCCTTGAATCTCTTATGCCACTCAAAAACTGATGCTCGATTCATGCAAGATAGTCGAAAAGCAGTCTGAAGCATTCCATACGTTTCTCTGGCATTTTTTCCAAGTTTAAAACAGAATTTTATTGCATATCGTTCTTCTAAAGTGTCTCCACGTCCAAATTGCATTTCTAAAATTCACCTGCTGTGACAATCAGGCTTTAGTAGGGTGTATTCCAATTCCTGCCGTAGCTGTTCATTTGAAGCTGAAATCATAAAAACTGGTCAGTCATCTCATAAGATGTATAGCAATAACAAAGTGAATTTTCAAGAGTCTACAACAATTTTAAATACCTAAACAAAAAAAAGCTGGAAACCTATTGAAGGTACCACGTACGTCAAGTGAATAGCTGAGTATGCTGGGACTATACAATATGCCAAGTCCACTTCTCTTGAATAGACGAGTATGCTGGGGCTATAGAATATACTAAGTACACCTTTCATGAATAGCCCAGTATTCTGGGGCTGTAGAATATGCTGAGTGCACCTCCCATGAAGAACCCAGTAGGCCCGGGCAGTAGAATATGTCAAGTGCATCTCTTATGAATAGTCTAGTATGCTGGGGCTGTAAAATATGCAGAGTGCACTTCTGCAGAAGGATAATGTTAGAATCCTTGTTGTCATTTTGATCTTTTGTTCAAAGAATCCAGTGTTGGTAATCCAAAAGGTATGGCTTTCAAGCAGAAACTTCAACAAGCAATTGAGTACCAGAGGACAGTTGCTATTGATTTTAATTGCTTTCAGTCTTCATCTCTGATTGGCCAATTTTTACCAGAAGTGCCTGCTGGTGGTGGGAAAGTTCATAAATAGGAACAACGATCCCCTGGACAGCTTATACCCAATCCAATCCAACAGGTAATACCCTCTGAATGAATGTTCTCTTTATGACACTAAACTATATTTGATGGTTGGGCTCCTGTTCTGGAGCTTTGTGGAATGTGGAACACCCCTTCATTACCATTAATCCCTGGTCCACTCTGACCTGGAGTGGTAGTACCTGTTAGGGTCCCATCTGTGGGGTACATAGAACCAGTGTCCTGGGTGTGCTACTAAACTGCATCTGCTGATGAGGTTCCAGTCCTGGACGTTTGGGGAATGTGGAGTATCCATTTCATTGTCATTACTCCTAGGTCCACTCTGACCCACAGTGGTAGTACTTGTTAGGGTCTCATGGATGGTCAAATAGAATTGTCCAATCTTTTATTAGGATTAATTATATTAAATAGAATTATTCACGTTGGATAGCAATACTTGAAACCGTTTAACAGTGTGCAAATAGATGAGCTCTGGCACATTTAAAAATATTACCAACAAACCATTCACTTACAAATCATATGTATATATATATATATATATATATATATATATATATATATATATTCTTTCTTTAAAGAAAAAACCAAAGACTGGTTATTTTAGGATTATAAATTTATTTCCATCCTGTTTTTCGTTTCTGGTATGAACCAAAAACACGAAGAAAAATATAACAGGACTTCTTTAAAGAAAGTATTGCTCTGTAAAATTAATTACATTGCGCTCTCTACCAGGAAAATTTAAATGTTCAGCTCTTGAATGATTTTCTTGTCCTGAAGGAATTACTCCCAACTCTGGTTTAACTGGACCGAATAATACTACTATATATATATATATATATATATATATATATATATGAACAAGATTTGGTATTAAATAACTCCCAAGGGTTGACATGTCATAAAACACAACCAAAACAAACCAATCATTACATTAAGGTAACAAAATGATTTTCACTGCTTGATTTTGATATCAAGAGTATATTGGTTATTTCCTGCATAAAATTAATGTCATGATTTAATTGCTGGTCTATCCAACAATGAAAGAATCAGTCAGTGAATAATCTCCAGCATAAAATATTTTCCAGTCAATCACAGTACTTTCTTCCTAGTAAAAATTGGTGACTGTACTCAAAGGCAACTCGAAGGCGACTCAAAGGCAACTCGAAGGCGACTCAAAGGCAACTCGAAGGTGACTCAAAGGCAACTCGAAGGCTCCCTTTTCAATAGCTACTACACCGAGGTGTAAGGGAGGGCACTACTCCTTTCTCTGGATTGCTCCACTTTACCCTTGATACATACGTTATAATGCTGAGTGTTAAGCAAGGAGGTATGAAGTACCATTTTTTTAGTCTTTGGTATGACTCAACCTTGGATTGAACCTCGGTCTCCCGGACCATTGGCAAACACTCTAATCACTAGGCCAATAATGTCTGTTGTTTGACATGTGTACATACATCTTTATTTTTGCTACATCTGCTGAAATTTTTACTATGTAATATTTTAAAAAGTTCATTTATAAGTAAACAGATTTTGTTAAAATAAGTGTTTTTATGATTAGGCTTCAAAATTATAAGGTACATATCAAGGGTAAAGTGGAGCAATCCAGAGAAAGGAGTAGCACCCTCCCCTACACATCAGTGTAGTAACTATTAAAAAAGGCAGCCTTCAGGTTGGCCTAGACAACGGTTGCTTACTTTAATAATATATATATGGGAAGAAAGAAGGAGAGTGAGAGGAAGAAAGATATATTCTATATGTGTTGATAGATATGTATATGTAACGTAATGCTTAGAAAGTATTTATATCTGCATAAAGTATAATAGATGGGGCACCCTCTGGTGGTGTAACGGTTAGCAAGCTAGACTAGCAGACCTACACGAGTGAGTTCGAGTCTCATTGGGTGCCCCATTCATTCGGCCTTGTGCCACATCAAAGCAAAGCGCTTTGTAAATTACATAAAGTATGATAGATACTTGGAGAATGATTATATCATGGGATAGAGCTAGTTATTATGTGGCTTGAGTCTGTTGCAGTTTGTATGAAAATAAATAGGCTTAACATTCAGAGCATCTCTCTTATATATATATATATATATATATATATATATATCTTTAAAATATCCAATTAGTGTCCAAGGACAGTAGGTGTGGATTATTCTTTACATAGAATATATGAGGAAGATCATATAAATCTATGAGAGCGCTCAATGTAATACGTGTCCTAATACGTGTCTTGGTTTCAGGTTGGAATTGGTAGATGAATTTATCAAAATTGTTCACAGCACTTTCGGACCTTTCATCTATCAATTCGAACCTGAAACCAAGACACTTATCAGGAAATTTGAAAGAATCTTAATAAAATTATAGAGACAAAATGTATTTTTATTATTTAGTCAAACATGCTTAAATGAAAGACTGCGGCCCAACAACAACAACAACAACAACAACAACACACACACACACACACACACACACACACACACACACACACACACACATATATATATATATATATATATATTTAAATATCCAGTCAGTGTCCAAAGACAGTGGGTGTAGATTATTCTTTACATGGAATATATGAGGAAGATCATATAAATCTATGAGAGTGCTCAATGTATGGCTATTGTTAATTCCCTATTTTTTCTCTAGGATATAACAAAATTCACATTCAGAGCGTATATAGTACAATTTGATGGAGACTCAAACTCGGTTAAGTCGTCATAATAAATTTATTTCGGCGGAGAATATTACTTTATTCTCCGTCTTGTCAGATGACTATTTATATGCTTCTCTCTACTCTGCGCACGAGAGAGAAGCATGGAAATAGTCATCTGACGAGACGGAGAATATAGTAATATTCTCCGCTGAATAAATTTATTATGATGACTTAACCGAGTTTGAGTCTCCATCAAATTGTACTATATATATACATACATATATATATATATATATATATATAGGACATCATTGGATAGAGCAAGTTATTGTGTGGCTTGAGTCTGTCGTAGTTTCTGTGAAGATAAATAGGCTTAACACCCAGAGCATCTCTCTCTCTCTCTCTCTCTCTCTCTCTCTCTCTCTCTCTCTCTCTCTTTCTCAATATATATATATATACATATATATGAATATGACAAATGTACATTTGAAGTGATATTCATTAATCTTAAGATGTCATAGGCGGTGTCCCCATGGTGTAATAGTTAAAGCGTTGGACTGTAGAAAAATAGTACTCAAGTTTTAACTCCAGTTGTGCTAGTACATTCACTTTCTGACAAATACCCCCGGGAAAGGTATGAACCCCCTTATCCTCCCAGCTATGGGTTAAATAGTGGTGGTGCTGTTCTTCTTGAAGAAGGGCTTTGGCATCAAATAACCTACAAAGGTTGATATGCCATTAAACAAAGAAACTTGAAACTTGAAAAGTACATATTGAGACATATATGCTGTTGATGTCTTTTTTTTAGCCATTACACAATGAGCACCTCCTATGTTTGATAGTATGGTTCAATAGATTGTTTTCCCACTTTTCCGTAACGTGGGGGGGGGTCCTCGTGAGGTAATGGTTAAAGTGATGGACTGCAGAATTGCAGTAAGTGAGTTTGAACTCCAGTTGTACTATTACATTCACTTTTGGACAAATACCCTTGGGAAAGGTATGAATCCCCTTATCCTCCCATCTATGGCTTAAATTGTACCACTACTGTTCTTCTAAAAGAAAAAAAAAAGGATGGATTTGGCATCAAATGACCCGAGAAGGTTGATATGCCATTAACAAACAAACAAACAAACAAGATGTCATATATCTGTGCCTGGATCAAGATGCAAGTCTTTGGAAGGTTTTTTTAGAGGACCAGCATTTGTCTACAAGCAAATTTTGTCCCTCCATGCACTGATGTTGTCCAAGGAAATGGCAAGAATTGCTGATACTTTATAACACCTGCATTAGGCCGAAAATAATGAATTGCTGAACAAAAAAATGAATTGATTTCTAAACGTAAACATATTAACAAATTTCTTCAGCATTATTTACTACCTGTTTGGTATTTTACCTGTATTTGGACTTTTCACCTTTTTAAAATTGATGAATTATTCATTTTTTCTCACGTGCATGACACATAACATACCACATGACAAATTCGTGAGACTATAGATATAATTGATTAGCCTATGTTTTTCATATTTCCATTTTATTTTTGAGGAATCTCCATGAAAATTTAAGTAACGGACTTTAAGAATACATAATTTGAACCTGGTCTATCATACTAATGTCAAATATTTTTATGCACTTTTATGGTTTGCATTTGATCTTTATATATATATATATATATAGTTAGACGAACCAGACATGCAGGACACTGCTGGAGAAGCAGGGACAAGCTCATAAGTGATGTACTCATATGGACCCCCACATGTGGCCGGGCAAAAGCAGGACAACCAGTACAAACATACATTCAGCAGCTATGTGAGGATATGGTATGTAGCCCTGAAAACCTGCCTGAGGCAATGAACGATAGGGAAAAGTGGCCAGAGAGGGTCAGAGATATCCATGCTAGTGGCACGACATGATGATGATATATATATATATATATATATATAATCAGGGAAAACTTGAAATAACTCTGACAACATGAAAATATACAGAGATGAAAAAACACAATAATTCACTGAAGACTTTATGTTTTTTTTTTCATCTCTGTACATTTTCATATATATATAAAACAAAAATTCTATATTTCAATTTTAAACCTTAAATGCTTAATCAATTAGGTAAAACAACCCCTGAACCATAAAACTTGAAGTATTTTCACTCTTTTCTAAAATATAGAAAAAAATAAACATTAACTTTTGCCTTAGATTTGAACTCACAAATAGTTCACAACTTATAACGTGTAAACCAAAATATGTGTATGCATAGTTGAGCCATAGATATATATAAATGAATCGTCATGATCATCATCTTCTTATTGTGCTGCTGGCACAGATTTCTCTAGCTCTCTCATGCCATTTGTCTCTATCGTCCAGCACTTCCATCAGGTCTTCTAGACTAAATCCTGCGTCTGTACAGAGCTGTTGTACATAAATTCTAGGTACTATTTACCAACCCCTCCGCTCGGGCAGGATATAACACAAGGTCAATTTTTTAAGCGGAGTTTAACAGGTTTGAATTCAGAGTTTTCCTTCTCCTAGACTAGTTGCCTCACCAAGGCTGAAGAACCTAGTCCGTCCTACTATTTACCCATAGCTGGAGGGAGAATAATTGGATTCATACCTTTCCCAAGGGTATTTGCCCGAAAGTGAACGTAATAGCGCGATAAATTCTAGGTGGTTGTCCAACACTTGCTCATCCATGCTAAGGGATCCATAGCAAAATATCGCTAATGACTCCGTCCTTACTTCTTCAGCAGTGTCCTGCATGTCTTGTTCATCTAATTTTGATGATTTTTGAGATGGTAGTTAGATGGCTATACAGCTGCTGTTTTGTGGGATGTTGCTTCCAAGATTTGTTCAGTATAGCTTGTTGCATTCTAGTGCAATTGCTGTCAAGCTTTTTCTCTATTACCATGAATACAAATACCATATTTGCTGGTATATAAAATGTACATTTAAAAAATTGGCAGTGCACTGGTATTATAACTAGAAGGTTGTCTTGTGATGCTTGAAATAGCAAGCAAAGAGTTTATGTGAGTTGCAATATGCAAGCGTTCATGAAATATCCTTGCAAATCATACATATCTATGGTAATGCCTATAACTCCCACATACCTGATATTTTTTGAATAAAAATTTTTTTTTCTTCTAAACATAAAATACGAGTGTCATGATAGTGGCAAATTAATCTGCTTAATTTGCATGAGTATAAGAGAGAGCTGATATAAGTCTCTCTCTGAGAAGAACTGTAAAGCTTGATCAACCCCTGCTTCGGGCAGAGGCTTTTTCAGCTGACTGTCTGACATTCATGTCGGATGGTTAATTTCCTCGAGCCTCAGGGAGCCTTCCCCCCAGGCTTTAACTGTCATGGGAGGGGCTTGGTTTATTGCCTGGCGCCTGAGGCGCCCCTCTTTAGGGGAATGCCGATGGGGCCCGAGGCATTTTTGGGAATGCCGGACGCGTCTGGGCTCTGGCCCTGCGCCTGGACCACCTTAAAAAAGACCTTGTGCCACATTTGCCCGTTTGGTGGGGTGGTCAACAAATACCGCTTGATCGACCCCTGCTTCGTGTAAAGGCTGTTCAGCAGACTGTTGGGCATTCGTGCTGGACGGTTATTTTCCTTGAGCCTCATGGAACCGTCCCCTCATGTTTTAACCCTCCTTGGAGGGGTTAGGTTTATTGCCTGGTACCTGAGGTGCCTCTTTTTAGGGGAATGCCGATGGGGCCCGAGGCATTTTTGGAGCCGCCGGACACATCTGGGTCACGGCCTTGCGCCAGGACCCACCAAAAAAAAGGGCTTATGCCACACTCATCTGTCTGGTGGGGCGTTCATCAAATGTTGTTTGATTAGCAACTGACTAGTGTTGATTTTGTGGTCACTTTTCGATTCCTACTAGGTGCTGGCTAGACCAAAATTTTTCTTATTTTTCCAAAAATTATTCTCAAAGTTTTCTTTTGTTTCACATTCTTTTTTCCACATTCTCTAACCTTTTTCACTGTCACCACCAGAAATAAGAGAAACAACAGCAGTATTCCCCATTCTGCCAATATTTCTTCTCCTGGTTGCCTCAAGCAACTATGTAGGAAGATAAAATCTCCAATGATTCACCCACAGACTTATTCAATAAGGACCTGAAAGCCTCCTCAAAAAAACCTGGAAGAACCAGTAGCAGGGTCATCAACATTATCAGAATGGTCCTCGCTACCAGTCACTCAAGTCAATACAGAAACCTTGCCCCTGGCCAGCTCCATTCTGCCGGATCAAAGTATGCCAGCTAGTCCAGTCATGCCAGCCTCTTGGGCAATTAAGAAAAAATCACAGGAAGAACATGAGAAGGACAGGGTGGGGAAATATGCCCCCTACTTCAAAGAGAGTACTATTCTGCCAATACCAGAGTTAGTGACAGAAGTAGAACCCAAAACCCTGTCCTTCATAGTGACAGATCTGAGAACACTGAGACTGACTTAAAAAAGAAACATTTGGAGAACTCCTCAGGACAGCGGGGATCCCATGCTGGTATTACTACCAGAGAAGATTTGGCACATGGGATGTCCTGCTGCCCTTGGAGATGCTGGTGGTGAAGTTCCCTGGGAGTCTCAACCAAATACTTCCGGCTTCAATCAGAATACAGAGGGCAAAGGCAAATATGAGTCAATTGTGCAATGTCCCAATTCAACTAAATGGGGATGTTCTCAGTGCCAACTTTAGTGCGTATGGCAGCAGGGAAGAAGTAACGCCAGTGAGAGCGGCAGATGGGACGGCACAGGGGACTATATCCTCAATGTATGCCTAAACAGAAAGGGCTTTCAGGCCATCCCACATATCATCAGTTACAAAGATCAAATGATGGTAGTCATTGAAGGTAGGAGGATGCTTTGCTGGTCATGTAAGCAATTAGGTCATCTGGCCAGAACCTACTCTCAAAAGATGCCATCTAACAACAGTAACAATGATAACCACAATAAGGAAAAAGCAACCAGTCCACTCACCAAGCCTACCCTGGAACCTGGGGACAATCAAAACAATCCAGAAGAAGGATGGACCCAGGTTATCAGAAGAAAGAAATCATCTACAAAAGCAACAATAACCACAACGGAACTGACAGCAGAACCAGCAACAAAAGCAGCAGATAAAGCAACAACAACAGAAACCACAATAGAAAAAGTTACAGTGGAAACACCAGCAGAAAACTAACAGTTGAACCATCAATAGCCAAACATCCTCCATCACCTGAAAAAAATTAAAGAAAAAAGGTAAAAAAAAAAAAACCATAAAAGGAGAACAGCTTGAGGAGATGGAAATAACAGTAAACCTATAGAGAAGGAGAGATAGCGGAGAAAACAAGGAAAAAAAGCTCTGTACCCAACCAAATCTCCCTCCTGAAAAAGAACCACAAGAATCCTCATCCAAATCCCCCCTCTCCCCACCACAAGTAACTCCCCAATGCCCTACTCTAAAGCAAAACCCTCAACCAGCGAAGAACCCCATGAAAAAACTAATCAGTGGAGGCTGAAGACATCCCAACTGACTTTCAGCTCCACAAGACTCTAAATCTCCTTCTGGCCTTCCAGAAGTACAAAATAAAAGTGTTTCAAACCCATATTTGTTCAGTGGTGCACCCATGGTAACCACCTTTGTTTGCTTGGCTGGGAGCCACACAATGGGTGTGTGGCGACTCCCAGATAAGGCCAGTCGGGCAGACATAAGGTTGGCAGAGCTGGAGCACCCCTTCCTATAGTAAATCATGTCACTTTGTGCAGGGCAGGTCCCTGTTTATGTTCACTCCTCTTTTTACAGGGCTCTAAAACTGAAGTATCCTTTAGATGTCAGAGGTTTGTCCAGAGATGGCCGAGTAACTACTGAGTTAGGCATCAGCTCCCTGACATAGGTCATTGGCATCCTCACCCGCCAAGGACTTCTGAGCCGTAGTCAACTGTGAGTAAGGTAATTGGGTTTGATGACTCCAAACCTAGCCATGCTAAATGTGAGGAGACTGAGGGATCCAAGTAAGTGTGCATACCTGCTTGGTGAACTCTTGAACCTTATTTATCTGCATACAGTTATATGGTTTCAAGTATTCCTATCTAATACTAATAATTTTCAAAAAGATCTGTTTGACCCATTGGTAGAAGCCCAATATGTACTCAAATTCCAGTTCTCAGTGGATCCAGAGTTAATGGCAATCAAGGAGTACTCCTCATTCCTTAGATCTCTAGGGCAGGAACACACCAACTAGATGCAGTTTAGTGTCATACCCATGAACTACTTTGCACCGGGAGGAGTCTTACCCCTTTGCAGAGAATGCAATTAGTGCATTACGCTCTGCTAACAGGGTATTTAGGGTTTGGGCAAGTTATTGTGAGCAAATACCCTAATAAACCATATGTCTTATATCTAAATACAGTAATAAATTTTGCTATTATTCTTGTACCTTTTTTATTTTATTTTAATTAGAAAAATCTTTGCAATCAATTACTTTTTCATATGACTGTACTGAAACTGTGACGATGCTTTTCATAATCTCACTGGAATATGTAAGTTCATCTTAGCATATTCTTTCCTGTTTTCCTAACAATTGCTTTGGAAATACTTAAAATCTATTTTTGTTTTACTTGTAAATGAACGTAAACAATATGTTAATTTTTTTTAAGTTGGTTATTTGTTTAAATTTTCTTTCTTTGCAAACAAAGGAATATCAGTTACTGAAAAAGGAACTAATTTGTATCCATTTTACTTAACAATAGATAAAACTAATTCAATTTTTCAATGAAAAATGAGATTTCCTCATCATATAATTTTTAAAAGGGTTCTTGATGAAATGAAAAGGAACATAAACAACCTTTATTGAATAGGCATAAGTTTTATCTTATGGCTTCCATTTTCCTGAGTTTTTTTTAATCTGCACAGTACAGGGTATATATTGTAATGTCTCACTTAAATTATGTTGGAGAGAGACATGTAATTTTTTCCACTGCCCTACTGAATGTGTAGACGTTTTTTTAATGTTAAAATGGAATATTAACTTAAAATCTTCAAACTAAATATATATAATCCTTGAGAGTGTACATATGGGCATATGCACACACAAATTACATAGATTGATTAATAGATATAAACAGAGGTTTAGATAGATAAATAGAGAAGTTTATTAGCATCTGTCTACCTGTGTAAATAATATATAAATGTATATGTAAGATATACATTTTTTTTTCTTAGAGGTATTCATGTTAACATACAGACACTCCCACATATACTTGTGGCGCAGATAGATATACAGGGTAAGTGTAAAAACACTTCTTGATTTCAATGTAACTTTATTGTAATATTGTGGATGTAATATAATTAGAAGGACATGGAAATAAAGACAAATATGTGCATATTAACATACACACACACACACACACAGGCAGACACACACACAACTACCTACTTTTCACCATAAAATATCTCAGCATCAGAAAAATAGTAAAGTACTTTTTTTTCAGAGTATCCCCAAAATATTGTTGGGTCCCTGTTTATATCTATGAATAATTTTCTCTTTAATTTGTTGCAAATATCTATCTATTTATCAATCTATATGTCTGTCTTTTGAATATATGTATGTTTAAGTGATAGAGAGAGAAAGGACTTAAATTCTTATTAAGTTCATATGCATATCGTCATATCATAATAAGATTTTTATCAGAACAATAAACATATGGTGCTCTGACTTGTAGAGTAAGTTGGATGGCTGTGGTTGAGGGCAACCTGAAGGCTTCCTTTTCGATAACTGTTACACCGAGGAGTAGGGAAGGGTGCTACTCCTTTCCCTGGATTGCTCAAACTTTACCCTTGATACATACCTTATAATGCTGAGTGTTAAGCAAGGAAGTATCAAATACCATTTTTTTTAGTCTTTGGTGTGATTTGACCTGGAAAGTACTCAATACTAGCCCAAGCACTTTAAACTATTTCATTGGTCATCTTCGAGGGTTGTGTTAGATCATCTGTTGCTGTGAGTTCCATTAATATTTATTTGGAGGTTTTTTTGTTTTTTTTAAATAAGATAAATGGGGTTGGCTCATTCTGTTAGTGTGAGTGGTTAGATAATGACTGGCTGCCTAAGTATACAATATATATATGCGCACGTGTGTGTGTGTGTGTGTGTGTGTGTGTTTATGAGTGTGTGAATAGACATATTTACAAATAAATCCTTTTCTGATATTTTTACATGTCTATTTCTCAAACTATCTGAGTTTATTTACATCTATTTGTTCTTTTCATGTTTATCCAAATGAATTATTTTCTGTTTGTTTCTTATTTCCGCAGTCCTTAACTTTGGTTTGGAAAAGAGTATAGTACCTGTTCCACCCAGGCTATGACTGAAGAGTTCCTGTTCAGCAATCCTGCCTCTAAGGAAATCTAATTAAATATATTGTTTGAAAAAAAAGATTTATAAATTTAATGTGTTTTTTTTTTCTTATTTTGTATTTATTTTTGAGGACATAAAAATGTATGCCTTTCAAAATAATAACTCTTTTCTGCATATCTAATATATTTTAAAGATAACTGTGAGATTTTCAATAGTACATATACTACACTTTGATCCTGGAGAAGACACACAGTTATCACAATCTAATCCCTGGCAAAAGTGCTTATTCATATCTAAAAATATTTTGCTTGGAATTATGCTGTATATATGTATATACATACATATATATATATATATATATGTATATTCAGAGAGAGAGAGAGAGAGAGAGAGAGGAAACATACAGACAGGCAGGGAGAGAAAGAGAGGTACATACATATGTTCATATGAACAGATTGAAATAGATAGGAACATAATTAGATACATAGATAAATAGATATGAAGAGGCTGATACACACATACACACACACACACACACACACATATATATATATATATATATATATATATATATATTAGATTGATTGATCGATAGATATGTGCACATGTTGTAACGATTGTCTTTTTATAGGAGTTACAATTCCATGATGACACATCTTTCTTTGATGATGACAATATCAGGTCATCAGGTACACTAGATGAAGTGGTTGTTAAAAAAAAGGCAAGGGTAACTTTTTGTTTGAAAAAAAAATCAATGAAAAACAGAGTGAGTAAGTGAGAGAGTGAGGAAAGGAGGGAAGCCAGATTGTCTTCATGCGTTCTTTTGTAGATTATCAATACCAACACCTGCAGGTTTGCAAAAAAAATGTTCTTTATGTTGCATGAAGTAGAATATTTTTTTATTCAACTTGACTATTTATTATTGCTTTCCTTACTATTTTGCAGTGGGTTCTATCATTGTCATAAGGAAATTAGGGTGAAGGTGAATCATAGAAGTATTGGATAGGCACACAAGTTTTTCTAGTTTATTATATATATATATATATATATATGTGTGTGTGTGTGTGTGTGTGTGTGTGTGTGTGTGTGTGTGTGTAGTAGAATTCAGAAAACCAGGAATAGTGTCATATTCCTTTCTCTTTTTCAGTCTATCAATCTATCTATCCACACACACACACACACACATGTATTTATATATAAGTAAAAAAGTTGGCGACCACAATCGATGGTGACCCGAAGGCTCCATTTTCAATAGCTACTACACCAAGGTGTAGGGGAGGGCGCTACTCCTTCCCTGGTAATGTATTTATATATACATACATGTATATATATATATATATATATATATATATATATTTATATATACATACATGTATATATATATATATATATATTTGTATATGCATATCATTGAGAAACCAGAAAATCTATAAGAATTCCATTATAAATTTATTTTACCCATTCGCCAGGATCTTTGGAGAGGAATTTTAAAAAAAAAATATATATATATAGATTGATATATATGTCGCATATTGACCCTTGACCGTGCTATCAGTCTGAGATGCACCTGTATAAATAAGCAGAAGAAGATCATGTGATTTATTGGAAGATGTAGGTATTATTAAATAATATATGCAGATGCCTGCTTGTCAGTTGGAGTCAGTGAGGGTCTGAGTCCGAGCCAGCTTGTAGTCAATGAGAGTAGTCCTCAGCAGCCTTAGGGTCTCATTTTGAGTAACCCCAGCCAAGAAGCAGAAGTGCCAAGTGAGGTCTTAAAGATAATACAGCATGCTATGGTCAAAAGGAGAAAAAGTTAAGGGTCAATATAGCAGTCTGTTTTAGTCTGTCTCTGTCTCCGTCCATCTCTCACCACCACACTATATAACAGAGAGATAGATAATGCCGGTGGTGTAATGGATATCACCATAGGAAATGGGTACAGTGACCAGAGATCAAATCCTGGATGAGGCTTTGTGCATTTCACAAAGAATTGATACTCTTAGGAAAGGTATCAATCAAACTAACCTCCCTCCAAATTTGGCTAGATAGTAGAGTAGACTGGTCTCTTTAACCTTGGTATTACAACCAGTCTAGGAGAAGGAAAACTCTGAATTGAAACCTGTTAAACTTCACATAAAAAATTGACCTAGTGTTTCATCTGTGCTCATGCAGAGGGGTTGGTAGATATATACAATATATATGCATATTTATATTATACATCCTTATTGATGCATTGGGATGAGTCATCAATGATGTTTCCTTTGGGTTCATGGGGGATTTCGGGACATGCAACTTCAGACCCCCTCGCCCAAATGACCCAGTTGGCATTGATCTTGCCTCAACTCCCATCCCGGCAGCTAAACTGCATATCTTTCACACGAGGCAAATGAATGCAGAAATGGCTCTATTTATGGGTATCATTTTTAAATTTTGGCAACATAGCTTGGCTTCTTTGATGACTGTTGAAGCTTTCCTTTAAAATTGGGAGGCCACTTCGCTGCGCAATGACATCGTTATTCGGTTATTTGTTCAATCCAGTATGTAGTTTTTTTCATCCCCTCCCCGAAACTTCATTACAATATATATATATATATATATATAGTAGTATTATTCGGACCAGTTTTATCCATAAGATCTGAAGAACTCCTGTTAGTTTAGTTTTTTTTGTTTTTTTTGGTGCTTTTGATTTATATCAAAACCCATTACAGGATGGAAATAAATTTACAATCCTAATGTGACCGGTTTTTGTTTTTTCTTAAAGAAATATATATATATATATATATATATATATATATATATATATATATTTGCATATACAAGTGCAGCTCAAAAATTTCTAAACCTCATTCAGGTGTTAGATATGCTGCACAAATCTCAATTTTCTCTTAATTTCCATGCAGGTGAGGTCCATACAGAAATCTGAATTAGTTTTCCTAGTATTATAAGAAATGGTAGTATGTTGCTACAGTAAAAGTGTTCAGCTATAGCTCTTCTTCCTGGATGGGGCTTAGAACTTTTTGAATAACTCTTGTGTGTGCGTATATATATATATATATATATATGGAGGTACCCGTGGTGTAATGGTTATTGTCATAGGAAATGGACACGGTGACACGAGTTCAAATCCTGGATGAGACTGATTGCATTTCACATAGCACTTATACCCTTGGGAAAGGTATGAATCCAATTATTCTCCCTCCAGGTATGGGTAAATAGTAGGACAGACTGGGTTTTTCTGCCTTGGTGAGGCAACTAGTCTAGGAGAAGGAAAACTCTGAATTCAAACCTGTTAAACTCTGCTTAAAAATTGACCTTGTATCATATCCTGCCCGAGCGGAAGGGTTGGTAAATATATATATATATATATATGCATATATATAATATATACACATATGTATATATAAAAACTGGAAGTAGAGATGACCCTTGCCATTATTTGCCTCCTGAAGAAGACCATGAAGTCTGAAACATTTGTTGTGCACAAATTGTAGCGACTAAAGACACAAACATCAGCAGGTAAGGTTTTGGCTACCGTATTTTGGGATGCACAAAGTATTTTGTTCATCAATTACCTTGAGAAAGGAAGAACCATCAATTGTGAATATTATATAGCATCATTGGTGCATTTGAAGGAAGAAATTGCCAAAAAATAGCCACAAATGAAGAAAAAAAAAGTGCTCTTTCACCAAGACAATGCACCCTGTCACAGGTCGATCACAATGATGGCCAAACTACATGAATTGCATTTTGAATTGCTTCTGCACCCACCCTATTCTCCAAATATGTCCCCCGTGTTTGCTGGCTGTTTGTGGACTTCAAAAGAATGCTCCATGGAAAGAGATTTGATTCCAATGAAGACGTGATACCCAAAACAGTGGCGTATTTTGAGGTCAAAGACAAATCATTCAACAAAAAAGGCATCAAATCGTTAGAGCAACATTGGAATCAGTGTATCACCCAAGAAGGAGACTATTTTGATGAATAAAGTCGAATTTTACTTAGAAGTTTTTTTTATTAGTTAGGCCCAGTGATGTCGTATGAATAAGTATATCAATATATGCGGATGTTTATTCTCTAAAACCCATGAATATAACTAAGCTATTTTCTTTGTCTCTTTCTTTATTTCTTCTGTTTATTCCCCATCTCCCTCTTCCTCTATCTTTTTATCTATATCTCTCTATGTATTGGCTAGTGAGTAGAGAGGGTAGTAAGTAGAATGATCAAACAGTTCTATTTCAAGCAATTCAATTCAACCAGTCATTTGTTTTCTCTCAGTTTAAAAGTCAAACAGTTCTATTTGACCCATAGATGGGACTCTTTCAAGTGCCACATCTCCAGAATAGAGTGGACCTGGGAGCCATAGCAATGAAGGGGTACTGTGCATTCCCCACTGCTCCAGCATTATTGGAGCCTCATCATCAGATTCTTTTGTGTCATATTGCTTGTCATAAAAAAACCCCACTCCAAATAAATACAAATAAAACTCACTGCAACAAATGATCTAACACTACCCCTGATGATGACCAGTGAAATGGTTGAAAACGCTTGGGCTAATATAAAGTACTTTCTTCACCAACTCGACTCAGACATAAGAAGACTAGTAAGAAGACTCGAATGTCTTAACTCGAAAGTTTTTAAAAGAAACAATTCACAGTATTCAACTAAACATGTTTATATATATAGGAGTGTGTGTGTGTAAGTATGTGTAGGATTTGGCATTGGATAACAAAACATGGTTGATATGCCATAAAATCATACAAAACTAAACCAAAAAATTTTGCCATGTAAAGATGTCCAATTTAAAGCTTCTTTCCTGCAGTTAATTGTCTTCATAAGTAGGGTACCAGGTGCTTTTGTAAATTAACACAGTTGTAAATCCATATAAAAACAAAAACAAGACAAAAAAATAAATTTGTATCTGTTTATTGAACTCTTTTTTATAATTCAGTGTATTTTGACCAAATCCTGGACTTGAAATTTCTTTTTTCCTTCTTAATGTGTGTCTGTGTTTATGCATATTTGTATACATACATGTGTGTATGTATATGTGTAAGTGTGCATGTGCGTATGTGCATATGTATATCTACATCTGTGTGTGCTTAAGTAAATGCATGTATGCATGTGTATATGTGTAAGTGTGCATGGGTGTATGTGCATATGTATGTCAACATGTGTGTATGCTTAAGTAAATGCATGTATGCATGTGTATATGTGTAAGTGTACATGGGTGTATGTGCATATGTATGTCAACATGTGTGTGTGCTTAAGTAAATGCATGTATGCATGTGTATATGTGTAAGTGTGCATGGGTGTATATGCATATGTATGTCAACATGTGTGTGTGCTTAAGTAAATGCATGTATGCATGTGTATATGTGTAAGTGTGCATGGGTGTATGTGCATATGTATGTCAACATGTGTGTGTGCTTAAGTAAATGCATGTATGCATGTGTATATGTGTAAGGGTGCATGGGTGTATGTGCATATGTATGTCAACACATGTGTGTATGCTTAAGTAAATGCATGTATGCATGTGTATATGTGTAAGTGTGCATGGGTGTATGTGCATATGTATGTCGACATATGTGTATGCCTAAGTAAATGCATGTATGCATGTGTATATGTGTAAGTGTGCATGGGTGTATGTGCATATGTATGTCAACATGTCTGTATGCTTAAGTAAATGCATGTATGCATATGTATATGTGTAAGTGTGCATGGGTGTATGTGCATATGTATGTCAACATGTGTGTATGCTTAAGTAAATACATGTATGCATGTGTATATGTGTAAGTGTGCATGGGTGTATATGCATATGTATGTCAACATGTGTGTATGCTTAAGTAAATGCATGTATGCATGTGTATATGTGTAAGTGTGCATGGGTGTATGTGCATATGTATGTCAACATGTGTGTATGCATGTGTATGTGTGCATGTATGTGTACAAGCATGTGTGTGCTTTAGTAAATACATGTGTGCATGGGTATGTGTGCATGTGCACATGTATGTGCATTTGTATGTTTGCGTGAGTTTGTGTATTTGGCTGCGTGAATATATATGCATGTATTTGCATGTGTGCATATGTGTAAATATATATGTATGTGAATATTATTGTATATGTATGCAGGTAAATATATATGCGTGTGTACATTTTTTTACATATGCATATATATGCATACATGTATGTGTGTATGTTCATGTTTATATGCATGAGTGTGTATTCATTTGCACCTGGGTAAATATACGTGCATGGATGTGTATGTATAAGTGTATATTTGTTTGTGTATATATGTGTGCATTGGTGTATATGTGTCTGCTTGAATGTGCATTTATGTACATATATACATTTGTGTAGATGTCTAAGCACATATGTGTGAGTTTATGTTATTGTGTATGTATTTGTGTATATTTATGTGTGTGTGTGTGTGTGTGCATGTGTATTTGTGCATACAAGTATAGCTATATATATTTTTGTGTGTGTGTGTAAATTCATATATATGCATGCATAAGAGTTTATTTATTCATCTCTGTATAAGAATCCTGTGAGCAATATTGAACAAGTCCTGAAGTCAACACCCAACAAAGCACCAACTGTACAACCACCTACCTCCCATCACGAAAACTATCAAAGTTAGATGAACCAGACATGCAGGATACTGCTGGAGAAGCAGGGACGAGATCATAAGAGATGTACTCCAATGGACCCCGTCATATGGCCTGAGCAAAAGCAGGATGACCAGCTCGAACCTACATACTGCAGCGGTGTGAGTATACGGGATGTAGCCCTGAGGACCTGCCAGAAGCGATGAACGATAGGGAGGAGTGGCGAAAGAGGGTCAGGGATATCCATGCTGGTGGCACAACATGATGATGATGATGATCTATACATGTGTATGCATTTGTATTTGTATTTGTATGGGTATATATGCATGTATACGTTTGTGTTGGTATGTGTCTGAGGATATATACATGTGTCTATGTACATGTGGTATTTATATTTGTATATGTGTATACAGGTGCACGTGTGTGTAAATATATATGTACATGTATGTTTGCATGTATGTATGTATGTATGCATGTGCGTGTGTATATATGTACATGTGTTTATATATAACTGTGTCTATTCTTGTATGTGCATGTATCAGGTGCATCTGCATGTGCCAGCATGTGTGTGTATGTATATGTGTCTGTGTGCATGTTTGTTTATATGTATATGAATGTGTGCATATTTCTCTGAGTGTGTATGTATGTACATGTGTATATATGCATATGTATGCCTGTATACAAGGGTGTGTATATATCTATATATGTGTATATGCCTGATTGTGTATGCATGTGTGTGTGCATATGTACATGTATGTATGTCCAGGAGTGTGTATGCATGTTTTTGTGTATGTGTGTGCATATATGTACATTTGTATATGTGCATGAGTGTGTTTGCATTTTTGTAGATGTGTGTGGATATATTTGTATGCATGTGTTAATGTGTGAGTGCATGTGTGTGAATATGTACATGAGTTTGTATACACGTGTATGTACATGTGTGAAAGAATATGTGTGTGCATATATGTGCATGTGTATATACATGTGTACATATGCACGAGTGAGTTTGCATGGGTGTGTGCAAGTGCATATGTGTGTGCATATATGTGCATATGTGTGTATGTTTGTGTGTATATACTGCTAAGCTTCTTTTTCTTTTGTGAGCTTTCATTTAGCCTGCACGTATACAACAATCACAGCAAAGTAGATGGCTGGAAAAGTTTAATAGAAAATCTGCTTAGCTGAAATCTGTTCATTGATCACCTTCACATCATATTCGTATTGCTGTCTTTGTTTCTGACAATGCATCCGTGTAGACTTACATTGCATCTACGTCTGGTAACTCCCAGCACCTATTGATGCACTTTTCTGGCAGCCTTAGTTTCTCAGCTTCTTTTTTTTCTAATTCTTTTCTATCCTTTTTTCTTTTCCAATTGTGAAAGTAACTTTCAGAAAAATGACTATCATAAAAAATGATACATTAGCTTATTTTTATGCTCTGAAATTCAAGCAATATTTCACCTAATCAATCATTAAAACATATTTCTAAAGGAAATGCTGATTGGCGGAGCAGATATCAATTAGCACAGAAATTAGAATTAGAAAACTGTGTTCACTTCATGCTGACATTATTGGGAAAGACAGAAATCTGCATGCAGAAATGGGCAAATAGTTGTAAGGGTAGTAAATCACAAAGTTTTTGCCTTATATGTGGCACAAGGATGTATGAATGGGGCACCCATTGAGACTTGAATGAATTCACTCTGAAAAGTTTGCAAGTCTAGTTTGCAAACCCTTACACCCCCACAAGGCACCCAGAATGATTGGTAACCAAACCTGCTATGGATGTGGAGGGTGGTTACTAACCACACAGGAATAAAAATCAGGTCAATTAAATGACCAGATAATGAGACATAGTGGCTCAATAAAAAAAAAACAGTGAATGAGGCTATAAGAAAACACTTTTTCCTCAAATAACACTCAGGTTATCTTGTATATCATATTGAAGAGATGAATGATGAATTGGTATGAAGGAAGATTGACTATAACACTTTTCTTTATAAAAATATAACTCTCACACTTTATTTCACAAAATATGTGTGAGAGAGACAGGGAGAAGGAGGGAGATGAAAACAGCCATATTGACCCATAACTTTTTCTTCTTCTCTTGACCCAACCAGGCTGTGTTACCTTCAGGGCCTTACATCTTTGCCTCTTCTGTTTCTGTGATCATGGGCTACTGCTAACTATTGCTCCATCAGGCGCCTGGCAGCCAGTCTTCCTTGACTGACCATATCTAGACCCAAGACTCCAAATTGAAGACTGACTCCTGTAAGACTACCAGTATCTGCTGTATGCTGTCTATAAATAATTTCAAAACACCTATGTATTCTGGTTGTCACCCATGTGATGTGCTTCCGCTTATTTACACAGTTGCATCTGACAATCACATTGTTTACACAGCTGGAACATACAGCTCTATCAAAGGTGAATATGCAGTAATCCGTTTATATTCTGAGATGAGGAGTTGTTATTTTTTACTTTATTTGGATCATTGTTCTGAGTTTGGTTGTAATGTTATAGCCACTCTACTCTCTGGCCTTTATTAAGTATTTTCGTCCATATCTGTAACCTTCAGGAGGTTTGAAGAAAAGACACTCTAAGAAGGCCAAAGAGTAGAGTGGCAGAAATGTTGTGAGTATAACAACCTAACTCAGAACAATAGTCCAAATAATGTAAATAATAATAACTATGTTCATCTTGGTGTGTGCTGCTTCCTTGATTTTTCTAAATGATATCCCCTATCAATAATTTGGTCTTCATCCCAGAGAGTGTTGTATTCACCTTTCTTTCTGTGAAACGATCTGAGAACAATTATATATATATATATATATATATATATATATATATATATATATATATATATATATATACGTGCATGTGTGTGTGTGAATTTATATAATTAAAAATAAAATTGAAACTGTCCTGTAGATAGAAATAAAATTGCATAAACATTTATAACAGATGTACCTATTTTTAAATGGTTACATATTCATATTGTTGGTTACAGACTTTGAATACTGTAGAGTTTGGTAATGAATAATAGCTAACAATATCTGTCTTAACCTTCAGGAGATTTGAAGAAAAGACACTCAAAGAAGGCCAAAGAGTAGATTGGCAGAAACGTTGTGAGTATAACAACCTAACTCAGAACAATAGTCCAAATAATGTAAATAATAATAACTATGTTCATCTTGGTGTGTGCTGCTTCCTTGATTTTTCTAAATGATATTCCCTATCAATAATTTGGTCTTCATCCCAGGGAGTGTTGTATTCATCTTTCTTTCTGTGAAATGATCTGAGAACAATTATATATATATATACACGTGTATGTGTGTGTGTGTGTGTGTGTGTGTGTGTGAATTTATATAATTAAAAATAAAATTGAATCTGTCCTGTTGATAGAAATAAAATTGCATTAACATTTATAACAGATGTACCTATTTTTAAACGGTTACATATTCATATTGTTGGTTACAGACTTTCAATACTGTAGAGTTTGGTAATGAATAGTAGCTTACAATATCTGTCATAACTGAATTATGTTTCGCTAGAAATAATAAAATTCTGGTATGTTTGGTTAAGAAGAAGATTAACCTTTTATTAAAAATTTGTGTACTTCTTTATGGGTGATAAAATATTCTGTTTGAAAGGGAAGAAAACAAAACATAAGTGCTTCTTTATCTATAAAGGTATATTGAGTAGAATTTGCCTAATGAGTAGAGTGTTCATCAATGGTCCTGGAGACCGGGGTTCAATCCCTGGTTGAGTCATACCAAAGACTCAAAAAATAGTACTTGATGCCGCCTTGTTTAACACTCAGTATTATAAAGTAAGGACCAAGGGTAAAGTGGAGCAATCCAGGGAAAGGAGTAGCGCCCTCCCCTACACCTCAGTGTAGTAGCTATTGAAAAGGGAGCCTTCAGGTCACCCTTGTTTTAGGTTGCCAACTTATTGCTGTTTGGAAATTAGGTTTGGTTTGGTTTCTTTGTTTTATTGGCATATCAACCTTTGTAGGTTATTTAATGCCCAAGCCATTCTTGTAGAAGAACAGTAGTGGTACTATTTAAACCATAGCTGGGAGGATAAGGGGGTTCATACCTTTCCCAAGGGTATTTGCCCGAAAGTGAACGTAATAGCGCGACTGGAGTACAAACTCGCGTACTATGATTCCGCAGTCCATCGTTTTTATCATTACACCATGAGGACACCCCCCCTTGGAAATTAGGATGTTGGTAATTGACTACTTCTTTTATCCCCATTCACTTGTTATTTTCTTTTGGTTTATTGAAGCTGCAAAGGAATTAAAGATGGAAAGAAAAGAGACAGGAATTTTTTTAAACTCAATTTTTATTTTTGGGGTTTGTGACCATTTTGTAGTGAGGAATGTCTTCCTCAATCAGAAGAAATGAGCATGCTTTCCATTTCAAGTATTTGAAGAATCTCAGGAATCATTTAGGCCAATTTTGAATTTGAGGGTCTGCCATGTGTATCTGTGTTCAGTTGGGCATGTTCAGATGACACTGATAAATGCAGGAGACAATGTGCTACTAAAGCCAGAGGCCTTAGCAAACATGTATGCTCCAACTGGAAGCAAAAAAAAAGGAGTGTCTATTCAGTCAAGATATGTCAAAGGAACTGAGGAAGAATTTTTTGGGGTGCCAGGAAGCCCATCTTTTCAGGCTTGCATAGATTGCACTTCTTGTCCGAGGCTACCTGGGAAATTGTTATTTTTGTATTTATCAATCTTATTTCATATTTATTTTATTTTTTCCTATTAATTATTTTTTAAAAATTTCTTATTTAATCCCCATTGGTGCATATAACACCTGAAGAAGACCAGAAAATGTACCCATCAAAACAGTTAAATTCAATCGTCCATATAATTCTTTTAATGTTGATGACCTTTCTGAAAACTATAGACAGTAAATTTGGTTACTCTTTCTTCTTACTCCTTCTGATGACTATTTTTTGCAAATTATAAAAATTCATATTGACTGATTCTAAGCATTTCAAACTGGCAGACAAGATAATCTTTACAAGAAATTTCTTTGTTCTGTATTGGCCGATGAAATATTTTATCAATATGATGTCATACCTTATTCTGCACTGAAAATAGTGCAATTTCATTTTCAGCATTGGCAATGAAATTCAGTTCTGGATATTTTCATAAAGCCGTGATATTTTTGCCTACAACTGGTAAATGCAATTTAGATAGTACCTAGTAAACAACATTCTGGCATTTGTAAAGGGCTTTGCCTGTGAAGAAACACAATATATTTACTTCTAAGAAACTTGGCTATATTCATGCAAATTCTAGGGTCTTAATATTAGCAACAAATTGGATTGTCATTCAAGACAATTTGTAAATTGTGATGAAGGTAGAAAAGTAATGTTTTCTCAAGAGTAACTGACAAGGTATCATGGGGAAATTTTCTTTACTTTGAGGCTACTTTGGTAATATGTTGGATATTGGTTCAAGACGATTTGTAGATTGTGATGAAGACATTGAAATGTTTTGGAATGGCTTATGAGATATATAAAAAGAAATTTCTTTGTTCTCAGTCTTTTAGCTCTTGCAATGAATTGGATAGTGACATTCAGAAATGAAATAACCCTAGATCAGTTGACATGCTGTTAAAATTAATAATAATTCCAAATAATGCTATGAAATACAAATTATAGAGAAAAATTTGTTTGCAAAATATGGTGAATTAGGCTGCAAACATTGTGGTTAAGTTGATAACTGATGAAAGTTAGTATCTAGAAAAAACAGACACATTGGAATTTTATAATATTATATTAGTGATGCAAACAAAATATTCTGTTTGTGGCTATATATTATACAAGGATATACATATAATAGTCCACTTAACTGAAGTCTTGTGTCGTATAAACCAAAGTTTAATGTACTTCACTTGACTCTAGTTCACAGCTAGAATTTTAGCAGAGACAATTTTAAAGTCTGCTTGTTACTGAACATGGTGGTAAATAGAGAACTAGACGTGTCTTTTAACCTAGCGCCACTGTATGGAAGCCATTGAATGGTTAGTTTGAAAGATGATCTGACCAATTATATGTGTTATACATGTTCTTTAGAGAGTTAGGCCAACCATGGGAGACAACCCACTTACCTTAGTTGTATATTTTTTATAATTAATCAACAGTCATAAATTTGCATGCACTGAAATGGTTTCATGTATAGTAAATGATTAAACAGATCTATT
The DNA here is from genome assembly GCA_963585895.1 of Sepioteuthis lessoniana. Taxonomy (NCBI): domain Eukaryota; kingdom Metazoa; phylum Mollusca; class Cephalopoda; order Myopsida; family Loliginidae; genus Sepioteuthis; species Sepioteuthis lessoniana. The sequence goes on from OY757918.1 coordinate 81,263,248, forward strand.
TGACCCATAACTGAGACCCTAACTAGTGCTACCACTCTGGATAGAGTGGACGTAGAAGTACTGGTAATGAAGTGGTGCTCCATATTACCCCATATTATCATTCAGGACTGGCACCTTAACAAGAAAGGATTTGGTTTGGTTTGGTTTGGCTTTATGACATATCAACTGTTGCAGGTTATTTAATGCCAAATCCATTTCTATACGTATAAACTGTTCTATTTCAAAAGATTCCATTTAGCATAAGTACACAGTTTAGTTCTATCTGTGCCATAAATAGGACCTTATTTGGTGCTACCTCTCTGGGCTTGAGTGGACCTGGGAGCAATGATAATAAAGGGATACTCCGCCATCCCCAAAGTTCCAGCATTACTGGATCTTCACCATCAGATTGTTTAGTGTCACATCAGGACACTCATTGGGAGAGACTTACCTCTCTGCAGAGATGCAGTTGGTGAATTCTACAGCATCTGCTCACTGGGGACAAATGATTTAGTGTCATACCTAGGACACTCATTGGTGGCGGAGGGTCTTACCCCTCTGCAGAGATATAGCTAGCATATTCTATGGCCCCAGTTAACTCGGCAAGGTTCTAATAGTATTGATGTTTTCTTTTCAATAGAAAAAATCAATATAGATTAACACATATTGAAATCTCAGTATAATTTATTTGGTTTGGTTTTATGGCACATCAACCATTATAGGTTATTAATGCCAGATCCATTTTTATATATATTAACAGTTCTATTCAAAACAATTAAGTTTAGCATAAATACTGTTTCAATGTCAAAAACAGTTCTATTTCAAGTAATTCAGTTTAGCATAAGTATACTGTTTAGTTCTATTTGACCCATAGATAGAACCCTATCAGGGGCTCCCACTCCAGGTCAGTGTGGACTTGGAAGCAATGCCAATGAAAGGGTACTCCACATTCCCCAAAGCTCCAGGATTACTGGAACCTCACCATCAGAGGAGGAGTCTTACCCCTCTGAGAAGCAGTCGGTATATTTTACAGCCCTAGCTGACTGGGCAACAGTATAATTGAGAAACATTGGAGATACTGAGTTTTTATTTGTTTTATTTGTACGAGTGTCAGTTTTGTTTCTTTTATTGAGTAAAAGAACACGTATTTGTTGAATTCTGACATAGAAGTTTCTTTATCTATCATTTGGACCTCATCCCCAAAAAAGAAAACCTGCTGCTTTTTCTTTCCAGATATGTTTTTTTTTTAAATTTATTATGATTCACCTTAAGCAAGGTCAAATTGGCTACTGGTCTGCAACCAATTATTATGATATTGCAATAAGATAAGGTAAAACATTGTTTTATATTAAAACCTTCCCCTGCTTTCATACAAAGTTTGGGGGTTCACCATCCAATTATTTGGTTGTCTATAGATTAAAAAAAAAAAAAACTCTTTTGAAATATTATTGATCTAAATAAAAGCTTCATTTAACATTCAGAGTCTAGCTGGTCTTGTTTGTTTATTAAAAGCAGAATGTGCATTTCTTTATATAAGGAGTTTCAAGAAGTGATGAATAAGATGTGGTAAATAGAGAGAATGATTGGAATGAGTAGGGCAGATGGGCCTAGTAATAGTAACTGGTCGAGAAGAAGAAAAACTCTGATTTCAAACCACTTGTAGACCTGGAGAGGGATGGGCAATTCTTGCTCATGACACTCAACATGAATAGTGCTCCCATGATCATGACCAGCAAAATTTTAAATTATCATTTGTTAACTCCTTAACTGAGGTATCTATCTATTTTTTTTCCGAATCTGAATTGACAAATAAGATGTCAAAGTTCAATCATTCCAGACTTCATAATATAGAAATGCTTTAAGATTTTAAAATTGTTTCTAAATTCTTTTTATTACTAAGCAGTATTTCTATTTCAAAAATCTCAAGTTTCTCTTTGAGGGTCTCTATATACTATCACTGCCAATGTGTGATATATAAAAATCAGCAGGGCATGTCATTAGCAACTCCAAAGGAATGATTGATGACACTACCTTCATCAAAAAAGAAGAACAAAAAAATCTCCATATGACATTAAGTTGCAGGAACCTCAACACCCAGATCTAAAACTATTAACTTTACTGGAAGAATTCTACTCCTGTGGAAGGCTGAAGAATACATCAGCCTAAATGTTATCTGAAAAAATATTCATCAACAAGAAATACTTTGAAAGTCTTTACCAAAACCTGGTTTTAAATTTTAATTAGAAATGAAAAACAAAAACAAAAACAAAAAAAAACAAACTATACTATTACTCAATACTTAGAACCATTTAGTAAACTATATATCTCTTGAAATTTGATAACCCCCACCCAACTTTTCCAGGTAAATTAATATGTTAAAATACTTTGTTTTTATTCTATATCTCAAATATATCACAAGTCTCATTAAAGGTAATATTAAATTAG
>OY757918.1:81272646-81390146 GCA_963585895.1 Sepioteuthis lessoniana
ATAAAGATACTATATCTGTCCACAAATAAGTTGTTACATCTGCATATGTAAATCATACATTAAATGTAACTATAATGGGACAAAGGTAGCATTAATAACACCAACTTTGCTGCTTGAAAACTTGTGGAAATATTGATTTAAAAGACAAGTCTAAATGATAAAGTGCATTTTAATTCCCTTTATCGATGATGATTTGATTTGGTTTGGTTTTATGGCATATCAACAATTGTACAATATTTAATGTCAAATCCTCTTTATACATATAGGATCTGTAAACTCATTTTGTTGACTTATTTAAATAACCCTAAGCATATTCTTTTGCACACAGTTAAATGGTTCCAAGTATTGTTATGTATCATTAATGATGCAATTAAAAATCAGTCATATGTTTACACACAGTTAAATGATCAAACAATTCCATTTCAAGCAACTCAGTTTAGCATAAGTCATTTTTTGCACTCAGTTTAAATGTCAAACAGTTCTATTTGTTCCATAGATAGGACCCTTTCAGGTGCTACCACTCTGGGTCAGGGTGGACCTGGGAACGATGGCAATGAAGGGGTACTCCACATTCCCCAAAACTCCAGGATTACTGGAGCCTCACAAGCAGATTATTTAGAACACTCATTAGAGAGGTCTTACCCTTTCTGCAGAGATGCAATTAGTGTATTTTATAGCCTCAGCCGACTGGGTTGCTGAAGATGAGCTTTGCTTTTTACACCATAAGTTGTCAAAGAGATAAGTCCTCACAACTAATAATGCAGCAAAAAAAAAAAAAAGATTGCACTGCTAGAACTCAATCGGATATTTGATAAAAAGTGCTAGGGAAGTTCATTTGCTTTCCACAAGGTCACGAGTTCAATCCCAAAGCCAGATTGTACCAAAATATACATCAAGAGATTAAAAAAAACAAACAAAAAAACAACAAAAAATTCAATTGTTGGTTGACAGTTTCTAAACTAATCTTAATTTGGCACAAGGTCAGAACTAAGGAGCACCAAACTCACAAGGAATGATCTACTAGCCTCATTCATCAACCACTACACCATGCAAGGTAACATAACCATTTGTAAGATTATCTCAGTTTGGCACAAGGTCAGAAGTATAGAGCACTCAATGAGAATTGAACTCATTAGCAATAGTCTGCTAGCCTTGCTCATTGACCATTACACAGATGCTGGTTAATTCCTGAAAATGATATGTTAGGAACAGGAAGATTAGAATTCTCTTGTGGATGAAATAAAGAATTCTGAATATGATGGACAGAATGAAGTCCTGGGATAATGACAACAAACATAAAGAAACAATACTGAATGAGTCAATGTATAGAAGTAACACTACCTTGGAAAATTTAGAGAAATAGAATCAGATAAAAATGAATGCAGTTGCCAATTTGATTTGGATGACAATTTCATAATTAGCTCTGATGCTATTCTTCCCTTAGAACCCGAATGGACCATATTTGTACAGCTACCTACATGTATGTACAGTGCATGGACCTGAGTGACTAGAATTCTAGCCAGAGAATCATCATTTCTACATCACTATGGCTCAACAACAATACAGCCAATCAAATGTGCTCTTACTTTGGAGTCCTAGTTCAGGTATGATTAGCACAATGATTATTGTTGTAGGAAATAGAATCAGTGTCTAGAGTTCAAACTCTGGACAAAGCTGTGTGGGTTTCACATTGCGCTAATGCCATTAGGACAGGAATTAATTCATCTCTTCTCTCCCTTAGCTATGATAGAGCAGACTAGGTTCTTTAGCTTTGGTTGGGCAACCAGTCTAGGAGAAGGAAAACTCTGTATTCAAACAAACTGTACTCCACTTAAAAACTGACCTTGCGTCACATCCTGTCCTTAGAGGAGTTGGGTAAATACATACACCCAAGCCATAGCCGAGCACATTTGACAGGTATTAGGACTGCTACCTTAAAGTGTACAAACCCAGGCGGCCTGAATTCCATCTAGGAAATTCCCATTTCTACCTCACCATTGCCTATCAAATATTGTAATCTGTTATTCAACTGTTGTTGAATAATGGGTTATATTTTATATTTTCAGCTAGGAGCAGAACCTAAATATGAAAGTCTCAAGATGACTATGTGACAGCAGGAATTTTGGCAAAGAGGTATGATCATGTAACAGAAAAAGGGTTAAACACATTTTTCATTCATTCTTCCATGCTCTACCTGCACCTTCAAGGTTTATGTTTAATTCACAGACTTTAAGAACACAACAATTAAAGCCTAATTCCCATTGGGGTGGGCTAAGAGGCCTTTTTTTTGGTGAGGGGTTAATTGATTGCAAGTTGGAGGTAGAAGGGAGGTAACATTCAATTAATTCCCTTTGCATATTTTCAAACTTTGGCTTACTTTCTGCAATGCAGGAGTGTTTAACACATGTTTCTTCAGTTCCAGAAGTGTCATCAAGGAATAAAAAAACAGTGAGACTAAATTGTGGACAATTTGCATACGCGGCAAATAAGGAATCTTGCCCTTTCAACCATAAATGGAATATTCTTGTGTGTAATTCTCCACATCAAATTAGAGCGCTATGGAAGTTTGATATTTTGTTTACGCACCCATCTGGTTAACTTATGACCAAATCATTTCCTGCTAAGAAGATAAAAAAAAAAAAAACTACACTTTGAGAATAAATACATTTATCTTAGACATTCTCAATTGGCAAAAGCTTTTTAAAAAAATTAAAAATAAAAATTTATTTTAAGTTATTTTCATCTTTTTAATTACTTGCAATACACAAGTTATAAGCAATTAAGTTCCACAATCCCCAAGTAAATATATATTATAACACTATTCTGACAGTAATACTTGCTGACCACTGATAATCATTTCTTTTTTGATTTTCATTACATAATATTGAATATCGAAAATAAATTTTTGGTTAAAAACTTAAGCAAAATTCTTTGGTTAAAAATGATCAAACTCCTTAAATTTTTTTTTTTCCCTTCAAATAGAAAACTGATTGGATTTATCTAGAAATAGTGATCCCAAATGATATTCATGCTTCTATTCAAAGAGTGAAAGATTCTAATAACCATTTCATAGTTGTCTGCTATGTCGAGATTTGAACGATTAAAAAAATGTTATTCAGTGCAAAATCAAACAGCACAAAATTATCATTCAATCAGACTGCAAGTTTCATTGGTAAGACATTATACCAGGCAAGGCTTAGTAAGCTTATCTTGGTTTGGCACGAGGCCAGAAGTATGGAGCATCGATTGAGAATTGACTAAAACTGCTTTATTCTTTAAATCTATTGCTCTATAAACAAAAACAAAAACAAAAACACTGATGTGCAATATATATACAGTTATGATTATATATTTCTGGGGAAACTCGAAATAAATCTTACAGTATAAAAATGTAAAAATTTTAAAAAATGGTCTTCTTCAATAGGTTTAAAACTTTCATTTCATTCAAAAATTCATACGCCCTGATGAAGGTTTAAAAACTGATAATGTTTAATTTTAGCAAATTTTATTTAATGTCAAAATTTATTTCATTTGTAAATTTTTGATTAAAATCATACCTCCTTATATTTTCAAGATTTCATTGCAAGTAATTTTCTTTATCATATTCGTTTTAATTAGTCTATGATAATCATTTGTTGGTACATCATCATGTGATAGCAAAGTATTCCTATCGAATACAAATAATTTGTACACAATTATATGGTTTATTGGCCTAGTGGGTAGAGTGTTCGCCAATGGTCCGGAAGACCTGGATTCAATCACAGGTCGCGTCATACCAAAGACTTTAAAAATGGTACTTGATACTTCTTTGCTTAGCACTCAGCGATATAAGGTACGTATCAAAGGTAAAGTGGAGCAACCCAGGAAAAGGAGTAGCCCTCTCCCTTACACCTCGATGTAGTAGCTATTGAAAAGGGAGCCTTCTGGTCGCCTTTGACTATGGTCGCCAACTTTACTTACTTTATATGGTTTCAAGTAACTATTCCTACTCAACAGTAATCATTTGTTTGCCTACTGTTATATGGTTCAAGTATTCCAATTCAATACTAATAATTTTCAAATAAATCTATTTGATTCATAGATAGGACCCTAACTGGTATTCCCACTCCAAGTCAGAGTGAACACGGGAATAATGGCACTGAAAAGGTACTCCACACTCCCCAGCTTCTAGATGGGAGCCTCACCACTAGATGCTATTTAATGTGAGACCCAAGATAATTCACACATAGCAACTAACAATACACAAGTACAGGTTTACAATTGTATGGTTTGAAAGCGTTTTGCTAGTAAAAAGCTGTAATCCAGGTTAAAAGCGCGGTAAAGATAACCCAAAGCCAAGACATTTTGATAGAAAAAGAAATCACACCCCGTTTAACAATAAAAGAAAAGAAAATTCACACAGTTCATATAAAAATAGTTAATAGATTTTTTTTAAAAAAATGTATTTATTGAATATACATAAAAATGGACAAGACTTATGTAAATTTTTGGAACACGAGATCAAAATAGATAAGGACTTTATATTGTAAATATTCATCGAAAGAATTTGCAAAAACAGAAGAAACAAACAAAAAAGGAGATCTAGACGAGGTTTTTATAAGAAACGAAAAGGTCTTTCATTTTATGATGAGGAAAATAAGAAATCGCTTTCTTGTTAAAAATAAATAATAAACATTTTATATATATATATATATATATATATATATATATATATATATATATATATGACTCGACCCCTACCGACCCCATTTGTAAAGGTTGGGCTGACAAGTGCTTAAGTGAAGGACGATCTGCTACATATGTGAGTGCATTCCAATGAGATAAGTCAGAACAAGGAAGTTTGTTTTGTGCATTTCTTCTTCCTAAGGTAGAAATAAAAACCAAAAGACAGGACAAGATCTAAGGACGACGTTGAATTAAGAAGAACGAAGAATACACAAGGGGAAAGTTCACACATATACGTATACGTAGATATACGCGCACACACACACGTATATAAATATATGTACGCACACATATACATACAAATATGTGCATGCACACACATATGTAGAGACACACACAGAGGCATGCATACATATGCACACACACACACACACACACACATTTCCCGTCCACACAAGTAGGACACAAGATCAATTTTAAGCGGAGTTTAATTGGTTTTGATTTAGATTTTTCATTCTTCTACGTTGTCATATCAGGCTTTAAAACCCTAGTAAGTCCTATTATTTACCCATAGCTGGAGGAAAAAATAGTTGGATGCACACCTTTCGGCAATTATTAGCGCTATGGGAAATCGTCCAGGATTTGAACTTTGGTCGCTATGTCCATTTTCTATGACGTTAACCATTACACCACGATATATATTCACACACAAATATATATTACACACATAGCTATATAGATACACAAACGCATATATATATATACACACACACACACAAACATATCTAGAAAAGGGGTATGATACAAACGATGATGATACACAACACGAACACGGCGGCAGATGAATAATCATTTTCTTTTTTATCTTTTGTTTTTTAAATAAATTCTAGTCCTTGCTGCTTTTTTTCCCGCAGTCTATATGCGACAGGGATTGACATTTTGGATTGTTGCCGAACTTAAAGAAAGGCGAAAAATCAAGGCGTCGCCATTTCGCTCGCTGGTGTAACACGTAAAAAAATAAAAGTTTCATCTTTTACAATCTACATAACCTACAATGGACGAGTAAGATATTAAAAAAAAAAAAAAAAAAAAAAATGGAAAATTAAAATTCTTATCTGGCGAGGAGAGAGAGAGAGAGAGAGAGTGGAAGAAGATTCTTGTTCTATATATTGAAAAAAATAAATAAATAAAAACAAAAAAAAAACATCGACTTGATTTCGTTTCCTCTTTCCTTTGAAGATGCCGATTTTCACACACAAGACTTGACAAGCAAGCAAGATAACTTGGTAGAACAAGGATTCAACCAAAAAGACAGCAAAGAAACACTGTGAAGGAATAGACAGAAAGAAAGAATAATCATAATTTAATGTTATTATTCATAAGTATTAATACGATATAAAAAGGTTCGAGTATTTCCTTCTCTTGAGACGAAGAATCAACTATCCGGAGATTTGACCACTAAACACTGAGAGATTATACTTATTAATTACTGTTGTTATCAACAACCCAAGAGCTTCAAGCATGTTAGATATGATACAACATAACTGAAATAGGCCCATTATTATCACTTTTACGAATAATAATAATCTCTTATTCATATGAAATTATCAATATTCACGGTAGCAAATATGTAGCATTCTTCCATACGATTTTCACCTTTAAGCTATAGTCAAACAGTATGAAACAAATGAATACTACCAAAACCAAGTTATCTTATATCTATAACATGTAAGTTCCACAGATTTTACAAACACACGCCTATAGAGATGGCTAGAAAGAGTCTGTTGCGTCAAACTTCGAAGCGGAAAAGATCAAACCTATTTTCAATTTTTTCTTCTTTTTTTTTAATGAAGAGATTAAGTTTAATTTTATCAATTAAGTATAAACAAAACATAGATGAAAATTAGATTATTAACTTAAAACTAAAATCCCCCCACCACCAAAAAAGAAAACAACGAAAAACAAAGAACAAAAACAAAAAAACTTAGTTTTTTTTTTCTTTTTTAATCAGCTGTCAAATATTTATGAAATCCAACATCGACATCACTATCGTAGGAAAATTTAACTTTGAATATAAAAAAATCTATATCATTATAGTTGCAATTGCAATCATTTATTTAGTCAGTGAGGAAGACGATAACTTATTGTGATTATTTATCACAGAAAAAAAATTGTAAGCAAGCAAGCATTTTTCTGGCAGACTAACACTGAATGACGATATTGTTTGTAAGTAAATTACATGTGAAATGGTTAGTTGATCAATCGAAACAGCAATGACCAACATAAAAACGACTAAAAATACAGATAAAATTTTAAAAATGACATGTTGGTCAGCTGCCAACATCAAATTGGTAGTAGTATTCAATACTGACAAGAAACCACAAGGGGCACACAAACACTCAATATTATATATATATATATATATATATATATGAATCCTACCTAGTACACGATTACCATGCATACATGTATGGGATAAATAAGAGCATTCCACTTTTAATGCACTGATAATAAAATAATAATAATAATAATAATAGGCGAATGCAAGAAAGAAAGCTTGGTAAGGGTATGTGCGTGTGTGTAGTAAAGTGGTCACATGCTTTAGGTAATAAATACATTTATTGCCAAAATATTGTGACCTGTAGATGGAATCTTAATGATATCAATAAATTCGATTTGGCCATTCGATCGGGGTGAATATTTTTAAACGTTTGAGTGAAAGACAAGAAACTGGTAGGATTTACAGGTAAAATTGACACACACACACATATATATATATATATATATATATATATATATATATATGCATGCCATGCAACGTCTATGTAATTTTCATAATTAATCCCCCAGGTACCCTATAAAAATATATGTTAAATAATGGACCTGAATGTGTTAGGTCTTCAAACTGTTTTTAACACCAGTCTAGTATTAAGAATAAAATATTTTAAAAAGGTCTATCGTCTCGTATCAGTCGGGTATATTGTTGATTAGCATATGTAATCACTATTATTCCTTGCTTCTACAAGCATAAAACCCACAAAAATGCATACGTAATCTCTTAAAAGCAGTCAAATGACAAGCCAACCTGTGCTAAGTGACTTACCATTAATATTTAATGGTAGGTCACAGTAGTATGACCATTGTGGTCAGTCAGTTATATATATATGTAAAACAAGAGGAAAAGAAGGTTAACTGATACCACTGATATCTACGACAGCCATTTAATTCTTTTTTCCCTAACCCCAGTGAGAATCTGTTTAAAATCTGAACGACCAACGAACGAGATATCTACAATATTAACAGAAGTCTTCATTATTAAGACACACACACACACTATATATATATATATATATATATATATATATATATATATAACAATGATTTGATTAAGTCAAATTATGTTCACCCTAGCAGAGTAACTTTAAGACTTGAAGATTATAGACAACCAGATATGTTATTTATTTGAATAACGCTTTAAGACAAAAAACACCTTGGATTTCTTTGGTGAAGCCATCCAAAATGGCTTTTTTCCCAAAGAAACTTATAAGCCATAATATTCCAACCTTATTCAAGTCTTTCATCTCAAATACAAAAAATGAAAAAACCTTTCTCCATCACTTATCATTCTGACTTGCGTCCATTACTATTTTCTGTGCTTTCAATGAATACTGACTTCTAAAAGAAAAATAATCTTTAAATATTCAAATTAAGAAATAAAATCCTAAATTTTATGATAACGAGCAAGCATTAATCTTTGAACCTCCATAATGTGCCAACGAATGTCAAGAAATTTAAAGATTTTTCAAAACCAGGCTGCTTGTTTATGCAATGGGATTCATGACGATCAAAAACTTCCCTTTTACCCGAAGGCATAAAAAGAGTTAAATTTCACACGCCTGTGTGTGTGTGTTGAGACACTTGTAAAATCTACACTAAATACATCTCAAGTTTTAACCAACTATCTTTCCCTTGTTTATTTATGCAATCAACGAAACAGAAGTCTACGCACGTAAGTAGCACTCTTGGGGGAAAAGAAAATTCTAGTAGTAACGAAGATATCGAGGGCAGGGAGGGTTACACACCTGTCTGGCATTGACTTGTGTGTGAGTGTTGTTGATAGCCTCAGGGGCAGAGGAGTGAATATCCACCCCCAACCCCAATTTAGTCTCTTTCTCTCCTTTGGTTAAGGAACAAGATATTCTATAAATATACTAAACAGTATTCACCTGTTGTTTAGAAAGAATTATTCTCTACAATTACCCCCACCTAGCCGTCAGCTTTTTCGACAACATTCACTAAAAAAACAACACAAAACACTTCTATTATCTTGTGCTGACATCACTGACAGAGAGGTGGAAACATACTTTATAGTTAAAATAATAAATAATAATATAAAACACTTAAAAGCACCAACGAAATTTTTTTCCACTCACTATTTTTTTTTTTTGGTGGTTGTAATCAACAGTTCTAAAATTACCAAACTGTTTTATTTACAGTTCTTGAAATATTTTATCAAGTATGACATTTTTTCAGCTAAGATCATAAAACATGGCCGTGTGCCAAACTTGATTTAGCGCATATATACACATCTAAGCATCAATCATTTTACAGATCAAACATCTAAACATATTTCGTTGAATTTACAGCATCAGATAAAGTCTTTTTTTTAAGTTCAAGATGTGATCTCTAATTTTGATTACACATTTTCAATTACATTATTAAATATGAGTGCAGGGGACTTATTTGGTAATTTTAAGCAATATAAATAGGTATATCTGAGGAGCAAGGGGCTATCTACTCAAGGGAGGTGGGAAATTTTTTTTTTTTTAATTTAAAAAAAAAAAAAAAAAAAAAAAAAAGTACTAGTTACCCATTGCATTTTTATTGTCATTCAATGGATGCCTTAAACAGTTTCCGTTTTGTACCACAACTATGCTAAGCTTAGTAAATAAATAATAAATCTCATTAAAGAGCTCAAATCTCTCGAGCTAAGCCCCGAGGTGCAATTTAGTAAAAAGGCTGTCTGAATTTCTGAGATGAGGAATTATCATTGACTTCATCTTTGTTGTGTTCTTAACCATGAGAAGGACACTAATCTGAGCATACGAATCTAATGAAAAAGATATTAAACATTGGCTGAATTGAAAATAAGCTATTCTTTAAAAAAAAATGATTTAAAAAAACACGAGTTCTTTATTAAAGCACGAAATATTATTTAAAACTACCCGGGAAACTTATCAGTTAAGATCGCATAATTTTACAATTGATTGGTTTCTATTCTATCCTCACTGAAAAACAGAAAACAAACTTATCTAATTAAAAATAAGAATGTTTTTTATTTATTTGTTTTTTTTTAATGGCCTTTATTCGTAAGAATTTTCAAAAAGTGTTTATTACTATTAATCCCTTTTTCTTTTTTCGGGGTAAAGTTTAAAAGTATATTTTTGTTGCATTACGTATTCTTTGTAAATATATTCAAGTGCAATTTGATTATCCTTTACCCCCACCCCCCAAAAAAAGGGTCTCTCAAAGTGGTTGATATTGAATCTCAAGAAAGAATCAAGGAGAAATTTCAAAATTACTAAAGAGAGCAATTTGTTCATTTAGATTTTAAAGCTCAAAACCAAGAGATTAAATTCCTAGCTCAATCGTAAATCTGAAATTGTAAAGTGTAGATCTAAAAACAAGTCCTAAAGACTCACCAATATTTCTCTATGAGAGAGATCTAAACCACACCTCCCCTTTTCTTTAAAGATGTAAATCAATCAATAAAAAACGTGTTAGTTTATTTCAGGTTATCATTAGCAATATTCATACTAGTAACTATTTTTCGTAAAAGAATGAAGAGGAGTCGACAATCAAAGTTTGGTAGTCCTCTTTTTAAAGACTTTTTAGTTTTGTGTTTTGTTTGTTTTAGATACTTGTCATTGGTGTTGACATCACAACCTTCATTTCAGCAAGCATTTCCTGTGTTAAGCCATTCAAATGAATAGTTTAATAGACTTTACAGGCATCAACTAACCACGAAAGACTAATGTATCCAAGCTCAAAAAAGGTTTTCCTTTTCCAACGACTGAACCTTCTAACTTCTCTGCAATGCTTTAACTACTGGAAGAAATATGACAGCCAAACTATGGAATATGAATATGAAATTGTAAAAAAACGATGTATTTATTATATAAAAAAGAAATTTTTCCTTCGATCTCGCCAAAAAATCGTGGTATTGACCTTAAAAGTAAGCAGTCTTAAGTTTCACAACAAGGTCATCACAAGAATTTTAAATTAAAAGTCAAGGTTTGAGTGACGAATAATGGATTTGTTTAGGAACAAATTCTTCTATACCAATGATTACCTTCATATGTAACTTGGGTGCATATCTAATTAAAACAAAAATTTAATGAGTCTTAATGTTCCCACAGTGTATTACACATATTAATCTATATCAATTACCTATGTACTGAAAAAACAAACAAAGTACAATTTTTCTGGCTTTAATCTTATGATGGATTATTGGAAAGTTTTTATATAATCTAATGAGTAAGTTACGTAATAATATTTTTCAATGGTATTAACATTATTTTACGTGTATCTATTTACATACCAGCGACAAACGAGGTATGAACTATATTTTTTGTAAACAAAACCTACGAAAATAAAATTAATTCAAAATCATTGACAAGTCTAAAGTATTTAATAACATGATGAGATAAGTGATCTCTTCTTCGCCTTCAGAAAATTACAAAACAGAAATACAAAAACATTTTTATGACAGTTCATATCAAAAATGTTTAACGTTTGTTTTCTGTGAATTAACATACGTGACCTTTTTTTATTGGAATAAATCAAGGTTTAGATACATTATTACACAATTTATTCTGATCTCACAAACATCTTCAATTTCAAAAATATTTTGAAGGTTTTTCTTTGAACCAGAAAATGACATCCAAATACATAGCTCGTTCGTATTTTGAACAAAATAATTGATGACAACGTAATCACATGGCCCAAACACACCACCCAACCCCATGAGTAAAGAAAGTCAAGGTCTATCGGGATTGTTGTTGTAAAGTTAGGCATCTCACGTGGTGTAAATGGTTAGAAAGCTAGATTAACAGACCATTGTGAATGAGTTCGATTCTCACAAGGTGCTCCATACTTCTGGCTCGTTGATTCATTTATTTTAACAGCATGTCAACTTGTATAGGATTATTTAATGCCTAGAGGTTACGGAATTACGTTCATTGTATATTTACATTTTGTTTACAAAGAGTGTTTTTGCAGTTATAATATCGTTCCTATCAAATACAAATAATTAGCATACAGTTGTAGGGTTTCAAGCAATTGTTTTTGTTGTGGGGGGTGTCTTACTTGTCTGCAGGGGATACTAAGCCCTGCCACAACTATGCTAAACTTTGTAAATAACTATATTTGTAAAATCTACAAAATACAGAGAAATCAAGGGACTTTTTAAACAATTAATTTATCTTGTGATTTTTAAATAAGATTGGTTATAGAATAATTGATACGTAAATTAATCAATTTTTTTTTTCAATATCTACAATATAAAACCAGGTAAAAAAAAAAAAAAGAATTCTGATTCAAATAGGAAAATGAAAAAAAAAACAACAAAAGCTATGCAACCGATTTAGTGAAACATTTGTCTTCTACTAATGTGTCTTACTTCAATAGCATGTGTAACAACTGGATCCTAAGAGTAAGTACAAGTAAATGGTAGAAAAGGTTGGTGGTTTAGACAGACAGCTTGTCAGGTAGATAAATAGGTATGTGAGAGGATAAAGAGAAAGAGAGAGAAGGTAGTAGGTAAGAAGAAAGAGGGTGGCTAGTAGGAGTACGTAGATATTGTCGTAAACAAGCTGTGGCGTGAATGACCATATATAGACCAACAGCAGGGAGGGAGGACTACATAACGGCAAAGTTGTATATGTAGCCTTCACCAACAAACAGCGTGAGACTGAAAAGGTACACAGTATACACAAAGTAATTGTGTATACTGTGTACACGGTGTGCAAGATACATGTACAATGTTAAGTGCAAGAGCTCCTAACATCGTGTACATATGTGTTGTGTTTGTGCTAAATGGTCGAAGTTAATGTTTGTATATGTGATACATGTGTCACGACGTCAGGTAATGAAACACGGCTAGTGAAGCGAGCGAGTCTTTGATACAGTAGTACTAAGTTCGAATTTATCACCCACAGTCCACAGTATTTGTGGCCTTGAACCAAAATCTCAGCAAAAGTTAACAAAAATACCAATAGTATACTCTATTGAATGTTAAGGTGTGCATAATATGTGCGTGATTTGGTGCGAATGTTAAAAAGAAAAATTCTATGCGTTTAAAAATTAGATTATTAAATAAAAAAATCCACATACAAAAACTCATTTTTTTTTTTTTACATTTATGAATAAATAATGAATATCTTAAACATAAGGTGAATTGATTGAAAACCAAATTATTGTATATTCAACTGCAAGAATTTAATTAAAAAGAAACGTAAATAAATAAAATCGCATTTTTTACTTCTGAGTTCACCACAAATAGATGTTTGATAAAATTTATTTCAAATTTTAAATCAATTAACAATAATCCATCTGTTGTAAAGTTATTATGAATTTATCATTAAACGAATAAATACAGTTTCACGTTTTTTATCTTTAAAATACCACGTGGTTTTAGAGATGTTAATGTTTCTTGAAATTCACTATTCACAAGTTTTTTATGTCAAGTTATTTTTTTTACCCGATTTCATAGAAAATTACACATTTTTTAGCAATCGCAGATAGATATTTTTGAAACCGAGAAAATAACAATATTTATATCTTTTAACTGAAATTCAGGAAAAATATTGTCACATGACTACACAATTTTTTTTCATTATATACATAAGTTCTATTGAAAAAGAATCAACGATTCCAGCAAACTGGAATTATCTAGTTGGATTTCAAAATCAAGACATTTTTAAGTATATATATATATATATATATATATATATATATATATATACATACAGTAGTTCCTTTCTGATTTCACAATCCTATTTTTTATCGATTCACAATATTTCTTCATTCATAAAAGATACCTTTTGGTTGGATCTACTTTTACAACACTCCAAGTTGTTAGTTGTAGTAGTAGATTTTATAGAGTATCTTCACTCACCGCGTAATGGTTTTCTGGATAGATGTTGTCTCAGAAGTCTAAACATTTAATTACGCGCTTTTTATTTATTCAATGCAGTCTTATTACCAATATCAAACAAGAGTAAACGGAACTTCAGCTTGGTATAATGGCTAGCAAGCTAATCTCAGTTTATTTACAACTACTGAGTAGTGAGTTCGATTCTCACTAGGTAATCCATACTTCAGGCTTTATGCTCAACTAGGCTAAGCTTAGTAGTAAATGATTTTAAAACATAAGTAAAGGAAAGAGGAAAGAATATCAATTTCTAAAATTAATTTTTAAAGTGATCGGTATCCTAAAAATGACTAAATCATAAAAAAAAGTTTTGATACAAAAGTGTTTTTAGGTGCGTTAGTTTACGTGTGTGTATATATATATATTTATGCCCGATTTAAAAGAGTGGCACCAACAGCTCATAAAGGCAGGTGCTCCTTCCCTTACTTCTTCCTTGAGCTCTACACACCTCTCTATCCATACGTTCTTTCCTTCTTTTTTTTTTCTTTCTTTTACTTATCATCCACCCCTACGTCTTATGTCAGACACAAGGTGAAGGACACAAAATATCACAAACAACCAATAGAGACGAGAGAGAAGAGAAAAAAAAGGCATGGAATAGATTGTATTGTATTATTTGGAGGGGGGTCGATGTTTTCATGTCATAATCACGCAATCTCTTATCGAGCCGTAATAGACTACACTCACTTGTACGGGGGTGTAGTGTACCGTCTCTAGTGCAAAGATAAACAATATTAAAATTCAAATCGATGCATATCAATATATAGTAGGTTTAACAGATGTCTGACATGCCAATGCCAAATTAAAATTAGTATTAAATAATATAATATAGATATTTATTTAATTTTAATCAAAATATTTTTGATTTTAAGTTACATCTATGACAGTGCGGTAGACATGTTTTTAGGGATGTTGGTTTGATTAAAAGTATTTGTGCACAGACACAATATAGTAAAGATAAGTACCCAATACACACAGAAAGGTAGATAAAACTCGACCAGTAGGTATATGAACGTTTAAGAGAATAAATTCACAACTACTTATTTAAACAAACGGTAACTTAAGTGAAAAACTAGTAAATTTAATTTAATTTACAATCATACGCAGCCATAAATTTGACGCGCAGTTAACATATCATAGGAAAACACAGGATGGAATTTACCCATATACACTGGATGCATGGCCTTGCGCCAAACTAGGTACAATATAAATATTAGATAGATAATACCTACACAGGACGCAAATATGAAAAGATATACACATTAGCGAACTAGGCTAATACCAGCAAGTTCGATTGTGACTAAGTGCCCCATATTACTGACCTTGTGTCAGCTAAGCTTCAACCATCATATACAGGTCACTTCATCGTGGTGTAATGGTTTGGGGTAAAGCAAGCAGGTCTCACAGACCAATTATTGAGTAGCGAGTTCGATCCACGAAAAATGCTTCTTGTGGCCTTGTGCCAAATTTAAAGTACACTTCTTTGTTTATTACATACATGAAAAGTAAACAAGATTATGTTTGAATTTTTACACATATACGTACAGA
The DNA here is from genome assembly GCA_963585895.1 of Sepioteuthis lessoniana. Lineage (NCBI taxonomy): Eukaryota > Metazoa > Mollusca > Cephalopoda > Myopsida > Loliginidae > Sepioteuthis > Sepioteuthis lessoniana. The sequence goes on from OY757918.1 coordinate 81,288,074, forward strand.
GCAAAAGAGAAAGAGAGTTATACAACAGAAGAAAAAAAATTGAAGAGGGACACACTCACGCGCGAAATGCACATGGATACACACATCTAGGCAAAAAAGAGACTTGTACAAACACATACTTAAAGATAGGTAAGTAAAAAGACAGATAAACAAGGCTACACTTAGAGATAAATACACGTCACAAAAGCATGGAGAGCGCGCCAACAAGCACCGAGTCCCCGAGTGTGTTTTTGTTAATGATTACGTATTAAAGGAAAGGCAATAACAACATTCGTGTATATGTATATGAAACACCCAGACAAAAAAATAAATAAATAAATAAAATAAAATACAAAAACAAAATAAAAATAATAATGAAGAAAATAATAGTCTTTCAAATGTTTTATCAAATGTTGAGCACATCTTCATTGAACCAGAAAAGAAAGAAAAATAAAAGTTGCTAAAGTTAAAATGGCATTGGAAAAAATAGTTATATAAAAAAAATTAAAAAAAAACGTTATTTTGAACATCACACAGATCAAGAGAAAAAAAATAGAAAATATCGTGATATATACAAATTACTATTAAAATAAGATTTTAAAATTGTTGTAAAATAATCACCACATAATGGATTATGGTTTGGTTTTGTTTTTAATCTTAAAAATACCAAAAGATGAAAAATATTTTCCATAAAACAACTGTTGCCCTTACCAAAAAATAAAAATAACAGTTAAGCTAAAACAAAACTACTCGACTTTTTTTTCTTTATTATTATTTTTCTAAATATTATATTATTTTTCAAAATGTATTTTTCCTGGTACAAACTAATTTATATTTTCGGAAATACTTATTTCAAATTCCACGTTTAAAAAAAAAATCAATCTTAAAAATGAAAAAGAATCAAGATCTTACCTTTAATTTCTTAAGGTAGCCAGTTTTCACGACATCACTTGTATCTTCCACTTGCTGACTTGAATTTCTTTTCGTAGAAGCCATTTTCAATTCCTTATTTATTAATATTATTAATTATTATTGATTATTATTATTATTATTATTACATCAAGTATACATAGATATATATATCATACATAAGTAAAGTTTCATAAAGAAACAGCAGTAAAAAAAAATAAATAAATAAAAAATAAAATAAATTGTGAGATGTTAAAAAAAATTTCAAGTTTAATTTTTTTTAATCACTTCATGGATGTAAATTATCTGTTATTCTTGTATTCATCATCTTGTTATTTCTTTCTTCCTTGGTAAAACTTGTGGGTGTATGGTAACGAGTTTCCCAACATTCGTAGACTGTATAATTAAAAGAATAATCCTTAAGGTAAAAAACTTTCATGATAATATTTCCTTATTTTTCTTTTGCTTTGGTTTTGTTTGTTGGTTTTCTTTCTGTGTTTTTTTCTTTGTAATTTTTTCCCAGCTAATTTATTTTCTCTCTCTCTCTCAAAACGAAAGAAGAAATTAAATAAAACCAAAAATGATTTTTAAAAAATACACAGAAAAGGTTCGATGTTACTTTTTGATTTAAAGATTTTTTAAAATATTCTTTACTTTTCACTTTTTTTCTTCTTTAAAGAGATTTTTTATGGATGGACTGCAGTTATACCTTTAAAATTGAATTAAAAGACCCTTTTTTTTTATTTTACTCTTTTTTTTTCAAAGATTTCACAAGGTTATAAATATTATATATAAGTGTTTAGGCACCACAAAAATGTAAATCCTATGTAAGTCTGTTAGTTTTTGAGCACACTCTTAAAATATCAGACATAACTGTACATATACATTTTTCCCCTTAAATTTTGTTCTACCATTTTTTTTTTTTTTTTTTTTTTTCAAAATTTTGTCTTTTCCACATGACAGACCCGGGAAAATAACAATTTCATCACAGCAGCGAGGACAAGATAAAAATAACAGCTTGGTTATATATATATATATATATATATATATATATATATATTAGATAGATATTTCCCCACTTTCTCCCGAATCAAATGTCCTTTCAGTGTTTTTGTTTATCAACCTATTATATAACTTGTAAATTGTTTATATGAGTAAATAGGTAGGTCTTTTTCTAGAAGAGGTATATATATATTTTAAACTGTTACCGTCCTTTACAAGGACGTACCACGTGTTATGAAGAAACGGTGGGGGTGACAGACCCAGACACTCCCCACTTTTTGAGTAACGAGTTAATATCGAACCTTATCGACAAAAAAAGATAAAATAAAGCAAATAAATAAAATAATGATAATTATTATAATAAAAGAAAGGTTGGACCTTGTGAACCTTTCAAGTATCACGAAGATGGTCAGTTGATAGTATGGGACGAGAAAATCGAAATGTCACTCGGACAACAGAGATTAAGGTGGTGGAGGTAGAAGTTCGGTCACACATCTGGCAACAGGGATGTAACACCATGAAACACTGGGGGCGAGGAGAGATACCCTTAAAAACACTGGAATGCTAAATTATTGAATGATCCAATACAATATCACCCCCCACCCGACGTAAAAAAAAAGTCACTCTGTCGCCAAAGATATCAGATGTTTAGAAAAAAAAAAAAAAGCTAATGAAGGTATAAATTTAAATTATCGATTTTAATTTATTATTAAAAATAATTATCTTTAATTTAAATATGTGGAATTTAATTATCTTTTTCTATCAAGTATATATCTAGAAAAATTTAAAATACTTATGCAACAGTCCTTTGAATAAATCGTTTTCTGTACACTACAGAGTTGAAAGATGAAGTATGCATATATAATAAATAGACGTTTACATATATCAAGGATATACTGTAATAAACTAAATACTTATATATATATATGATAGATATAGATATATGTAAAAACTGGTGTATGTGAGTATTTATAAGAAAAATCTGAGCTATAAATATGTGTCCCCCTTTTTTTAAACTGAAGAAATATCTACGCACTCAATACATGCAAAATACGTACACACAGGTAAAATATACTAATACTGGGGTATGTAGAAATCAAATCTACATATATATATATATTATGTAGGTATGTTGAAAAAAGTGTATGCCGCGCCGAGTAGGTATATTTTTCGAAGTATTGGCTGCCTTAAGAATTAATTCCTTCTTTCTTCCTTGTTATTTTTTTTACACTGGTTATTTTCTTCTTCCCCAGTTGAAATGATTCCAGTGGTAAAATTTTCATCCATAACTCGTATTTATACATCAGTAAAATATCTGTAGATAGTGTGTATAAATAAATAAATATGTCCCAGTCTTGGCTGTGGTAATTATTGATGCTTTTTGGTAAGTAAAAAAATTGAGCAAATTTTGTTATTTGTTGTGTTACTCTGTGCGCCGAGACAGCAAACACTGTTGTATGTCGTGGGAAGAGAGAGAAAGAAGTAGAGTGAGCAAGTGAGGGGAAGAAAAGCTGGCGGGAGATAAATGTATTGAGTAAGGAGGAGGTACGAAGAGAAATAGAATGAAGGAGAGAGAGTAAGAAACAGAGAGCGAGTAGATAGGCAAGTACTATGAGACGCTAAAGAAGTAAATAAATAGAAGAAAAAAAGATGAAGTAATTAAGCAAAGAGAGAAGAAGAGAGGATAAAGATAGAGAAGTAAAAAGATGAAAGGTAAAGTGTGAAAATAGATATATTGAAGGAGGAAGGTGGGGGCTTTTTTTTGTAGAAGAAGAAGAAGAAGAAGAAGAAGAAGAAGAATTAAATAAGAAGGAGGAGTTGGGAGGAGCCTGGGAGGGAGACGTTAATGTTTTTGAAACATTCCAGCAGCAGCAGCAGTCGTCGTCAAAGTATCGTATCTCCCTCCTTCCATGCTTATCCTTTTACCTCTTTTTTTCTCTCTCTCTCTCTCCTCTCTCTCTATATATATTTCTTTTTACCTTTCTCTCTCTCCCAGGCATCCCAAGAAGGAGAAAAAAGACGCCAACAGTTATACTATGTTCATTCAACAACACATGGCTTTTCGTTAGCAGAGCTGGGAGGAGAAAGAAACAAAAAGAAAAGAAAAGGAAAACAAAATAACAATAAAAAAAATAGCACAGTCTAGTAATATTTTTACTACTAGTAGTAGTAACAGTAACTCTAATAGACCTACTTCAATAGTAGTAGTAATTCAAATTGTTTCACGAATTCGAAATAATAGTAATTTTGTTTTTAGATTGCTAAGGTTTGTAATCAAAGATGAATAATTCGAAATATTTTAATATGGTATAGTTAGTCTGGTATTTATTTATTCTAGGGGCATCAATCAATAGGTAATTAAAATCGAAGCAAATGATGAAGCAGTAGTAATAGTAGTTATAGTAGTACCTGGCCCAAGTGCAATAGTTTAGTAGCAGTAACAATATCGTTAGTAGTAATTCTTATTGTAAGAGTTGGAATTCAAAAATAATTGTTCTAGAAGTAGAAAATCGTAGCATTTTTAGTAGTAGTAGTAGCAGCAGTAGTGGTGGTAGTAGCAGTCTGACTGTAATTTCAAATTATAGTCGTCATTGTTATAAATGAATCAGGTGTAACTAATTTATACTATTATTAATTAATTACATATAGCAGTCGTAAATCTTTAATTTATTTAACTATAATTTCAACGCAATTCGTCGGAATTTCAAAATCGTAGTGTACAACTACTATTACTACTATTACTAGAAGTGTACAACTACTAGTAATACATAACAAGTATATATATATATATATATATATATATATATATATATATATATATATATATATATATATATATATAATACAACTAATATAATACCACTCAGGGTAGTGTACAACTACTATTGCTGCTATTACTATTATCGAGTAGCGCTGAAAGTCATAGTAGTAGTTGTATTCTTAAGTATCTATTCATAGTAGTAGTAGTTGTACTCGATCCAAGTATTTGTAACGGTAAGTAGTTGTATGGGCAGTGATTCAAAAAATTGCTAAATTAGTAGTAGTAGTAGTTGTTGTTGTTGTTGTTGTTGTTGTTGTTGTAAGAGAAAAGCGTAATTCAAATTGTAGTAATCATACGTGTAGTAGTAATAGTTTTGAAGTAGTACAAAAATAAGTTCGAATTAGTAGAGTTATTCGACTTGTAATTGTAGTACTGACTTAAGTCACATTTAAAATTGTTTATAACTGTCTGCAGATTAAAAAAATAAATAAATAAAAATAAAATGAATAGTATTTTTTTTTTAACCATTGTTAAACGAACTTGAAATATATCTTCTTTCGATCATTCTCGTGATTGCTTTTTAAGAGTTCAGGCCATAAATTGGTTAACTAACTAAGTGAAGTACTTAATTGAAGTAATTATATATATATATATATATATATATATATATATATATATATATATATATATATATATATATATATATATATATATTCCTGTTTTAGTCGTTTTAGAATTAGTTAAGATATTAGCTTGTGAACTGGAGAGAATTTTAGTACGACTGTTAGTGTTGAAACCTAACCAAAGAGAAAAAAATTAACAACAACAAAAAAAAAAAGCATTAAGGAAGATGTTAGGAGAAATCTTTCTGCTTCTTCAGCAATAAAACCGATTTTTGTGGCACTCATAAGGCTTAGCTGTGTTTGAAATAAGAACACAAATAGAGGGAACCCAGTGAGAATCGTACTTAGAACGGTTTGTTTGCTAAGCCTTGCTCGCTAACCATTACATCATGATAAACAACCAACTATTTTTATGGTAGTTGTAATTATTTGCGTCAATAATATCAAAACTCCATATGTCAACTAATGCAGCCCAGACAGCCGATTATATCATAATTTCTATAAGAGCAATACGCCGAACATGCTCGGAGAGAATAAAGCAATTTTCTGTACAATTTGCAACGAACACACACACACACACACACACACACACACACACACACACACACACACACACAAGTATATATATATAAATATATATATATATATATATATATATATAAATATATATATATATATATATATATATATATATATATATATATTCTATTTCACGGCATAGCTGAAATAACCATGAAATGCTAATTAGAATCCTCGATTTTTGTGGTATAAAGCTTAGCTTTAGACCAAAACCAGAATTATAGGGCACCCAGTGAGAATCGTACTTACAATGTTTTGCTTACTAAACTTAGCTTGGTAACCATTACATCATGATAAGCAACCAACTACTTTTTATGTTAGTTGTATTTATTTGCGTCAATATAACTAAAATTCTTATATATCAACAAATTACAAATGACAGCACATTTAATTTCTAAAACGGAGAATATTGTGAAGTGCTAATTAGAATCCTTCACTTCTTCCCAAATAAAAGCAACAATATAATAGTGGACTGTTGTCACAACGGTAACCCAACTGGTTTGCGGATCGTCCAGTTATTTGTAATTTTTATATTATATTTCTTGTTGAAATCAGTAGGAAACAATAATCCCTCTGACTTCAGAATTTCTCAGCAATTTCAGTTTCAATAGTAAAATTAGTATTTTGCACAATTTTGAATATATTTTATAAATGTTTTTCCTTCGTTCAAAAGTAAGTTTAAGACTGAAAAAGGCCTTGGGCATAATTATCAACAGAAAGACCATGAAATTAGCCAACAAACAAACAAACAAACAAACAAACAAATATCAACTTTGGGGTACAATTTATGAAAATAAATGATAAAATAATAAGGTAGATAAATATCTTATTCTATGAGGTTTTATATATATATATATATATATATATATATATATATATATATATATATATATATATATATATATATATATATTCAGAGAGCCTTAAAATATGCGAAGGCTTTGAAAAAGACGTTACACGACACTCCTAAAAAATGCGACAAATAAAAAAAGCTTAAAACTTCTTCTTCTTCTTGTGTGTGTGTGTGTGTGTGTGTGTGCCTACGAGAATATTTGTTTTTATTTTATTTTAATTTATGTTATTTTTATTTTTATTGCTTTCTTTTATTTTTGTTTGGCGTAGCCGAATTTACACCCTCCTCCTTCCCCTCCTACTCCCGGGTGGCGGTTGCCATTAGCAACAAGGCTGATGATGATATGGTTGGTTACCTTAGATAAGGGAATCTAATTCTGACAGTTAATAATATCTCATTATTATTATTATTATTATTATTATTATTATTATTATTATTATTATTATTATTATTATTATTATTATTCATAATAATGATTATAATGATAATAACAAATAATAAAAACGTTGATGATGACGATAATAGTGATCACATAGGCACTGCAAACTGCAAACACAGCTACCTGAAGATGCAACAACGAATTTAACCAAAATGTTCTAATTCAGATACACGTGAATGAAAAACTTTATAAATAAATGCTGCTGTTACTACTACTACTACTACTACTACTACTACCGAGAAGAAGTGTTTTAAGTTTATAACATTAGACTTTTTAAGGGTGTAAACATGAGTGCATACAATATGCATCTATATGCACAAATAAATAGTATACATATATTATGGTACTCCTCTGAGATTTGTTATATGAATAATATTCTAAATTCAATAATGTACCGCAAAATTACACGAATTATATATATATATATATATGTGTGTGTGTGTGTGTGTGTGTGTGTGTGTGTGTGTATATATATATATATATAAAATAAATTTATAAATATAAATATAAATATAAATATATATATATATATATATATATATATATATATATATATATATATGATTTATTGCATATATGAATAAATATATAATTTTTAATCATATCTTATTGAAATATGTGTGTGTGCGCGTGCGTGTGTCTGTGTGTGTGTGTTCGTGCCTGCGTGCGTGTGTGTATACATATGATAAGATTTTCATACTGTTGGATTTATTTCTATATATCTATATATTTAATTCATTATACATGAAATATATAATTCCTTACATATATACATAATTCCTTATACATGTTTATATATATGATTCATTATACATGTGCGTGTGTTTGTGTGTATGTGTTTGTATGTGTGTGTATTCAATTCAGTATACATATATACAATTCATTATACATGTATATATATATATATATATATATATATATATATAATGAATTTAGATATATATATATATAATGAATTTAGATATATATATATAATGAATTTAGATATATATATATTATGAATTTATATATATATATATATATATATATATATATATATATATATATATATATATATATATATATATATAATAAGTAAATACAGATTAGATTTAACATATTTTGATAGCATGGAAGGCTGTCTGCGACCACAGGTTTCATGACGTTGGATAAACGACAATTATCAGGCAGAGAACTAAAGATATTGAATGAATCGAATATATATATATATATATATATATATATATATATATATATATATATATATATACTTATTATCACTATATTATATAATAGCTCTATCAGATATTGAGCATTCTCCAAATTATATCGCATTTGGTCTGCCACAAACCCACGAAGTAGAGACAGTGACAACCAAGACTGTTATAATATATATATATACATATATATATATATATATATATATATATATATATATATATATATATATATACGTGGTGCCTTCAGTAAGCAACCAGACTATAGTCCAGACTATGCTCCCTGTGACTTGGTTATTCACTTAGCTCAGAGGCTGTCGTTATGAGACAATTGAGGAGATGAAAGAGGCTGTGACGAGGGCCATTGACATGCTCACGTAAGAGGACTTCCATGGGGCCTTCCAGAAGCTGTTGGAACGGTACAACAAGTGCATTGCAGCCGGAGGAGATTACTTCGAATGGGACTAGAGTTTCATGCGTGTACTATCAATAAAAATGCCAATACGAAAAAAGTCTCTAAACCTATTTAATGATCCTCGTATATATATAAAGTAAAGTTGGCGACCATAGTCGAGGGTAACCCGAAGGCTCCCTTTTCGATAGCTACTACACCAATGTGTAGGGGAGGGCGCTACTCCTTCCCTGGATTGCTCTACTTTACCCTTGATCCGTACCTTATAATGCTGAGTGTTAAGCAAGGAGGCATCAAGTACCATTTTTTGACTCTTTGGTATGACTCGACCTGGGATTGAACCCAGGTCTCCCGGGCCATTGGCGAACACTCTAACCCCTAGACCAATGTCCGGTATATATATATACATTATTTTAGATTTATGCATATATATATTTAAATCATTCATTATATACATGCATATTCATTATATATATATAAATATTAACTTAAAATATGTATCAATGTATATATATATATATATATATATATATCATAATTCAATATATATATATATATATATATATATATATGGAGTAAAGGTAAATTAACGAAATATTTAATCCACCGTCAGTGTTTGGTTTATCAACTTTTTCACTTATTTTTATCATACACACACACACACACACACACACACATATATATATATATATATATATATATATATATATATATATATATATATATATATATGTGTGTGTGTGTGTGTGTGTGTGTGTGTGTGTGTTAATCATGATCATCACCAAGTCCTGCTAATAGAACGGAGATTACTGACTGTTTTTTCTTTTGTCCCCATCATCTATTGCTTTTGGAAGGTCTTTCAGAATGCATCCAGTGTCCACGTTGAATTGATATATGTAAGTCTTGGCCAGTTCAGCAAACTTTAGACCGTCTATGAGAATAAGTTCATAAGAGTTCGTAGCTCATGACCTCGTCTTCATTAATCCAGCAGTGCTCCACACATCTTGTTTTGTCTTACTTCAATGGTTTGAGAGATGGAAGATAAGTGGTTCATACAGCAGGCTGGGCCGTCTGGCATTCGTGCCGGATGGGTGCTCGAAACCAAGAGCAGACTCGGGGCCGAATAGGCCCCCAACTTCGGCTGGGCAACCTTCGGGTGGGCGAGCTGCACTTTTGTCCCCTTTGTCACCCATATACGGCACTAGACCAAGCGTCTAGTTTAAGCCGCAAACTGGCATACGTGCCCGGACCCACATTTGGGTTCGTGAAACTGCTTGCCTCATCAGGCTCACATTGCACTAAGTGAGCCGTTGAGCAGCACTGACAAGCAGGGTTCGAGTCTCGATTCGTTCCCGACCTCCCTTCCCCTTTATCCCCACTTTAATCGGCCTTCAGGCTTTTGACCTTGTGTCAAGTCGTGTCTGGTGGGAGGCAGCGACAAATATCTGGTTCATACAGCAGTTATTTTGTGGGGTCTTCCTTCAAGGATTTTTTTTTAACCGTTTTTGTGTAGTTCCTATCGAGATTTTTTCTTCTCCATACCTTGCGTCAGTGTCGAGGTCGTGCTTCCATGCAGTTGTATTGACACAGACACCACTTATAAAAATCCCGTTTTATTTCATCAGAAAGATTAGAATTCATTATACACACACACACACACACACACATATATATATATATATATATATATACACACACACATATATATATACACAATGAGTTATATATATATATATATGTATATATATATATATATATATATTAATGGACACGGTGACAGGTGTTCAAATCCTGGACGAGAATGATTGCATTTCACATAGCACTAATATCCTTGGGAAAGGTATGAATCTAACTTTTCTCCCTCCAGCTATGGGTAAATAGTAGGGCAGACTAGGTTCTTCAGCCTTGGTGAGGCAACTGGTCTAGGAGAAGGAAAACTCTGAATTCAAACCTGTTAAACTCCGGTTAAAAATTGACGTTGTGTCATATCCTGCCCGAGCGGAGGGGTTGATATATATATATATATATATATAATTTGTTATATGAATTAAAAATGTATTTATTTATACATATTTATATATTATTCATCCTATATATATATGTGTGTGTGTGTGTGTGTGTGTGTATGTATAATCAATATTAATATATACACATGCAATACATATATATAAATGTGTGTGTGTGTATGTATGTATGTATAATCAATATTAATATATACACACGCAATACATTATATATATATACACACACACACACACACACACACATATATATATATATATATATATGTCATCCACAGACAGAATGCTTCGTTGTATCACAACTCTTCAGTGTGGCTAGACAAGCTGAGATCGAAATCAGCAGAACTTTATGCCATACTTAATATCATATATATATATATATATATATATATATATATATATATATATATATATATATATGCGCACTCAAGTCATTATATATATATATATACTATTTATAGTGTATGTATATATGTGTGTGTGTGTGTGTGTGTATCATATACACTTATATGTATTTATATATGTTATATACGTATGTATTTTAAATGTATATGTATAGGAGTATATATTATGTATATGTATATGCGTATGTATTATACGTAGGAATGTGTATATATATATATATATATATGTACTTGTGAATATGTATATAAACACATATATACATATATATGTAATTGCGTATATATATACATACACATTTATGTAATTTACAAAGCGCTTTGCTTTGATGTGGCACAAGACCGAATGAATGGGGCGCCCAATGAGCCTCGAACTCACTCGTGTCGGTCTGCTAGTCTAGCTTGCTAACCGTTACACCACCAGAGGTGCCCATCATACACATTTATTATACATATATATAATAAATGTGTATATTGTTTACTCACGCGTATATACACACAAAGAAACACAGAATTTGCCACTTGCTTGAAAAATTTCTCTCTCTTCCTCGCCCTATTTCCCTTCCTCGAGATATATGCAAATCTAGACAAATGTAATTATTGCAGGAAGACGTTAGTAATTGCATTACTATTAGTTGTATGGTATTAATATCCGCACACTTACGGGGTACGTTGTTACGAGTTTTTTGTGGGTTGGGTTGTTTGTTTTTCACATAATTACGAATAATGTTCATTATTATGAATGTTCACGCATTACACGCGATGATATGTATTAAAAGTTAATGTTGTTGATACGACTATGGTAGACATGCCAATCTAAATCGAGAGATATAATCAGTGTCAGCATCATCAAAGCTGTAAACGTTTCGGATCTTCAATAATCGTGGTGTCCAGTGGCTATCGTATTGGCCGAAGAGGGTGAGACTAAGTTGGGAGATATAAAGCAGGGCTGATTAAATCGAAGTTGAAACCTGGGAAAGGTTTTGAACAGCTAACAGGCAGTACAACAGGCTGGTCTGAAAGGTAAGGCGAGGCTATTGTGGGGGGAGTATGTAATTTGGTTATTTCTGTAGATTGCTCTTTAAATTATTCCCACCACAAATACAACACAAAACATTACAATCGCGCAAAAGAAATGGAATAGAACACAACGAACATTAAATAACAAACAATTTAATATGCATATAACAGAATATGAAAAACAAAATACATGATGTGTAAATGGCCTTTTGGAAAATAAAGTTTGAAGAAGAGAATAAATTTGTTGAAAGATGTGGGTATGTTCATGTTATCAGAGTCCGTAAATAAGTCGTTCTTACTTACATTAAGTTTATAGCGGGTTTTATGATTGTGGCGACTGCGTGTCTCGTTGATGAAAGAAAGTTTGTCGGGTTTTCCTTTTGAATATAATTCTCGGCCATTTGAAAAGAGGTCATGAACTTTAGTTGAGGAAGGAAAGGAATTGGTTGGACATAATATCGGTTACTGGCTTAATGGCTTGTATTCGTCTGTGTCTTCGTTTGTGTGTAAGCTTGTGTCTTGTGTGTCTGGCTTCCTAACTCTGTGTTATTTATATCCTACAGGTGGATCAAAGAATCGTCCCAAAATTTTTGCGCGTAGAAATTTATTGACCAATCAGATTTGTATTTTACTATTTTATTTTCGAGCCTAAATATTTTCTGTAGGTTCACCTCCGATCCCAATTTTCCAGAATGTTCTATTCCATGTTTTTAGCTGATTGGTTGAAAAATATAAAAATGTAATTTAAATGTTAATACGGGTTTGATCCTAAATTTCTAGAATGTTCTTAAGTATGTTTTTATTACTTATTTTAAGACTAGAAGAAATGTGTATCCTATACTATGAAAAGCGCCCCACAGCAACCTTCAATCTCCACATGCAAGGCATTGCATTGTTGTTGTTTTTTTTGTTGTCGTGGATATGTGTGGTCAGAATCGACATGAAGTGCGAAAAGAAGTCGGGAAGAGGGAGAGAGACTGAGAGAGAGAGAGAGAGAGAGAGAGAGAGAGAGCAAGAAGAGGCAAAAGAGAAACGGGGGAACGAGAGAAAAAGGGAAGAAAGCTAAGAATTTGAATATTAAAAAAGAAACAAGAAAAGAATACTTGATAATTGTGAGGTGGGAGAGAAGAGAATTTTTTTATTTTTTTTATTTTTTATTTCAAGAAGAAGAAAAAGATATATCTTTTACTGAACAAAAAAAGAAAAAAGAAAGAAAATGTGAAAAGAAGTTTAAGAAAAGGAAAAAGTGGAAAGAAAGAAAAGATATGTCTTCTTATCAAGCGGGAGTAGAAAGAAAGAAAGAAAGAAAGAAAGAAGGAGATGTTTATTTCATTAATTAGAGGAAGAAAACATGAAAAGAAAGCTGAAGAGAGAAGTGAAAACAGAAAGAAAGAAAGAAAGAAAGAAAGAAAGAAAGAGATGTATCTTTTTTTTTAGCAAAGTATAAAAAAGAGGAAACGTAAAGTTGAAAAGAAAGAAAGAAAGCGAAATCAAAGAAGAAGAAGAGCAACAATAACAACAACAACAAGTGGAAGAACAAGAACAAAAAGATGTTGGAGGTATTGGTGCGATATATGCGTAATTCATTCATTCATTCATTCTTTCTTTCTTTCTTTCTTTCTTTCTTTCTTTCTTTCTTTCTATTACATACGCGCCCAAATTCACACAAATTCTCAGTAGACGCCGCTGTAGTGTTTTCCGTTTGTACGCTCGTCTGTTAGTTTTATTATATGTCGATCTTGTTCCCGTCAGTCTATTATTCACAATTTCATCACGATCTATTTGAATTCTGTCGATATAGCTAATCTCAGAAATGCTTGGCAAACCTACTCTCACATTTCTTTGCTAGTGAGTTCGATTCGCACTGAGTACCTCACTATTATGGTTGTGCGCTAAAGATAAATTTAAGTTTAGTAGTTCGATCCTACTCGAGTCTGTCTTTATGTCAGTCTCTATCTATCCATATATCTATCCAAAAGTTTATTCATAACCTACTTACGTCAAAATCACTCCCAGTATCCATGCTATTAATTGTATTATTCAACGAGACAAATACTATTCAAGATCGTATCAAACTAGTGTGTCTTTTACGACATTCTACATACCTTCGTTGAGGCAGTAAACCCGTTAATAGTCTGGTATTAATAATCACTACAAGTTAAAACTACTATTGTTGACGTTAGTTGATGTTAAGTAACGCTCAAATGGTCTGCGTGCTTTTCAATAGTAGTAGTAGTAGTAGTAGTATTTTTTTATTTTTTGTTAATGCAAATTGCAATGTATTTTTTAAACATCGATACTTAGCCAAACGGAAAAAAAAAGTAGGTTTGAATTCAAGTTTTTGTCTTTGATAATATTAAGATTTAAGTGGGTAAGAATATTTCTTGTAATGATAGCTTCAGTGGTGGTCAATGTAAAGATATATGGTATGTCAGGAAGTCGTAGTTATGAAATGTGGCCCAATTTTAAATCTGCCAATCAAAAATTTAAAACTTATACTGTGGATAAAATAGGTTTAATGTCATTGCTCTATGTATAAAAAGCAGGTTCGGTGTCTATGTTCACACCAAACGTCTATGCATATCATATAATTTTTCCTTCTTTTTTTCTGCTAAAAAAATTATCCGGAATAATAAAGGATGATACTTTTTCATCGTACATCAAAAACCTTTAAAACCTTATTTCTCTTCTCTTCTCTTCCCTTCTCTCCTCTCTCTTCTTTCGAGATAGATAGATAGATAGATAGATAGATGGTTGGGGCCAGGAAAGAAAGAAAGAAAGAGAGAGAGAGAGAGAGAGAGAAAGAGAGAGAGAGAAAAACAGACAGACAATTGGAAAAACAAGCTCAATCTTACTTATCACATTTATAGATAGATAGATAGATAGATAGATAGATAGATAGATAGATAGATAGATTGTGTCGTGAGAAAGAGAAAGTGAGACGAACAGATTGGCGGATAGTGAGTGAAGCAATCGACCAATCACACTAGATAGATAGATAGATAGATAGATAGATAGATAGATAGATAGATTGGAGAGAGAGAGTGAAGGGACGTGAGATGGACCGTTAGATAAACAGTGAGTGATACAAGCTCACATCTACCTATCACACTTATTAGATAGATAGATAGATTGATAGATAGATTACCAGTATGCAAATTATTATCACCATATACTATGTAAACCTTTATTTCTTGGTGATATTTAATACACATAGGAGGATTTTAAACACATAAATAACATGGGCTGTTTTGTGGCAAATCTGTCTCAGATTTTAACAGAGGCATCGATAATAAACAAGATGTTACGATTGATTAATGATTATTTTATAATTATGGAGAATATAGCGTAAATAACTTAGGGAATTGTGACGTCGGTGGTATCTTAGTTTCAGTTACAGAGAGACAGACAAATAATCTCCATCATGGTAATAATGATAAGAATCATGTCGATGTTGTCGGTATTCTAAAGTTGACAAGACTGTGAAAAAAAAAAAAATCAAAATAATATAAAAACTATTAAACCTTCTCTTGCCTCTTTTAGATCTAATCGATGTGTACTTGTTATCAATTGACGGAGCTTGATCCATATTTATTTATTCTGATATCTTGGGTATATGTGTTTTAAGTTTTGGTTTCTTTGTTATCAACTTTCGTGGGTTATTTAATGCTATCGTTGTAAGAGATCAATATAAGTTTCTCTTTCTTTGCTTAATGGCATATCAACATTCGTGGGTTATTTAATGCCAAAGCCATCCCAGTAGAAGATCAATATCAATTTGTTTCTTTGCGTTTATGTCATATCAACCTTTGTGGGTTATTTAATGCCAAAGCTATCCCTGTAGAAGATCAATATCAATTTGTTTCTTTGAGTTTATGGCATATCAACCTTCGTGTGTTATTTAATGCCAAAGCCATCCCTGTAGAAGATCAATATCAGTTTCGGTTTCTTTACTTAATAACATATCAACCTTCGTGGGTTATTTAATGCCAAAGCCATTCTTGTAAAAGATCAATGTCAGTTTCGGGTTCTTTGCTTAATGGCATATCAACCTTCGTGGGTAATTTAATGCCAAAGACATACTTGTTGAAGGACAGCTGTGGTACAATTCAATCTATTGTTGAGAGGTTTTCATTCGCAATCCTCCTCTACAAAAAGCTTCATGCTGCATGTTTCGGCCAACACCTAAGTTGCCTTGTCGGCTTGGCATACAATACACTGTGTCCCTTGCAGAGGGGTAAGACCATCAGAAAAGGATTTCCCGCATATGACACTAAACTGCATCTGATGGTAACGCTGCACTTCTGCGTATCTGATTTAGTTTCTTTGTTTAATGACATATCAACTTTCGCGGTTTATTTACTGCTAAAGCCATCCTTGTAGAAGAACAGCAATGATACTCTTTAACCCATAGCTGGAAGTATAAAAAGATTCATACCTTTCCCAAGGGTATTAGTCCGAAAATGAAGGTAACAGCTCAACTGGATTTTGAACTTGCTTACTTCAAGGTCACAGACTAACACTTTAACCATTACGCCACGGGGACGCCTGTCTGAGAAGTGTAGACTTAAATTTTCGTTGTCATTACTCCCAGGTCCACTCTGATCTTGAGCGGTAGTAATGTTACTACCAATGGATCAGACATTTTAAAAAATTATTCGTATTCGATGGGACTGTGCGCAAAAGAAAGAAAGAAAGAAAGAAAGAACTTTAAAGAAATAATTGCCGAAAATGTAAATATGATTGATGAATGCGATTCTTTAACCTCTAGGTATAAAATAACCCTTGACATGCCATTAAAATCAGTTAATCAATGAACACTTAGAATGCCTTGTGCTTCATTCCATTTGTATTAGTCCGTTTTCAAGACCAGGTAGTATAGATTTGACTCTCCCAAGAGGTACAAATGTAACACTAAATTGGTTTAATGTAGAGATGCCTTGAAGAAAACGAACCTTTCGCAGAGCACCGGGCAATTACCCCTTTTAGCCGAGGAGGCAGGTACTGCCAGGGAGAAGATCCTCTTGGAAAACCAGGTAAAATGATAGAATTTAATATATTGTTTTAATATCTATAGGAACGTAGCCGAGAGAAGGAGGAAGTTGAGAGGTGCATTTGAAACCTCACTATTCGGGCCCCATTTCTACAAACATTATACAATTACAAATTTCACTCCTCTGGGTCCCCAAATCAATAGATGCACGTCTCCAACCAGACCCTCTCTCTCTCTCTCTCTATATATATATATATATATATATACGTGTGTGTGTGTGTGTGTGTGTGGATAGATATATAAATTTTAACGGCATTTGGACCTGTCTAGGGTTATTTTATGCCTAAAAGTAAGGGAACTGCGTTCATTGTATGCTTATGTTTACAGTTGTGTGTATGTGGGGGGGGTTCTTAATTTTTTTGTATAGATATATTTCAAGTATTCTTATCAAATACAAATAATTTGCAAACAGATCTGTTTGACCAATAAATGAGACTCTATCAGATACTACCACGCCGAATCTGAGTGGACCTCAGAGTAATGGCAATAAAGAGGTACCCCACACTCCGCAGAGCTCCAGAACTGGTGCCATGTCACCTGATACCGTTTACCTCATACTCAGATCACCCGGTTTTTTTGTGGGGGTTGCAGGGGGCATTTGTTTATAAATATGCAGGATATACAGTCTGCGTATTTCCCTGCCCACAGTAGATGTCTCTTTAGAAGATTGACGCAATAATACAATATCCCAATCCTCTTAGCGGGGGTGTCCTCGTGGTGTAATGGTTAAAGCGTTGGACGGCGGAATCGTAGTACGCGAGTTCGTACTCCAGTTGCGCGATTACGTTCACTTTCGGGCAAATACCCTTGGGAAAGGTATGAACCCCCTTATCCTCCAAGCTATGGGTTAAATAGTACCACTACTGTTCTTCTAGGAGAATGGCATTGAATAACCTAAAAAGAGTTGATATGCAATCAAAAAATTAAATTAAACAAAAAAATTAAACAAAAAAAACCAAACCAATCCTCTTAGCCTTGAGCCATGCACAATGAATATATGACTTAGCTCAACTTAAAGACCTGAAGAAAATGACTGATAAATATTAGCTTTTCTTCTTTTTGTTGTTGTTTTTCCAATAATACTTTGGGAAGTGGGAGGCTCACTGTATTCTTTTGGATAAAGACATTTTTTGTTTGTTTAAAAAGAAAAATGAATCAACTTTTTCGTCTCGCATTCACGTCCCAATAAAAAGAGAATATAACGTTATGCTGTCAAAGGTGGAGGTTGAGACGAAGGCTGTGGGGGTCATTTGTGGTTGCGAGGGGGCGACAGTTAGTAATATAGCAGCTGCTGCTGCTGCGGCTCACAAACCAATACGTTTAACAGCCTGTTCCAATAGTTGTGTTTATTAGAAGAGAAGACAAACTTCAATAACAACAACAACAACAACTACCACCACCACAGCAGACATATGTATTAATCGTGACCTTGTAGACCAGACTAAACAAAGCTTAGTGAATAAATGACTACTAGCAGTTATATATCGCCAAAATTGATCAAAACTTGTTGAGACAGTTCGTAAGCAAAGTATTAAAATAAAACGGCGCCAATGGTTGAGCTCAGTCGCAGACCCAATCTGGGTTCGATCCTCATCGCATGGTGCATATTTATATCCTTGTGCTAAATTAAGCTAATCATTAAAAAAAAAATTATGGATAACATATAATTTAGTGAAAAAAATATTCTTGTTTTACATTGAGGAGGCGTACTAAGGGGAACGGTTATCGTATTTGGAAAAAGGAATCGGTGACCCGAGTTCAAACCCTGGACGACGCTGTTTGTGTTTCACTTCGAGTTAATACCCGTGGGAAAGACATAAATCCACCTGTTCTTCCGCAGCTATGAGTAAATAGAAGGACAGGCTGAGTTCCTTGGCCTTGGTAAGGCAACCAGTCCAGGAAAAGAAAAATTGAATTAAAACCAGCTGTACTTCGCTTTAAAAAATGACCTTGAGTTAAATCCTGTTGGTGGCGGAGGGATAAATACATACATAGAAAGGAGACAATAACTAAAAAGATTTCAAAAATATGGCAGTCCCTCCCCGGTAACATAACGGAGTAGCAAAGTATTTGTGAGTAAAGGAATTACTCCCCCCCTTTTTGCATATCTTTTAAAAATTTTAGTTATTTATTTACAATAGTACTTCACAATTCAGTTTTACATAACAGCAGTTGGCGTAATTTGCTAGATTTTGAAAAGTTTTATTCAACTAAAACTAGTGTAGAGATACGGGAATAATTTAGATTATTTATATGGCTGTTGTAGGGTGTCACATGACAATCCTCGAAACCCCTTTTCGATCTTTTTTTGCCTCAATTCTTTGAACAGTCGAGATGCTGTCTCTGATTCCAACTAAGGAACGGTAAAGCCACGTGGCGAAATCAAGTAAGGTCTTTTTCATTTTTGATCCTACTCTCATCAAGTAAGCCTTTTTGTACCCCATCCATATACTGCTTGTTCATGGAACAATATGAGAATAATTTTGATCTATAGGGAGATATTCGGGTATTCTTTCTTTTAATAACACTGGTATCTATTTTGCATATATTAAGTGGTAAATGTTGGTGTACGTGTAAATGAGTTTATCTTGACCTTCCTTCTGTTAAGTAATGTTGTAATAAACCATGGCCTAATGGGTTCAATGTTCGCCAATGGCCCGGGAGACCTGGGTTCAATTTCTGGTGGAGTCCTACCAAAGACTCAAAAAAATGGTACTGGATGCGTCCTAGCTTAACACTCGGCATTATAAGGTACGGATCAAGGGTAAAGTGGAGCAATCCGGAGAAAAGAGTGGCGCCCCCCATACCCCGGTGTAGTAGCTATTATAAAAGGAAGTTTTCGGGTAGCCCTCGACTACAGTCGCCAACTTTACTTACTTTTTAATATCATAGATATACTAATGCTAGTACTGGTCCTTAGAGAGTGGGATCTCGATGCCCTATTGGTGGATCTTAGAAAACATTGACTGCTGAAGGGTAATACTCCTCGTCCCTTAAAAAAAAGTGTGTCTTGTGAACGACATTAAACTGCATTTGACTGTAAGGCTCCATTTTGGAGCTCTGAAAGCGAACAGTATTTTTCGAATAACTCAGTTCCAGTCGGTTGGAGGCCGTAGAATACGCTGACTGCATCTTTGCGGAGGGATAAGACTCCACCACCACAACAACAGGTGCCTAGGATATTAAACCATCTGCTGGTGAAGCTCCAGTCCTGGACCTCTGGGGAATGTAGAGTATCTTTTCATCATCATTACTACTAGGTCCACTCTGTCCCGGAGTGGTAGTACTGTTAGGGTCCCATCAATGGGTCAAATAGAAGTATCTAATCATTTTCTAAACTCTATGAAAACAAAGAACTGATGTTAAATTGAATTATTAGTTTTACCTAGCTAGTTTTGGAACCATTTAATTGTGTGCAAACGAATAGATAATGTTGAATCGAATTGCAAGTGCTAAATAGCAATACTTGAAATTATTCAACTTTATGCTAATAAAACTATTAGTGTAAGATCGCAATACTTGCAACTATTCAACTGTATGCAAACAAACAATATATAAATGATTTCTAAACACGTTTTGTATTCTTAAACGAGCCCGAGATCTCTTTTTTTGTGCACAGTTAAATGATTTCAAGTATTGCTATATAACAGTCACAATTTAACATCAGTCATTTGTTTACACACGTAGTTTGTACTATTTGACCCATAGATAGGACCCTATCAGGTGCTACCTAATCCGTGTCTGTATGGACTTGGGAGCAATGGCAATGAAGGGGTACTCCACATTCCCTAACTCTCCAAGTCAGGAGCCTCGCCATCAGATTGTTTAACGTCATATCTAGGACACTCGTTGGGGGAGGGTCTTACCCCTGTGCAGAGATGCAGTCGATGTATTCTACAGTCCCAGCCGATTGGGCTTTGATCTGGTTGAGTCTTCGTATGGGTTGTTTAACTCGCGGATGGAATGAATTAAAGAAGGCGCACTACTTTTCCAAACTACTTTCGGGCTCAGCTGGAGCCATCTTCAGAGTAACGACTAATGAAATGTCGTACACTCATGTATATGACTCATCATTGTATTTGTCATTTCATTATTCGTTCAGCTAAAAAATACCTTCATCAGATGATGACTCGGTGATCAGACATAGTCTCGTAATCAAAGCTTCGCTACTACTAACCCAGCAATATCATGCGTTATATATATATATATATATATTTATATATATGTATATATATATATATATATATATTGGTCAACCATAGTCGAAAGCGACCCATAGACTCCCTATTCAATCGCTACTACACAGAGGTGTTTGGGAGGGCGTTACTCCTTTTCCTTGGAATGTTCCACTTTAGTAATATTAGGTATGTATCTAGGGTAAAGTGGAGCAATTCAGGGAAAGGAGTATCATTTTTTTGGTTTTTGGTATGATTCTACTTGGGATTGAACCCTGGTATCCTGGACTATTGACAAACACTCGTACCATTATGCTAATATATATATATATATATATATATATATATATATATATATATATATATATATAATTTTAACAGTTTGCTGCAATTTAAAGAAAGCAAGTAAATAACTAAAATAGAATAGAAATATAAATTTTCGAATACTAGTCACGTGACATACGTTTTAAAGCAGTGCGCGACAATTAATCAGAAAACGGTAAGAAGTTTCTCACTTTTGCGTTTTTTTTTTTTTATTTTAAAAAATATTT
The DNA here is from genome assembly GCA_963585895.1 of Sepioteuthis lessoniana. NCBI lineage: Eukaryota > Metazoa > Mollusca > Cephalopoda > Myopsida > Loliginidae > Sepioteuthis > Sepioteuthis lessoniana. Next base: position 81,310,048 of record OY757918.1, read on the forward strand.
TGAAATGAGACACCATCACATTAAGAATGGTTGAAATCCTCAAACATTGTGATGTTTATAAATAAATATATCCATTAGAATATATTGTTCTTTCACACACAATCACTCAGGTAAAAAGACTGGTCGTCAGTTTAAATTTGTGGGTATAAGCTGTTATGGATAATTTGGGGAGATAGAGAATAATAAAGGAGAAGAACAAGAAACCCCGAAAATATACCAACTATTTACTTCCTGAAGACGACGTAAAATGTCAGAAATACGTGTTGAAGAAAAATAAATAACTTAAAAACAAACCCTTTGCGGACCTTTATATTTTAAAATATATCAAATATCAAAAGTAAATGAGAGGTAAAGTAGGATAAGAGAAACACACTCTAACAAAAAGGAAGGACCAACATTCATAAAAAAAAAACCCATAACCAACTGAAAACCACTCAAACTACGAACTCGAGTGAGTTCAAGTCACATTGAATACTCCATTAACTAGGCTTTGTGCCGTACATGTTCTCTGACGAAATCACCAAGCTGGAAACATACACGTATGTTAGAACAAAATAAATAAATTCTAAAAAATACAAATCTCTTCGTGGACCTACTCATTTTAAAATATTTTTATTCTCTCTTTGGGCCTATAACAAAAAAATAAAATCATATATATATATAAGACGGTTATTCAATAGATAAGGTGAATTTTGCCAAAGAAGATTGCAATAGGAAGCATTATTTAGAGATGCACCTTTTTCAAGGAAATCAATAGTAGGGGTTCCTTTCATGTCCCAGAACACTGTCCGTATGATCGTCTTCACTGACCGCTCCACCTGGAACCTTTTCTTTACCGAAGAGTCGGCATGTTCCAACTCTATATACTGTCTTCGACTCAGTCTCGTTGTGGCAAGCCCATTTGTAAAAAGAATTTTGACTAAGGCTTGCTTTTTGCACACATCCCTCATTCTTCTATAAACTTCACATGGTTTGTATTTCTCAACCACCAAAAATTTGATGACAGACCTCTGTTCAAGCCCGGAGCACCCAAAGTAAATATATTTGCGAAATTGACATAATTTTTTCCCATAAACCAATTTCAAACAATGTAGAGTTTGCATCAATGAAAATATTCTGAAATTTTCTTTCTTTTTAAAAAAAAAAAAATCCTTTATCCCTCTCGTATATATATATATATATATATATATATATATATATATATATATATATATATATTGATACAACGTCAATTAATAACTCTCGTATATATATATATATATATATATATATATATATTCATCATACAACGTGTGAAAGCACGTGTGATACCCTGCCCTCATCAGCCGCCAACCAGGGTGATAACACAGTTTCGGTAGCTCAAGGCGGTACTGCCACACCTGGCATATATATATATATATATATATATATATATATATATATATTCATACAACGTCAATTAATAACCCTCGTATATATATATATGTATATATATATTAAGTTGGTGACCGTAGTCGAGGGCTACCCAAAGACTTTCTTTTCATTTGTTAATCATTTCCTTAGATTGCTCCACTTTAACCTTTGATCTGTACCATATGATGCTAAGTGTTAAGCAAGGTGACATCAAGTACCATTTTTTGAGTCTTTAGTGTGACTCGACTTGGGAGTGAACCCCGGGTCTCGGGCCATAGGCGAACATTCTACCTCCTCGTCCAATGGGCCTATATAAATATATATAAATGGTCCCCTACCCCTGTGGGGTTGAGCTCTGTAGCGAAGGAAGTAATGGTTGCCACAAGAGTAGAGGAAGGCTCTTCAAATGAATTGAGCTCTCGGTAGCCATTAAGAGGATATATGTAGACAAAACAAATGTGATACATAAGCGTTTAAATTTCCTTCGCCTGCACTGGTTTCTTTGTGGCTGAGTGGTAGAATCTTGGTTTGGCGTTTGAGTCAATCGATCCCAGCTTCGGGAATCTAGCGTGTCTAGCCACACTGAAGAGTTGTGATACAACGAAACAGTCTGTCTGTGGATGACAATATATATATATATATATATATATATATATATACAAGGTTACTTAATGACTCTTATATATATAGTCGTCCATAGGGGGACTGTTTCATTGTATCACAAGTGTGGCTGGACGCTTCAAGCTAGGATCGATACCCGCCTAACTTTACGTTAGAGTGATTACTTTACAGCTCAGCCATTTCGATGACTTACTGATTCATGGTCAACTAATAATCCTCGTATATATATATATATAAATAAAAAAACGTTTGGTACATTAACGGACCAATGTCTAATTTATAATCTATTGGATTAATATAATTTGTTAGAAAAGTAAGGTTATATATATATATATAATTACCTGAATGTCTTAATATAAAATGTATTCCCCGGGGTAGCAGTGATAACTATATCAAACCTGGTATTCCATCTAACCGAGCGATCTTAAAAAAAAAAGATTGTTGAAATAAATTTATAATGGATCTTATCTGTTAAGTTTTACCTGATATATATATATATATATATATATATTGATACAAGATCAAGTAATGACTCTCGTATATATATAGACACAAGGTCAATTTAAAACAAAGTACAGTTGTTTTGGATTCAGAGTTTTCTTTCTTTAAGATTAGTTGCCTTACCAGGACTAAAGAGTCAAGCCTGTTCTACTATTTACTTATAGCTTGATGGATTCATAATTTTCCCACGAGTGTTAGCACAAAGTAAAACGCAAGCAGCTTCGTCCAGGATTCGAGTTCGGGTCGGGCGATTCCATTTTCTACGATAACCATTGCACAAAGCGCGCCTCCAATAATAGGCTGTATTTGAATTGGAACCATTACTAAAACAAGAAAAATCCAGGAAGAAATGTTGGTGACTCTCCACTCCTCTACTCCTCTCTCTCTCTCTCTCTCTCTCTCTCTCTCTCTCTCTCTCTCTCTCTCTTTGTGTAATTGAGGCCTATAAGAGGTGAGTTTCTCCGTATCCTTCCGCGTTGACTTCTCTGCCATTCAAATATATATGACAACCTTTATCTCAATCCTGTCAATGTTTATTAATCTGATGCCTTCTTGCTGGCCACATATGTGGCCCAACACTCACAAAATGAGTTTCACGTTTTATCTTTAAACATTCTAGATGCACAGGTGGCCCGGCATCACGAAAAGGGATTCATGTTTTATATGATAACACGCTCAAAGGCGGCTCTATGTACGTTTACTATTAAGCCATTGTTCGTAAGTAAGATTGTCTTTCCGAGGTTGGTTTAATCCTATAAAATATCCACGTCTTTCGATATACCAGCATTTTTCATATTTACAACAAAATCTAAAGTTTATGATCTTGTTCACAACTAACTTATACTAGCTGTAGTTGTGGAAATTCCACGTTGGTAAGTTTTCTTTTGTATAAATTTACTAAGAAACCTAATCAAATTCTGGAATCCCAGAAATTCGAAACCATAATTTTTCAAATAATAAGACATTACACAGATATATCATTTTACCCGACAATTCAGCCATACACAGAGACACAGGGTTATATATTTAGTGCATAGAAAATATTTTTCTTTTATTCGTTTTCTTATATATATATATATATATATATATATATATATGCAAGCAAGGGGGTGTAATGGTTAAAGCGATGGACTGCAGAATAGTAGTAAGCGAGTTCGTACTCCAGTGGCGCTATTATGTTCACTTTCGGACAAATACCCTTAGGAAAGGTATGAACCCCCTTATCCTCCCAGCTATGGGTTAAATAGTACCACTACTATTCTTCTAGGAGAATGACTTTGGCATTAAACAAATAAACCAAACCGAATATGCATATATTAGTATATACTAATATATATATATATATATATATATATATATATGCCCATGGGGAGACATTAACAAATTACACAACCTACTCCAAAAACTACACCCCAAAATAAAATTTACTATAGAACAGCTCCAAAGAACTCTCATTTTTGACATCCTCATAAAAGACGTAAATGGCCGAATCCTCACAGATATCTACCACAAACCCACAAACACCTAACAATACGTCCACTTCAATAGCCACCACCCCAAATACTGTATAAAATCCATCCCTTACACTCTAACACGTAGAATATACACCATAATCTCAGATTAAAACCTCAGAAAAACTCGCCTTAAAGAACAACCCTGCACCAGAGAGGATACCTAACAACACTAATAAATTAAGGATTCGAATTAGCAGAAAAATACCACAAAAAGAATTACGGAACCCAAAAAAGCATAACAACGAAAAACCCCTTAGTATACATCGCAAGATACAACAAAAACAACCCAGAACTATTCACAGAAATGATTTTTAAAAATCTAGAAGAACTTAAAAACAATGACAAAATCAAAGAAATACAAGGCACAACGAAAGTCATTAAAAGCCAGAGAAAACCCAAAAATCTTAAAAGAATACTCACCTCTTCTACATTCGGAGAAAATAACACAAGGAGTTACGAAATGCAATAATAGACGATGTAAAATATGAGATATACGGGGATCATTAAATAAGTTTCCAGACTTTTTTCGTATGGGCACTTTTATTGATAGTACATACATGAAACTCTAGTCCCCTTCAAAGTAATCTCCTCCGGCTGCAATGCACTTGTACCGTTCCAACAACTTCTGGAACGCCACATGGAAGTCCTCTTGTGTGAGCGTGTCAATGACCTTCTTCACAGACTCTTTCATCTCCTCAATTGTCTCATATCTACAGCCTCTGGGTTTAGGGAATAATCAAAAGTCACAGGGAGCAAGGTCTGGACTATAGGGACGGTGACGAACTGTCTTGATGTCCATCTTGGTCAAATAGTCTGTGACAAGGATGGAGTTGTAGACTGGTGCATTGTCCTGCTGGAAATGCCACTGATCCGACTTGAAGAGTGCTGGCCTCTTCCCTAGGAATCTCTTCTTGAACTCCCTTAAAACCCCAACACAGTAATGCTAAGCCTAACCCTTTGGCCAATCAACTGTGGTGTATTGACTTCCTTACTCCTTCCACACCTCTCATCATCCCTCACAGACTCCCTGCCTTCGTTGAATCTCTTATGCCACTCAAAAACTGATGCTCAATTCATGAAAATTCAGATGCAAGATGCCCTAAAGCAGTCTGAAGCATTCCATACGTTTCTGTGACATTTTTTCCAAGTTTAAAACAGAATCTTATTGCATATCGTTCTTCTAAAGTGTCCTCTCATCCAGATTGCATTTTTGAAATTCACCAGCTGTGACAATCAGGCTTTAGTAGTGTGTTCCAATTGCCGCTGTAGCTGTTCATTTGAACCTGAAATCATAAAAATTGGTCAGTCATCCCATAAGATGTATAGCAATAACATAGTGAATTTTCAAGAGTCTACGACAATTTTAAATGCTTGTACAAAAAAGTATGGAAACCTATTGAATGCCCCACGTAACTATAGAAGGAAAATTCTATACCTTTAAAAACTCGGAAACAAAATTCAAAATAAAGGCTCATGCTGCAACTCAAAAAACGTAGTCTACTTAATTGAATGTAACTAGTGTAAAGACATATACATAGGGTCAACACAGGCACTCATTACCAGAATATTACGTCACAAGAGCAATATCAAAATAACAGAAAATAGAGAATTAAATGTATCGAAACACCTATACGAATGTAGTCAAGGTAATTTTAAAATTATGCCCATGTACCAAACTAACGACTACACACTATTTCAAATAAACTCCATAGATAATTCTAAACCCACGTTGAATAAACCATGAATTATATACACACACAAATGGAAACAAACATACATATATATGTATATATTTGCACACACAAAAATTATTAGAAAAAAAATCATTAGTTAAAAATAATTACCAGTAAGTTTCCAATTACACTACCACACACACATACACATACACAATAGTTCAAGACACACACACACACACACACACACACACACACACACACACACACACACACACACACACACAAACTACCAAGAGAAAAGCGACAAAAACATATCAAATATCAAAGACCAATTAGGGGTAAAGCAGACAAAGGTAGACACACTCGGAGAAAAAAAAAAGAGAGGAGTGACTTCTATATAAACCCATAACCAACTGAAAACCAAACTTCAAAAACGAGTAAGTTCAATTCTCATTGAGTATCCCATTCACAAAGCCTTGTGCCATATATGTTCTCTGACGAAAGCAACAAGCATGAAACATACACGTATTTAAGAACGAAATAAATAAATAAATAGATAAATAAATAAATAAATCTTTAAAAGATACAAACCTCTTCATGGACCTATTCATTTAAAAATATTTCCTTTTTTCTTTGGACCTACAACAAAAAATTAATATATATATATATTACATGGTGGTGTCTTTAACCCTGGGTTTCATTCTTAACGCATTAATCAGACAGAGATGTTTGATGAAAGCGTGTAGCATGAAACCCTGGGTTACAGACACTACTATATATATATATATATATATATAGATGACCTTCGAAGTCAATCGACGGAGAATTTATCTCGAAATATAAAACAGCTCTCGTTCCACAATTCGTACACACTGGCAATTCTCCCTCAAATGACTGAAGACATAGAAGAATATACTCTCGGAGATGTAATGACGTAGCCATTTGCCAATGCCAGTGAACCTAGTTTCCAGCTGTGAGATCGACACTATATAGTCAACCACAAGAACTCTCGCACCAACCGCTTTGATGTCAATCCTCAAATCTCGGTCACACGAAAGTTTGGTGGGGTGTTGACAAGGGCCAGAGAGTAAGGAAGTTACTGGCAAAGTGACTAGTAAGAATCTGAATTTTGGAGCTGGAGAAACCGTTACCCATTAAGGGTTGGGGCTACGATTTGGTAAACGATAGCGCTTTCCTTCATAAACTGGAGGATACCATTTCACATCTTTTTGATTTGAAATCGGTCCAGAGGGAGGTAGCAGCACTAATAATGAAGTAAATGTCATTTTTTCAATGCCCACATGTCTGAATCTTTCCTGATTTGAACGCGTCATCATCTTTACTTTTTGTCTTCTTAATATCATTTGTTGCCCAGTCATCTGGGGCTGTAGAATACAGCGACTGCACCTCTGCAAAAGGGTAAGACCCCCCCCCCAACGAGTACCCTGAATATGACACTAAACAATCTGATGGTGAGGTTCCAGTAATGCTGGAGTTCAGGGGAATGCAGAGTATCCCTTCATTGCCATCGCACCTAGGTCCCCTCTAGCCCAGAGTGGTAGCACCTGATAGGGTCCCATATTTGGGTCAATTAGAACTAAAATGTGTACATGCTAAACTGAATTACTTGAATTAGAACTGTTTTGTTATTTAAATTGCGAAAGTGAACTGCTTTCATGTAAACTGCGTACTTATGCTAAACTAAATTATTTGAAATAGAACTGTTCTGACATTTAACTGTGTGTGGATAAAAACTATACTTATACTAAACTGAATTGTTTGAATTAGAACTGTTTCACTAAACTGAATATCGTAAATAGAAATGTTTTTGACAGTTAAACTGGGTACTTATGCTAAATTGAATTGTTTGAAATAGAATTGTTCATTTGTATAAAAATGGATTTGGCATTAAAGGTTGATATGCCATAAAACCTAAACAAACAAACAAGCAAAAATGTCATTTAATATTTTTATTGCAACTATTCAGACCGTCATTCTACGCCTATTAGTTAAAAATGTTGATCGGAAATAATGTATAAGATATTGGCGAGACTCGAACCGGCATCCTTTTTATCAAGATGAAGCCTGTATGATAGCGACTCTAACATTTGGGAAGCCAAAGGTAAGTCGCAGACTGGGTAATTGGTTAATTTTAAGGGCATGTCAACCTGTCACAGGTTATTTCATGCCTAAAGATTTGAGAATTATGTTTATTGTATGTTCATATTTACATATCTTTAGCAGACAATTCTATTGAATAAGAATAATTTTAAAACAGATCTATTTTTGCACACGGTTCGATCGAATATGAATAATTTTTAAACAGATCTATTTTTGCACTCGGTCCTATCAAATATGAATAATTTTTAAACAGATCCATTTTTACACCCGGTCCTATCGAATATGAATAATTTTTAAACAGATCTATTTTTGCACACGGTCCAATCAAATACGAATAATTTTTAAACAAATATATTTTACCCATGTATGAGACCCTAAACCGGTACTACTACTCCAGGTCAGAGTAGACTTGGAAGTAATGGCAAAAAAGCGAGACTCTATTCTCCCCAGATCTCAAGAATTGGAATTTAATGTCATACTTAGTGCACCTCCATTTTTTAGAGGTCTTACACTTCTGGCAGTAAACATCACTGAAGATTAATCGCCATATACGCTTATTCTTTATTTTCTCCCGTCGCTAATTAACATTATTTCATTAATAAATTCAACGATTGCTACCGGTCTATATCAATCTATAAATAATATCATTATGTTTATAATCAATGTGAGCAGCCCCAATGCGATATGGGGATTGATTTGACTATAATCCCTTTTTTTATTAGATGGTTTTGTTTTCGATTCTCTTTGCAAAGAAAAACAAAATCATGCATCTATTTTTCTGGGATAGATTTTGGTTTGTGCATATACCATTTGCTGAATGGTCAAAGTCCTTGTGACCGTTCCTAGCACGCCAAATATCCTTAGTATCACCGTCACCGTCAAATACTTTTCTTCCTGTTGATTAACACTAGGTTTGATTATCTAGCCGAGATTGAGTGATCGGTGTGTATCTCAAAGTCTCAGAAAATATTATGGGTCTCATTTTCCTGGACGGATTCTGGTTTGTGCATATACTATTTATAGCATGGTTATATTTTTATTTCTTGCACAGTTCCCAGTGGATCACCTTTCCCACTCAATCGTAACTAGTTTTGTATTCCTTTTGTACCAATTTATTGCATTCGCTTATAATGTGATTAAATGTTTCATTTCTGTCACAACATAACTTACAATTGCTATTCTGTTTTATATTATTTGTGTTTGTTTTGATACAATTGGCTAATTTGGCAATTTTTTGAGCTCTTATTAAAAGTGACCCAATTTCTTTCACACTCTCTTGTATAGGCCATATTCAGAGGAACTAGTTGGTAACATTTATTTTTCTTTCCATTTTTATTTTCTAGATGTTTTGTTTATTGTATTCCTGTTTCCCCCTGAAGTTAATTCTGTTGATATTGTTTTTGTTGACTGTTGTTGACTGTCGTTATTTGTTCTTTTTTTGAGTCCCTAAATTATTGCATCTACGCTGTCTTCAATTATGGAGAGTCTTCTTCCTCCTTCTTTTCTTGACACATTGTCTGTCTTTGTTTTCTTGTTTATCCCCTCTATCTTATACTGTATCCTATGCATCGTCATTGAATCCTTTGTATCTTACACTTTATCTTTTCTATCCTTTGTATTTTACATTCGTTGTATCTTACATTGTATCCTGTGTATTCCTTGTATCTTACATCCCTCTTATCTTACATTCTATCTTGTGTATCCTTTGTATTTTACACCCCTTGTATCTTACATTTTTTTGTGTATCCCTTGTATCTTACATTCCTTGAATCTTACATTTTATCGTGTGTAGACCTTGTATCTTACATCCCTTGTATTTTATATTGTATCTTGTGTATCGTTATTGTATCCCTTGTATCTTACATTCCTTGTATCTTACATTGTATGCTGTGAATCGTCATTGTATCCCTTGTATCTTTCATTGTATCTTGTGTATTCATTGTATCATACATCCCTTGTATTTTATATTGTATCTTGTGTATCGTCATTGTATCCCTTGTATCTTACATTCCTTGTATCTTACATTCTTTGTATCTCACATTCTTTGTATCTTACATTGCATCTTGTGCATTGTCATCAATTTCCTTGTTCTTTAGCTTATCAGTCTGAGTTTCTCTCTTGCTTATTTTAGGAAGGATCCAGATGGATATCCTTTTCCGCTTTGTTTGGACTTCTTGGTTGGTTGGTTGGATTTATGGGATATCAACCTTTGTAGGTTATTTAATGTCAAATCCATTTTTATACAAATAATCAGTTGTATTTCAAACAATTCAGTTTCACATGAGTATACAGTTTAGTTATCAAAAACATTTCTGTTTCCAGCAATTCAATTTAGTCAAACAGTTCTAATTCAAACCATTCAGTTTAGCATAAGTACAGTTTCAATGTCAAAAACAGATCTATTACAAGCAAATTCAGTTTAGCATAAATACGCTGTTTAAATATTAAAACAGTTCTATTTTAAGTAATTCAGTTTTGCATAAGTACGCAGTTTATTTCTATTTGACCCATAGATAGAGCCCTATCAGGTGCTACCATTCCGAGCTCGAGAGGACCTTGGGGCGATGGCAATGAGGGGTTGCTCCGCATTCCCTAAAGCTCAGGCATCACTGGAACCTCTCCATCAAATTGTTTAGTGTCATATCCAGGACACTCGTTGAGTGGGTTATCCCTCTGCAGAGGCGCAGTCGATGTATTCTACAGCCCCTGCCGACTGGGTAATGCACAGAGTTAAATGTAAAAACAGTTTCATTTTAAATAATTCAGTTTAGCAGAAGTACGAAGTTTAAATGTCATAACAGTTCTATTCTAAACAATTCAGTTTAGGATAAATACGCTGTTTAAATGCAAACCCCCCCCCCCCAGTAAACTCTCGAAACCATGGATTAGTTCTGTTTGACCCATAGATAAAGCCCTATCTGGTACTACCACTCCAGGCCAGAGTGGACCTGGAAGCGATGGCAATGAAGGAGTGGTCCGTATTCCCCAAAGCACTAGTATTACCGTAACCTCACCATCAGATTGTTAAGTGTCATATCCAGGACACTCGTTGAGGAGGGGCTCTTACCCTCTGCAGAGATGCAGTAGCTTTATCCTACAGACCAAGCCGACAGAGCAAGAACCTCCTTGAGGATGTGCTGATCTGTATATAGTAGGTCATCTGTTCCACTAGTTTTCTTCCGATATCCTCCAGTTCTACAAGAAATAGTCCGCGGTATCAAGTAAACAATACATTTCTTTTCTTATTTATGCGTTAAGGATTTTCCATTTTTATAAGTAAACAAATTATCGGTCTATAGTTGCTGAGGATAGTTCTTTTTTTTTTAGGGGGGTCAAGGTAGTTTTCTTCCTTTGGCATCCATTCTGGTATTCTTGGTTCTTGCAGGCTTTTACTCAGCTGCTGAGCCAATCTGTTGTGGAGGGAATCCATGTATGTCACCAGAGCTTGGTTTTTTTCTAATTCGATACTTTCTTGAGTATTGCTCTTTTTATCTCCAAGTTTTTGCAATTATTTTTTTATTATTATTATTATCATACTCTTTTAAGAGTTTTTCACACCAGTGTTAGCTGATGGTTTATCAGTGAAGTTTTAGTGACTGTATGTGTCCACAAGTCTCCAGGACTCTTCTCAGTTTTCTGGCCGGTCTTAATAACGCTGTAGTCTGAATGGTCTCCATTTATCCTCTTGTTTCAAACTCTTCCGGTCTCTTTATCAATCCTTCAGGGATTGTTCCAAGTGCACCAGTTGTAATTGATATCACATTCACCCTCATCTTCCGTAAGTTTTTTAGTTCTCTGGCAAAGTCTCGATATTTTTCTCCTTTTTTCCTTTCTTCTTCTTCTTCTTCTTCTTCTTCTTCTTCTTCTTCTTCTTCTTCTTCTTCTTCTTCTTCTTATTATTATTATTATTATTATTATTATTATTGTCTTTTCTTTGAAAGTTTTTCACATCAACGTTAGCTGATAGTCTTTCATTGGAGTTTGAGTGACAACACGTCTCATCAAGTCTCCAGGACCCTTCTCAGTATTCTGGTCGATCTTAATAATACTGTAGTTTGGATGGTTTCTACTCGTCCTCTTATATCCAAGACCTCCAGTCCTTTGGTACTGTACCAATTGCAACAGTTTCAATTAGTATCAGCGTCACTCTCATATTTCATAATACTCTCATTTCTCTAGCAAGGTCTAGGTACTTATCTCTCTTTTCGCTTTATTGTTATTATTATTATCATTATTATTATTATTATTATTATTATTATTATTATTATTATTACTTACTCCTTGTGAGATTTTGTGGTTTGGATGAGTTCAATAATTCTGCTAATCTCCAGTTCATCCATTTTCTTTTCCAGGTTCTTGGGGACTGCTCTAACTACGATTAGCATTGTCGTCACCTTTAAATTCTACAGATTTTTCAGCTCTTTGGCATGGTCTTGGTATCTGTCCCATTTTTTGCCTCCTTTCGTTTTCAGTCTTTGGTCTGCTGACGCAACAAATCCACTACATAAGACTATATTTCTTGTACACTATAATTAGGTCTGATCAACTAAGTCTGATCAACTAAGTCGGATCTTCTGGTCTGTATTTGGAGATTCGTTTTTATCTCAAAGTCCCAAACCATTATTATTATTATTATTATTATTATTATTAGGTAGACCTTTCATTTGTTTACCAAGCCACAAATAATCTCTAATAATGCGGAAAATGCCCACCAAATGTTGCAAACATATTTACACAACAGATGGTGTCATATTTTCAGAAAAAAATAGTTATAGCTCTTTTCTTTTCCATTATTTTCTTTTCCTTTTTCTCTTTTCTTTCTATATTTTTTGTACTTTAAATATACTGAGCTGTTGTAGTTTGGAATTCTCTCTAAAATAGCACCTGTTGGTTTTGCTAGTTACGTAATAAAAAGCTTCAATTGGTGACAAAGCAATAAACACGTGCTATACCTTTATTGAAGTATCTTGAGTACGACACTAAATTGAATCCAGTAATGAGGCCTCACTTCTAGGGGGTCAAGTGCATATGGAGTCATTCTTTCGTTACTCTCAGGTCCACTTTTACCCGAAGTGGTTGTACTTGTTAGGGTCAGATCTAAGTTTCAAATAGATTTATTAGAGATACTGTCTAAAAGAATTTTGAACTACATTTACCCTGAAAAATTGATATTGCAGCAAAGTATGAAGTGCAAGGGTCATTAAAAAAGAAGGATTTTGCCTCAGTAGTTGACAATTGGAAGCATTGTTTACAGTTACACTTTCTTCAAAGAAATCAATAGTGATAGGTCTTTTCATTCCAAAACACCTCTTTACTGACCGCTGCACCCGGGACTTTTCTTTACCGCAGAGTCAGTGTGTTTTCATCGATTGACTGTTTTTCTGACTCAGGGTTGTTGTGGCAAATCCATGTTTAGCCCATTTGTAAACATTCTTTTTTACTAAAACATGTTTCTCCGCACATATCCCATATTCTTCTATAAATTTCACATGGTTTGCACTTCTTAGCCACCAAAGATTTGATGACAGACTTCTGTTCAAGCTTGGCGTACTTTGCTTGATTTGCTGCCATTTGAATAGCCTCAAAAGGAATATTATTCCGCGATTAAAATAATTTTTGTTGTAAACCAATTCCAGGCAATGAAAAAATATTCTTAAAAAAGTTATTTCGCTTTTTTCAAAAAATACTCTTTATTTAGCTTTTTGAAATTACAGGGAAAATATTTTTTGTACTGAATATAATTGGGGAGCATTATTGTTGACCTGACTTTAGCATAAACTAAGACAGCAATTATAGACATGATACATTTTTGTACTGAATATAATTGGGGAGCATTATTGTTAAACTGACTTGGCATAGAATAACCAAACAACTGTTGACATGATACTTTTTTGTTCAGTTGTGACAGGGGCAATTTCGCTCTGAAACAGGGATAATAATAATAGTATTAATAAAGATAGATATGCCGTAAAATAAAAATAAAAAACGGTTAGTGAAAAACAGTGCGTCGTCGAAAAGCCACAAGAGGTTGTTAGGCTGTGAAGACTTTGGTATATTAAAAAATAAGAATGTCTTACGAAATTTAAAAAAAGGTTAATCCTTCCTTGTTGATAATGATTGTTCTAAAGAGTTTTACTCGTAAAAGTGGAAATATAATCCGTATTGATAAAAGAAAAAAAGTAACTTCTAAAGATAAACGCTATTTTCAATGATAGATGTTTATACGAATTGTTTATATCAGAAAGTTGGACGCAAGAAAATCACCACATGAAATTGTACTTTGGGCAATGTCAGAAGGTGGCACACGCGTAGAGGACTGATGAATTAATTATGCGTGGCATCACGTGATTAACGGGCGTGGCATCACGTGATTAGCGGGAGATGAAGATATTCTCAATAAATATGCCTCGCCTCGAGCCGATGTGAGAGTTTTTGTTGTAACAGCCGGGGCGATTACTTCGGGTCCGTACCGTGATTGTTGACGTGTTAGAGACGACCGAGCCTCGGCATGAGGAAATCATCTCTGGGCAGATGTGACGTCATTCATCGAGAAAACCTATCGGAGATTGAATCAGGCGTTCTGCGTGCGCATATGTCGTTGACAAACCCGATAAGCGAAATCACTAAACAAGCTGGTAAACCGAAAAACGTTAAAACGAAAACTACTTCTCTTCAATAACCAACACTCGAGGTACTGTTTATATATAAGAGACATTTCAATTTAATTACTTTTTCTTTATGTACTGTGTTTATTTCATGAATTGTTGGAGTTATTATCGATATAAAAAAAAACCCTTTCGTAAAATCGGATCAGTTTGGTTATTTTTTTCTCATGCTAATACGATTCCAGCCCAACGAGTCTGCAGGTAGACCAGCAGATCATCTTTGAACCAGATAACCGCTCAACAGGATCAATCACAATGAGGGCTGTTGAGAGGATCTCCTGAGAATTAGGTCTAACCTTTAACACTGAATCCTACAGAATCACGGCCGAAATTGTGAAGGATGGCAGTCCAGTGGGGTGAGGTTACGGCATTACATCACTGGTGAAGTCTCGGAGAGTCATTGTTACATTAACCGTGGCCGGTGACGAAGGATCTTCTTACATTAATGCTGCTGTGACAAGGATTGTGTTACATTAATGGTGCCGTGACCAAGGATCGTGTTACGCAGTATATAAGTACAAGTAAAGCTGGCAACCGTGGTCGAGGGCGACCAGAAGGCTCCCTTTTCAATAGCTACTACACCGAGGTGTAGGGGAGGGCGCTACTCATTTCCCTGGATTGCTCTACTTTACCCTTGATATGTAACTTATATTGCTGAGTGTTAAGCAAGGAGGTATCAAATACCATTTTTAAAAGCTTTGGTATGACGCGACCAGGGATCGAACCCAGGTCTAACGGACCATTGGCGAACACACTACCCTCTAGGCCAATGAGTCGGTATGTAATTTGAGACAATTATTGTTGAATTGGCTTTGGCATAAAATAATACAAGATTTGCCATTCTGCTAAAGAATCCAACCAGTTGAAAGCATATAACTGCTTTCAACTGAATATTAGATAAGAATGTTTGAAACCATATAACTGCATTGGAATCATTTCTATTAACGAATAGTTTCTTGAAACTATATTTTGCAGAACAGAAAAAAGATTAATTTGGCTTTGAATAACCCAACAAATCTTGGTATGCCTTCACACCAACCAACCAACCAGTCTTTACTGGAAAAACTGTGCAGAGATATGATTTGTAACATTTATATTATCCAAAACGTTAGTTATGTATCGTTATAATTACTTCTTACATGACTTGGTACTTGCTTATTGAAAGTGACGGAGAGGTTAATGCCCTCTACTATGGATTAAATAGTGCCACTATTGTCTTTCTAAAAAGATGGCTTTGGTATTAAATAACCCACGAAAGTTAATATGCCTTTAAACAAAGAAACCAAATCTGCTTATTGAAATAAGTAAGGAGCCTTGCTTCAAGCCCTTTATTTATTTATTTTATTTTAGGCAGCATTTACTTTGTCATCTAAAAGGGTTAAGTCCATTACTTAATACCTGAAGCGCCCTTAAAGAGCCGTCTTTTAGGAAGCACCTACCTAGTCATTTAAAAGGGTCAGGTCCATTACTTGATGCCCGAGGCGCCCCCAAAGCGGAATATTAGCGGAGCTAATATGTTAGAAGTACTGTCCACATATGGGGATAATCCCTTTAAATATGAACTGGTCTACTAATTTCAGTGGTTTGTAATTTAATGAAGAGATGGCGCCATCTTGATTAAGATACACTGAGACCAATGCCTCTTGCTGCATGCTCTAGGTTTTGCAGCAGAGATTCGGCTTTAGTTGGTGTATTTGTACTAACGGGGATATAATTTTCTGTCCTTGCTACAAAATATTATTTAACGTAATAGCCGGATTGGATTTTGAATTCATTTATTTCGAGGTCGTAGTCCTATACTTTAACCATGACATCACGGGAATTTTTTCCGATAATTTATTTACTGAATGCTTAAAAGTATTTACTTTTCTTTGAAGATATGTCCCCGAATAAATTTTTGTGTAATCCTCGATCTTGAGTAGAACGTTTCATGTAGAAACACTGGGCATTCTCTATGAAGAAGAAGAAGAAGAAGAAGAAGAAGAAGAAGAAGAAGAAGAAGAAGAAGAAGAAGAAGAAGAAGAAGAAGAAGAAGGGGATGATGATTAGGGAAAAGGGTACCAAATAATGATGATGATGATAATGATGATGATTTGGGAAAAGGGAACCAGATAATGGTGATGATGATAATGATGATGATTTGGGAAAAGGAAACCAGATAATAATAATAATAATAATAATAATAATAATAATAAGAAGAAGAAGAAGAAGAAGAAGAAGAAGAAGAAGGTCATGATAATGATGATGATTAGGGAAAAAGGAACAAGAAGAAGAAGAAGAAGAAGAAGAAGAAGAAGAAGAAGAAGAAGAAGAAGAAGAAGAAGAAGAAACCGATTACCATGATGATAATGATAAGAAATAAAGAAATATTAGATAATGTTGACGATAAAGAAGTTTAAGAGAAAAGACGAGGTTAATAATTACAGAAAACAAGAGGGCGAAGAAAATTCTTACAAAGAAAATGGAAAAAAAAAACTGTGAAGATGATGATAAACGAATAAAAGGTACTGGGGTGATAACGATGATGATGATAATTTCAAAAGAAGATGAAAAAAGAAGAGAATGAAGGAAAAGCCGATTATCATGATGATCATCATGATCTGGAAAAGAATCAAGAAGTATAGATTTATGGTGACGTTAAAGAAGTTTAAGAGAATGAAGAAAAAAACCATGAAGATTACGATAAACAAATGAAAGATGATGCTAATGATGATGAGGAATTCAAAAGAAGAAGAAGAAAAAGAAAAAAAACCTGTGTGAAGTTATTGTAGCGGTGGGTAATCATGTCAAACTGACACAGATATAAAATTTAGATCACATGACAAGGACATTGGTCTTTCTTTTGGCTCTGTCAAATAAACTATGACAAAAACAACAGAAAGGTCGATCGCAGTAGAGCCGTAGACATCAACGAACAACAGCAACCAGGAAAAAAGAAAAAAGAAAAAAGGTATGTTGGTATAGAATATAAAAGTAGACTATATGGAAGAAAAAAAATAGAAAACTTGTGTCGCTTGTTTAACAAGAGAGCTAAACTAAAAAAAAAAAAAAAAAAACTACAAAAAAGAAAAACCCCAGAAAAGAGCAGAAAAATGGAGAATTTATGCAGGCACGCATGCGTCTGTCTAGGAAACGGATGTGTCGTTTCAGTTCAGTTTATGTGTACAGTCACGTGACTGGGGCGTATTTTCATGTTTATTGGTATGTAAGATGTGTTTATCTCCAATATATATATATATATATATATATATATATATTACATTACCTGATAATTCATTTTCAGAACGCTGTCGCAGTAAATTTTCTCCAGACCCCCACTGACCTTACAACAAAAAAAAAAAAAAGAAAAGAAAAGAAAAGAAAGGAACGATTTCCTCGAAGATCTAGTAATTTTTTTAAAAAACCAACACCACTGATTATTCTCAAAGATAGACCTTTAATGATTGACGTCATTTACAACTAAATTCACCATTTATCTGTTAATACTGCTGTAACTATCTAACTACCTTCGTTCACGGGATTTGGTGTGAGTTACACTAATCGGCAAAGAGACATATATACATATATATATATATATATATATATATAGCAAGTTATAACACCCGTAAAAATGACGGGATATTTGTGCTCCCATTGAGGGACAGGAAAGTGCTGAATTGTAAGATTTGATATCTTTGAAATATTTGTAATTTGGGTTCGAGTACAGTGTTCGCCAATGGTCAGGTAGACCGAGGTTCAATCGCAGGTTGTCATACTAAAGACTCAAAAATGGTACTTGATGCTGCCTTGCTTAACACTCAGTATTATAAGGTGAGGATCAAGGGTAAAGCGGTACAACCCAGGGAATGGAGGAGCGTCCTCCCCAATACTTCAGTGTAGTAGCTATTGAAAAGGGATCCTTCAAGTCACCCTCGACTAGGTTCGCCAACTTTACTTAAATTACTCTTCAAATCACATAGATATACTGGTAATTTCCTTTGGTTAGGCATTAATATATTACCTTTGAGACAACAATTATTGAATTTACCAAATGATGGACACTTATGAAAATTGACTGGCATTGCAAAACTGACAATAAAATTTTCCTTTCATTCTGTGAATTCTCAATTTTTTCGTTTCAAGCTGTAGTTTATTTTTTATTTCCTATCTTGAAGAAATTCTTCGGTTCAAACCATATCTGGTATTGGCCTACTTTTGTGTTTATTTGTTTCATTTTTATTTTGATGTTCTCTATTAAAATGATCATCAGCTTACTTCTTGAAGCCTAACTTTAGTTTCTTCTTGTGATTCACTACGTCACCTTTGAGTAATTCTCAATCTCTTAGTTTCAAGTCTTGCAGCAGTTTATATTTTCACATCTAGTTGAAATTCTTATGTCTAAACCACATCTGATATTGTCTTACTTTGACGTTTATTGTCCTCTTCTTTCTGTTGTTCAAAGACGGACAATTTCTATGTAATTGTTTCATTTGTATTATGATATTCTCTACTAAAATGATCATCAGCTTACTTCTTGGAGCCTAACTCCAGTTTCTTCTTGTGATTCACGATATCACCTTTGAGTAATTCTCTATTTAAAAAATCCGCTAACTGCACCCTTTGCTGAGGGTTACGAGGATCATTAAATAAGTTTCCCGACTTTTTTCGTATAGGCACTTTTATTGATAGTACACACATGAAACTCTAGCCCCCCTTCGAAGTAATCTCCTCCGGCTGCAATGCACTTGTTGTACCGTTCCAACAACTTCTGGAATGCCCCATCGAAGTCCTCTTGTGTGAGCGTGCCAATGACCTTCGTCACAGCCTCTTTCATCTCCTCAATTGACTCATAACGACAGCCTCTGGGAATAACCAAAAATCACAGGGAGCAAGGTCTGGACGATAGGGACGGTGAGGAACTGTCTTGATGCCCACCTTGGTCAAATAGTCTGTGACAAGGATGGAGTTGTGGACAGGTGCATTGTCCTGCTGGAAATGCCACTGAGCCGATTTCAAGAGTGCTGGCCTCTTCCCTAGGAATCTCTTCCTAAACTCCCTTAAAACCTCAACATAGTAACCCTAACCCTAACCCTTTGGCCAATCAACTGTGGTGTATTGACTTCCTTACTCCTTCTACACCTCTCATCATCCCTCACAGACTCCCTGCCTTCGTTGAATCTCTTACGTCACTCAAAAACTGATGCTCGATTCATGCAAGATGCTCCAAAAGCAGTCTGAAGCATTCCATACGTCTATGTGGCATTTTTCCAAGTTTAAAACAGAATTTTATTGCATATCGTTCTTCTAAGTGTCCTCATTGCTGCTGTTGCTGTTTATTTGAACGTGAAATCATAAAAATTGATCAGTCATCTCATAAGATGTATAGCAATAACATAGTGAATTTTCAAGAGTCTACGACAATTCTAAAAGCCTGTACAGAAAAGTCAGGAAACTTATTGAATGTACCACGTAAGACCCCCTCCTAAAAAGGGAGTGTACTTTGACACTAAACTACATCTTATGGTGAAACTCCATTTCTGAAGTTCTGGTGAGTGTATAGTCCCCTTCATTGCCATTACTCGAATCAAGAGTGATAATATCTATTAGCGTCCCGTCTATGGGTTGAATAGATTTGTTTGGAAATTATTCATATTCGATAAGACCATTGCAAAAAAAAAAAGACTTCTTAAGAAATAACAATACAAAAATGTGAATATACTTTAACAATTAGAGCAATTCCCTAAACTATAAGCATAAAATTAGCTTCGAGGTTGACATGCCGTTAAAATCAATCAATCACTCAATCTATTCAAAAAGTTTAAATTATGCTTTGTGATTTGTTCTTCTTTATTTCGAGTTATTCGTTTGGCCTTCTTTTCTATGCTAATCGATATCTTTTTTTCATTGCAATCTGCCATTCTCGGTAAATTGGAATGAAACAAAGAAACCAAACCCAACCAAACCAAACCAAACCAAGCGTAAATTGGAAGTTAATAGTGACTAACAAAAAATAAATGAGTAAATAAAAGTGACTAATACAAAGAATCAGAGTTCCTGTTTGAATATAAACTTAAATTGCATTATAAAAAAATGAATATTATCCGTAAAAACCAAACCCTATAACTTTCACACACACACACACACACACACACACACACACACACACACACACAACGTCTCTCTCTCTTCCTTCTTTCTCTCTCTTTCACCCACATACGCATACACACATACACACAACGTCTCTCTCTTCACTCTTTCTCTTTCCCTTTTTCTTTGTCTCACTCTCACACACACACACACAATGTCTATCTCTTCCCTCTTTCTCTCTCTCTCACCCTCTTTCTCTCTCTCTCTCTCTCTCTCACACACACACACACACACACACACGCACAACGTCTCTCTCTTCCCTCTTTCTATCTCTCTTTCTCGTTCTCTCTGTCTCTCTTTCACACACACACACATCTCTCTCTTCCCCTCTTTCTATCTCTCGCTCTCTTTTTCTTTCACACACACACACACACACACACACACACACACACACACACACACACACACACACGTCTCTCTCTCCCCTCTTTCTCTCTCTCGCTCTCTTTTTTCTCTCTCTCTCTCTCGCACATACACACACTCTCCCCCCTCTCTTTCTCTCTCTCTCTCTCTCACACACACACACACACAATAATGAATTAAAAAAACTTCTAAAATAATCCCACAAAAATGCGTAAGTAATAAATTTTAGTAAAATAAAAAGGAATTGTTTGATTAGTACTATAAAAAAAGTAAGTGACTAATACAGTGGATCAGGGCTTCTTTTAAACTCTAAATTAAACTAGTTTTAAGAAATAGTAAAATCGTACATGCTATCACTCCAACCCCCCCCAAAATCCTAAAAATATTAAATCAGTATTATTATTTCATATTATTAAGTCCATAATTTTTATAAATTAAGTCCATATTATATAATTATATAACGTCCATAAATTTTATTTAGAATATATTATTTTACATCATTAAGTCATTATTATTATTTTATTGCGATTTTTTCAAACCAGTTTTAATCGGTGGATTTTCACTGAAGTCTGAATTGCAGCAAATATTCTTGCTGATTTTAACGGTGCTGTGGTCTGAATGCTCTCGGTTCTTCCCCTGATCTTTAATTCCTCCCTTCCCACACACACAGGCTCTTTTCTTTTCCAAGCCCAAAGGTACCGTTCAAAGGTCATCAACTACAATTGATATCACTGTCACTTGCATGTCCCACAGCAACTTAAGCTCTTTGCTAAGATCAAAGGATTTGTCTATCTTTTCGCTTTCTTTCATGTTCACTATATGGTCCGCTGAAATGGCAAATTCCATGTAATGACATATTCATCCTGGTCTGGCCTTCTGGCCGCAATTAAGTGATCCGTTTGTATCCCCAAATCCAAGAGAATTTTATGAGTCTCTTTTTCGAGAACAGATTCTGCTTTGTGCATATAACATTTTTCTGCATTTTCAAAATTTAATCACTTGCATAATTCCCTGTGAATACCCTTTCCCACCCAGTCATGCCTACTTTTGCATTCCTTTTGTGCTAGTTTGCTATACTCGCTTTTTATCTGATTAAACGTTTCATCTCTGTCGCCACATAACCTACGCTTGCTATTCTTCAGCAGAGAATTAATTTTTAACTGTGTGTAAAAAAAGAGCTCAGGTTCGTTTAAAAATGCTTCCAAATCATATATATATATTAACATATATGTATAAAGAGGATTTGGCATTAAATAATCTACAATGGTTGGTATGCCATAACACCCAACCAAACCAGTGAATTCCTCTCTCTCTCTCAATATATATATATATATATATATATAATTCTCATATGTTTTTATAGTCGTATATAATCGTAATCCAGCAAAACGGCACATCATATCGAGATTTTTATTCGAAGAATACATTTAAAATACTCTTAGCGAATAAAGCGATTTCCTGTCCAATTTGCTAGTAGATAATAATTTTGTGGAATCTGTAGCTTAGCTTAGATGTGGCACAAGGCCAGAGGTATTGGGTACCTAATGAGAATCAAACTCTCTAACAGTGGTCTTCTATTCTAACTCATTAACCGTGACAATATGTGAGATACTCTTGTGAAGTATGCCCGCTGAATGCAATATTCCAATCAAACAAATTCTCGATATAACGGAGATATCAAATTAGAATCCTCTTCTTCCTAAACAGAAGTGTCTATAAGCAGGAATACGAACGTCATTATGAACGGTTATTATAAAGGAGCCAAACGAGTTCACGGATTGTCTATCACTAAATATTGCATTGTAGACTTTTTACATCGTGGAATTTCCACGGGTTCAGCAAGTTTAAATTGTTCGGTGAAATTGCTGCCCATATTTACTTATATAGGTTTCTTGCTAGAAAGCAGCAATACAAGAGTTTCCACTTATTTTTATCTTCTCCAAGAAAAGTGATATATGAGGAATATTTCAGAAATCGGAGACATCGTTTTTTTTGTCTTTCTCTCTCTCTGTCTCTCTCTTTTTTTTTTTTTTTTTTGAATTGTTACGTTATCCAACAATGAAATATGATGCACTTTGACAATAAAGGATGAATCAAATGCAGAAATATATGTGCTATAAAAAGAAGACTTAATTAAGGAACATTTTTATATGAGCAATCACACAAGATATCAGAGTAAGGGTCGCCAAAGTGGTCGATATCGACGATTTGGTGGTGGTGGGGGGTCGATAATACTATCCAAGAGGTCGATAACTGTCTGAGGGATCGATAAACGTATCGGTGGGGGGTCTAATGCAGAACTTTAGGGGTAGAAAGCTGACGATAAGAAATAAAAATAGACAATACCAAATGACAGGAAACAGATTCTACACTTTCTGTATTTCATGTAACATATTCATTTATTTTGCAGGATATCTATATCTTTCGATAAAAATTTGATATTTTTATGGTTTGGTTTGGTTTGGTTTTATAATGCATCAACCATTGTAGATTATTTATGCCAAATCCATTTTTATACATATGAACAGTTCTATTCAAACAATTCAGTTTAGTAAAGTCCACAGTTTCAATGTCAAAAAGAGTTCTATCTCCAGCAATTTAGTTTAGCATTAGTTCACAGTTTAGTTCTATTTGACCCATTGATAATGTTATGATGCTGATAAAAGAAAGACATGAGGAACACAAAAAAGGTTGATAGAAAAACATATATATTCAAGTAACAGAAACAAGATACAAGTGAACCTGGTTAACAATAGTTAGTTGATATGAAGCTGAGAGTCCAGTGGGGGTAGTGACTATCCGTCCACTACGCAAATGGTATCACACGTGTTTGTGTCACGCTGATTGGTGAACTCCGTTTATTTCCATTTTAAATACAAATAGAAGGCACAAGGCATTGAAGTTTTATGAGGGAGGGAAAGGGAGCGGTCATGCATTTCTATATATTCTAAGGGAACCTAGCAAGCCACATTCGCCGACCCATTCAACAGTACAATATATAAACATTCATCCATGCGCGCTGCAACCATCAAAATACCACTTGCTCTATGAAAAAGATCTTAAAACCCCGAAAGGAATGTGTGATTTTATTTACAATTGATGATTTATTTACAAAAGATGTTGTATGATAGAGATGGGAGAAAAAACCCGAAATACAATAAAACGGAATACGAAACCAAAGAAAAAAAATCCCCCGTTTGGTTGCCCTCAAATCCCCGCGTCTACGAAATGGTGGCCGACTGTTTTCGGTTGTCTGAAAACACCGAAAACAAGCTGAACCTGCCCTACGTGGGAGAAGCATCCTAGTCAAATGGGTAAAAAAAGACAGGGTTGGGTGCGGTGTGGGCAGTTAATGACATATAATATGAATTATATACATGTAAAATTCCAAGATCGTCAACAAAAGTGGGCTGGAGTAAGGGTTGAGGTAAAAAATAATGGGGACGGGGAAGATCTTGGAGACTAACAACTAGGTGACGGGGACGATGACTCACAACATACTGCTAACTAGGTTTCAAGGGGAAAACACTTTGGCTACATACCCGGGATGGGATCCCAAAGGACCCGTTCCATAGACGCCATGGGCAGGAAGAGGAGGGAAGGATGACTCCAACAATGCTCCCTTTCTTACGATCAGGCTCGCTGCATTTACCTACCTTTTGTCGGATGTTATGCAATCCAAACATTTTCTATCACATCTGATTTTGACCCTAAGCTGATGCTTAAAATACAAAACCAAATCACGATAAGAAAAGTTTGCATCGTCATACAATCCCTTCTTTCGTGTCGTCCAAATCACCACTCGAGCTACAGCTAGAATCGTGAGAAACACCACATGCTTCTCACTTTGAAACGGAGGTAGAACGTTGTCAATGACGTAACCAACGTCGAGCAGCAAAAGCTGCTTGGGTTCGGTGTGAGCTGTCCACTCCCCGACGTGATCCCAGAACGGGTGAACTCGCTCGCAGTAGTAGAAGGCGTGCTCAGCCGTTTCTTCTAAACCACTGCCGTAGCGAGCACAACTGAGCATGTCTGCCAGGCCTGCTCTGAAGTCCAAGCCGAGAAGGGGTAACGCATTCCGTGCAAGTCGCCAGGTGAGCCAGAACTCGGAGTTGTTCAAGAAGCTCAATCCTGGCGCCCAATTCCAGTTGAAGCGGATCTCCTCCGCCGTCCAGCCGCGCTGCTCGCTCAGTGGGTCCGAAGCGGAACCCACCCTAGCTCCCGATATAGCTCTTTCCGAGGCCGTGAAAGGTCACTGGACCTAGGCAGGTTACGAAGGGCCGCTCGGCACTCCCGGACAGTGTTTCGCCCATCGGCTTACGTTGACCTTCAGCCTTTGGGTCTGACTGGAGGCGAGGAAAAGTCCGACTCACCTTTCGTCTCCACACCGCATCCACCGTCAAGGATCGGCCCAAGTATGCAAGTCTTTCAGCAAGCCAGTGGCTCTCCAGATCAGGCATACCCAGATCCCCGTTGCGCGTATGTTGGATGCAGACCTGTCTACGGACCATCGGCCTTCGACCTCCCCAGAGCAATTTGGAGAGGGATCGTTGAAGCGCCAGCCGATGTGCCTTAGGCAATCGGTAAAGGAACAAGGGGAGGACGTACACGGCGCACGCTTCCGCCCTGCCCTTTAAGAACAATCTTTTTGAAAGCCAGCTTCCCATCAGAGCATCCATCTTAGCTTGTACTTCCGACCAATTTCGCTCCAGTTGGAGGTCGGGCCCGAACTACACACCGAGGATGCGGACGGGTCCGTCACTCGAGCGGAAAGGTCCTGGAAGGGTATCGTTACCTCTCCAAGCACCGAGCTGCAAACCTTCGCTTTTGTCAAAATTGACCTTGGTTCCTGCTATCCCATCGTACTCGCCAACCACCTTCTCCACAGCCTTTATATCCAGGCGGCGGGATACAAAGACTGATATCATCGGCGAACGTGAAAACCCTTGCCGTAAGAGGGCCAGCAAAAGGGACACCGTGCAAGGCCGGATTTACCCGCCTTTCCCTAAGCCTACGAAGCAGGGGCTCTAAAACGAGGACAAAGAAGAGGAGACAAGGGGCAGCCCTGCCGGACCGAACGCTCGATCGCGAAAGCCCTTGAACGCCTTCTGTTCACCTGCCCCACTACCTGAGAGTTGTGGTACATCATGCTAATCCATCTGCAGAACTCCGGTTGGAATCAGGCAGTCTTCAAAACAGACGCCAAAAACCGATGGTCAACCCTATTGAAGACCTTGGACTGATCTAAACTGATCAGCGCGGCTTCTGGACCGTCTTCTATCTCCTCTAGGACCTCGAGAATCAAGTGGAGATTGTCCTGGATCGATCTTCCCTTCACAGCGTAGGTCTGCACGGGGCCGATCAGATCGCTAATGACAACCTGTAAACGATTCGCTAAGACCCGGGCCAAAATCTTTAACTCTGTGTTAAGCAGAGTTATGGACCTGTAATCATCTAATCCCTCCCAAGCATGCCTGCCACATTTCTTCAGCAATCTGATCACACCCTTGGTAACGCTGCCAGGGATGGCTCCCTGGGCGAACCAATGCTTGAACATATCCGTCAGAATAGGCACAAATATGTGCAGTAGCCTCAAGTACACTTCGTAGGGTAAACCATCTAATCCTGGCGACTTGTTGAGGCCGACCTGCTTCAACGCATCACGGACTTTGCATTCAGTAATCACACCCTCGCAACTAGCCGCTTCAGCCGCCTCAAGGCAGGGGAAGTCGGCAAGATTGCTGCGAAACCCCTGAAGCGGGGGGTCAGGACAGCGGGCCAAGCGATCACGAAAGTGCGCCCGAAAGGCATTACGTATCTCACGATTCAATCGCTGCACACGCCCACCCTAGGACTTGACGGAATCGAGATATCGACCGGGAAACCTTCGCACTTCTTCTTCATGCCCAGTCGCGTTCGATTTCACAGCTTCGTTGAGAACTCTTTTTAACCTCGATCTAACTACGAATCCCTTGTAGCGCTCGCTAGTCTCACGCTCAAGGTCTCTCCAAGCTAGCTCTACGGTTAGGGAGTCCCCACCCAGCCACCGCCCGGGAAAGTCTACCTTCTATTGATTGTGGAGGTGCCCGTGGTGTAGTCGTTATCGTCGTAGGGAAATGGACACGGCGACTCGAGTTCAAATCCTGGACGAGACTGATTGCATTTAACATAGCACTGATACCCTTGGGAAAGGTATGAATCCAATTATTCTCCCTCCAGCTATGGGTAAATAGTAGGACAGACTAGGTTCTTCAGCCTTGGTCAGGCAACTAGTCTAGGAGAAGGAAAACTCTGAATTCAAACCTGTTAAACTTCGCTTAAAAATTGACCTTATGTCATATCCTGCCCGAGCGGAGGGGTTGGGTAAATAGTACCTTCTATTGATTTCGCCTTCCTGGTCCTGTCCAAGTTGAGCTGACGACCCTACTTGGTAGCGAAATCTAATCCTATGTTAAAGAGAAACCCACCACCTATTCCCGGTAACCGCCCCCACTAACGCCCGCTTAAATAGCGATTCAAGCCGGTCCTGGATTCCCGTATCTCCAGTAAGGAGGTATTGAACTTCAAGTTGCCGGCCAGACGAGGCCTATTAGCTAACCGCAGGCTGACCCTTACAAGTTTATGGTCAGTCCACGCTATCAAGTGAAACATGGAACGACTAACGAAATCGCTATCTGCTCTTCTCACTAACACTCTGTCCAAGTAGGAACCTACTTTGGCAGAGAGCGAGCTATCTAGCCACATCCACATCTCCCGCCCTGGATGATCCAGCCGAAACCTGTCGACTAAGTCATGGCAAGCCATATGGCCGACAAGGCTGCTTTCACACCTTCCTAACCTACTAGCTCCTCGCCCGACCTTATATATCTTGGGATCAAGGATCGCATTCCAACCACACACTAAGACTGGCTGCTTCGAATCGTCCAAGAACGGCGCCAACCGACAAAAAAGGAAACTCTTTCCACAGCGGCACTGGGTGCATAAACCACAACCAGCTGGAGCTTGAAACTTTTAACGGCAACATCGGCCACAACCAGTCGCCCTTCGTCACCAGCAAAAAGAACGTCAACATCAGTATCAAGGCTGCGTTCAACTAGCAAAGAGACTCAGCGCTACTGCGGCTACCGTATGCTGTGAAAACGTTAAAATCGTTCTCCAGTACCCGACAGTCCGCAGCGCAAATGAAGTGAGTCTCTTGCACTGCAGTAACTTAACTGTGAGGTTCTTGAGTTCAGCAAGCAAGCGTGCACACTTGCTTGAATCCATCAGTCCATTCATATTCAAAGTAGCAAGGTCATCAGACCCACTTACGTGTCGACTACGGGCGGGAAATCCTCCGGGGTGAGGATGCCGACGGCCTGACGCAGGGAACCGGAGCCAAGTTCATTAGTAACTCGGCCGTCCCTGAAAATTCCCCTGACATCCATGGGGTACCGCAACTTTAGGGGCCTATAAAAACATGGTTGAACATAAATAGGGACCCTTCCGTGCACTGGTGTAACATTTTATTGAACGAGGGGTGCTCCAATTCTACCAACCTTATGTCCGTCCGACTGGCTTCTTCAATGAAGCATCACAGCTCTCTTGTACAGGTACCAGCCGAACGAACAAACGTGGTCACCATGGGTGCACCGCTAAAAAATATGGATTTGTAATGTCTTTATCATTTATTTTTTGAGTGAAATTAATGGGTTCAAAGTTTTTTTAATTGATAATCGATGTTGGGTGATTCAAGGGTGTCTACACAAAATAAAACCATTAAAAACTTGTCGTACCTCATTTGCTGCCAACTTCGTTCGTTTTCTTGTAATTGTCACTACTGATTGGCGAACTCCGTCTGACGGTCTTGTTGACGTGTATTTATGGAGGAGGGCGATTCCATTATGTAGGGAGTACAACAGATAGGACCCTATCAGGTGCTACCACTCCCAGCCAGAGTGGACCTGAGAGTGATCGCAATGAAGGAGTACTCTGCATTTCTCAAAGCTCCAGCATTACTGGAACTTCACCATCAGATTGTTTAGTGTCAAATGCAGGACACTTGTTAGTATTGAGGGGTCTTACCCTCTGCACAGATGCAGTCAGTGTATTCTACAACCCCAGCCCACTGGGCAAACATTTTGATGATTTCTGCAACATCTCTAAACAGTTTTCTTTTTGATGCCTCGATATTTTAAGAAAACAAATAACTGCTTGTAAATTATCAGAATTATAAAATATGAATACTTGAAATTATATAATCATGTGAAAGTTATTTTTCTTGGTCTCTTTCACTAATGGCACGTCAACCTCCGTGGGTTATTTAATGCCAAAATTATCCTGGTTGAAGAACAGTACTGGTACAAACGTTGAAGCCCGAAAGTGTACATAATAGTGCGACTGGAGTTCGAACTCGCTTACGAAGATGCCAGTCAAATACGTCAGCCACTACGCCTAAAGGTTATTTGTATTAAAAGTGATTATTATTACGACCAACTTGAAAAGGACAACTGCTTGCAACAAAAAAAAAATTGACTTCGGCATTGAAAACTTTTTTTTATCAAAGTGTATTTCTAAGAATTTCGATAAGATTGAACACTTTTATGCTGAATTTCAGTCTTCAATAATTAGTACTTTTGCCATGATTACGCCAATGAGTTATATTTCAAGAATTCGCCGGAAGTAGAATCAGAAAATAACAACCCTGATGGGTTTGGTAATTAGTTTTCTTCATTAATGCACGTGAAAATTGTACGTTTTCTCATTCATTTATTTTACGTGTCTGGGGTTGAAAGAGACCAAGGCTTCCCTAAGGAGGTTGATGTGTAACAGAAATGTAACATTCTAAGAGGAGGGACTTCCTAAAGAGGAGGGGGTTGATATGAGCTTTTAGTTTGATGCACGAGGGTAGGACCTGAAAACGTAACACTGCCGGGACTTCGACTTGAACGCTTGACGAAATGACTTCGAGAAATTATGAAGATATGTTGCCGTTCGGTAAAGAGATAATCTTCACTCTTCTCAGGGAAGGGTCGCTTGCTTCTTCTGTTGTGATTGGATGGCTTGTGCGGAAGGAACGAAAGAAACGGAGCGCATCGAATCTCTTTCTTACAAGTTTGAAAAGTTTTATAACACGTATTTTTTAAATTTTATTTATGTCTGAGGAGAGCTTGATTTTAATCGGAGTCATTACTCTTCAACCAATCAATCTCTCTTCACTCCCTTTTTTTCCGCTTTCAAGTGTGAGCTGACTTCCATCGATAATTGCAACATTCTAACAGTCTTTGTTTTCATAACTTTAATTATCCTTTTCATTCAAATGTAAGGTTTTCAAACCAGTTTTAACTGGTGTTTTTTTTTCACTAAAAATGAATGACAGCAAGTCTCCTCAGGCCTTTTG
Source organism: Sepioteuthis lessoniana (assembly GCA_963585895.1). Classification (NCBI taxonomy): domain Eukaryota; kingdom Metazoa; phylum Mollusca; class Cephalopoda; order Myopsida; family Loliginidae; genus Sepioteuthis; species Sepioteuthis lessoniana. The sequence goes on from OY757918.1 coordinate 81,340,406, forward strand.
GACTTTTCTCAGTATTCTAGTTGATCTTAACAGTGCTATTGTCTGGATGATCTTAATTTTTCTCTTGAGCTCCAGTTTCCTGTCTCTTTTCCAGATCTTTGGGGACCGTTCCAAGGGGACCAATTACAACTGGTATCATAGCCACCCTCATGTCCCACAGCTTCTTCTGCCGACTGGCAAGATCCAAGTATTGGTCTATCTTTTCGCTTTCTTTCATGTTCGCTCTATGGTACGCTGGAACAGAATAATCTACTACTTGACAGCTTCTTTTCTTCTTGTTAATTAATACTAGGTTTGGTTTCCTGGCCGGGATTAAGTGATCCGTTTGTATCCCGAAATCCAAGAGAATTTTATGGGTCTCATTTTCTCGGACAGATTCTTGTTTATGTATATACCATTTATCAGCATAGTCAGATTTTAATCTCTTGCATAATTCCTTGTGAATAACCTTTCCCACCCAGTCATGCCTACTTTTGCATTCCTTTTGTGCTAGTTTGCTATATTCGCTTTTTAAGTGATTAACCGTTTCATCTCTGTAGTCATATAACCTACGCTTGCTATTCTTCAGCGTAGTATTAATTTTTGCTTTGAAATAATTGTTTTTTAGGAGATAATTCTATGATGGTATTAAAATATATTCGGTTGCGCTCTTGAGGTTTCTCCTTCTTAGCCATGTCCAGGTCATCACGTGTGAAATTTCCTTACTTTGTCGATGAAATATCCATAGTAGTGACGGAATTATTATTGTTGTAGTATGTTTTTTACGGAACGTCGACGAAAATAATTCTGAGCTCATCAGTTATTCTTATGATGATGTTGCTGCGACACCTGTCCCAGCCAACTGCTCTTATCTATGTTCTCTCTCATTGGCTGAAATACTAGAGCAGCAATAAATTAGAATTAACAATTGCTTTATGCATTTTTTATACTGTAATTCATTTGCTTAATTTATCCTGTTAATCTTATTCTCTTTCTCTCTCTTTCTCTCTCACTCTCTCTGTCTCTTGCTTACCATCTATCACTCTGTCTATCTGTTTCTCACTCTCTTTCTCTCTCTCTCTCCCTTTCTGTCTGTCTCTCGATCTCTCTCTCTATATATTCATCAACTCTCATGGAATATGACCAAATGAAGTTTATTTTTCAACATAGTCCTCCTTGCTGTCCATTCACATCTTCCATCGGTGTTGCAGTGCTTGATCCCATTAATTAAAGAAAAAAAAAAACATCAATAGCAAGCATGACGTCACCATATAAACTTTTTCGGTGTATGCACTCTTCAGCCCACCCTCGTAAATGTTATAACTTGGTGTGAGAAAATATAAAAAATATTTTCTCAATGAATTCAATGATTTGTTATTTCATTTTATTTAAATTACTAATTTTTTTTATAATTAGCGTCGGCAATCCTTGACCTAGGAAATCTCGTAAAGGTATCCGAATAAAAAATTTCTAAAAAGACAACGGGAAATTTCTTTGGAATATTCCTCAATGCGTGAAATATACGGACCAAGAAAGGCACAGAGCCTGGCATTCGATTATTGTCGAATATGGCATTAAAAGTTCAATGAAGAACCTTTCTAGATTATTCTTATAGTCGACTTATTATATTCGTACTTTGTATTTCGTACTTTGTCCGTGGTGTAATGGTTATCGTCGTAGGAAATGGACACGGCGACACGAGTTCAAATCCTGGACGAGACTGATTGCATTTCACATAGCACTAATACCCTTGGGAAAGGTATGAATCCAATTATTCTCCCTCCAGCTATAGGTGAGGCAACTAGTCTAGGAGAAGGAGAACTCTGAATTCAAACCTGTTAAACTCCGCTTAAAAATTGACCTTACGTCATATCCTGCCCGAGCAAAGGGGTTGAGTAAATATGATTATATTCGTACTTGATTGTTCCCAGCCCAGTCGGCTGGGGTTGTAGAATAGACTGACTGTATCTCTGCATAGGAGTAAGACCACCACCACCACCACCACCACACACCAATGAGTGTCCTAGATATGACACTAAACAATCTGATGGTGAGGCTCCAGTAATGCAGGCTCTTTGAAGAATGCATAATACTCCTTCATTGCTATTGCTCCCAAGTCCATTCTGGCTCGGAGTGGTAGCACCTGATAGATTCCTATCTATGGGTCAGATAGAACTGTTTAACATTTAAACTGTGTACTTATGCTAAATTGCATTATTAGAAATAGAACAGTTTGATCATTTAATTGTGTAAGCAAATAACTGATGTTTAAATGAATTGTTAGTGATACATAGCAATAACCAATTAACTGTGTGCGAACAAATGAATAATGTTAAATAGAATTATTCGTGTAAAATAGCAATACTTGAAACCATTTAACTGTATGTAAAAAATGACCTCTGGCTTGTTTAAAAATGTTATCAACAAAATATTTACAAATCATATATATCTAATATATATGTTTAAACAGGATTTGGCATTAAATAACCAACGATGATATGCCATAAAACTAAACAAAAGCTTTGAATGTTCCCATCATATGATAGTGCTTTAAAATTATATACATCTAAAATGTATATACAAGTATTATATAATAGTATCAAAGTATTATTATATAATTTGTAAAGTATTGCATATTTTATGACACATAGCGTAACGGTTGTAGGTGTTGGTTCCCCAAGCTTCTAAGTGACAATCAACTGAAGGTTGCAGATTCAATCCTGACTGCGGGCGAGTAACAATACAGGAATATTTAATACGAGTACCTGGTTATAGTTAACGAAATTAGGGCAAGCGACCCCCGTGGATTAAATCCAACATTTACAAATGAATCATATTGCTGCATTAAATAGCTTTTAAGGAGTTGATATGTCGGTAAACAAATTAACTAAACCAAGCCACCATTACCATGGATGATCTCAGTATGTTTTCAAATTTAAGATTTTCTAACACTTGGATATTTATATACGTAAGATTTTATAGGCGCCGATATAGTCCGAAAACAGACAAAAGTTTATAATAATTATAAATTTTTATCATTCAGGGTTTTCGGACTATTGTTTTCATCTTTAGTGTTACATTCACACCGTTTCGTCCGATATGTACTCCGGCATTCTTCAGGTGTTTCTTGTCGAACTCGGGAGCCTACATGGAACGTCTTTTATTTAATCCAAGGCGTCATCAAGTATCATTTTTTGAGTCTTTGGTATGACCTGACCAGAGATTGAACTCCAGTCTTCCGGGCCACAGGTGAACGCTCTACCCACTAGACAATGGGCCATTTTTTGCATATATTATATCACTATATGATATATTAAAAGTTTTCAAACAAATCTATTTAACACATAGATAGGACTCAACCTCCGGGTCAGAGTTAGCCTGGGAGTAATGTCATTGAAGAAGTTTTCTACACTCCATAGAGCTTCAGAACTGGAGTCTGACTCTCTGATTTAGTTTACAGTTATATCCAGGACACCCTTTTTTGTGGGGGTCTTACCTCTTAGCGGAAGATACAGTCGGCATATTCTAAGCCCTTCAAAAACGACTTTCATGATAATGAAGATAATGCCTAAATTAGCATATCTGAAGACATATAGGACTCTCAACATCAACATCAAATAACACTGACTGCACGGATTTCCCTGACTCTCTCTCTCTCTCTCTCTCTCTTGCTCTCTCTCTCTCTCTCGCCATCCATCCCTATCATCCATCGCTCCCGACAGGTCTTCCAGAAAACATCCTGTGTCCGCACACAACTGATGTTAATAAGTTCTTTCTGGTCAGCTAACGCTGGCACGTCCATGAATAGGGCTCATAGAAAAACGTCACGTACGAATTCGTCCTTGCTCCTCCAGCAGCGCCCTTCATACCTTGTTCGTCTTACTTTGATGGTTTTTGAGATCGGAGGCAAATGGCCGTACAGTTGCCGTTTCATAGGGTGTTGCTTGGAGGATTTGTTCAAAATAGCTCGTAGCATTCTTGTGTTGTTCCGAACTAGCTTTTCCTCAATGCATTTTGTTAGCGTCCATGTAGTGCATCCTTTCAATAGTATTGACACAGCTACAGTTGTGAAGAAATCCCGTTTTATTTTATAGGATAGATCAGACTTTCATATGATCGATCACCTATCGGTAAAGGCGTGAACTGCTATCAATAGTTTATCGATCATAATAGGACTCACAGAATTCTTTTTATCTACCTAAAAGTTTCAAAAAGTACTCTTGGATTTTATACGTAAACTTGTGGTATTTGATAAGCTAATATTTTATCCACATGCCATAGAGTGACGCAATTGGTGATTATCGTTGTTGAAAACGGAATCGGTGACCCGAGTTCAAATCCTTGACGAGGCTATTTGAGATTCACTTCGCTTTAATGCCCTTGGGAAAGGTACAAATCCATATGTTCTCCGCTCACAGTTATGGGGAAATATTTGGATAGATTGGGTTCTTTAACCTTGATAAGGCAACCAGTTCAGGAGAAGGAAAACTGAATAAAACTTAGCTTTACTTCAGTTAGAATTAATTGACTTTGTGTCACATCCTGCCTATGGCGGAGAGATCGGGTATTTACATACCCACATGCCATAGACCACCAATACTTGTATCTATCCTAATTCTGTAATATTATATTAAATGTATAAGATGCTGCTGAAAAGTTCTAGGACTGACCAAGTAGTGAATGACCGAGAGCCATGATAAAAAACTACATTCCTTACTTAGTTTGTCGGAGAACTTTTCCACATCTCTTCGTAAATAAGAGACATTACATATGCAATCAAAAATTGCTAGATACAAAAATATTTATGTACGAAGGTCGGCTGAAAAGTTCAGAGTTTTACAAAGATACTCTTATGGAATATGACAAAATGAGGTATATTTTTCTACATTGTCCCTCTTGAGGTGAACACACTTTTCCTATCAGTGTTGAGTTTCCATTGGTAAAAAAAAAGTCATCAACAGAGGATATGACGTCATCATATGAACTTTTCAGATCACCTTCTTCGGTCAACACACTTCATCCATCGGTCTTACTGTGCTTAGATCCCATGGAACAAAAAAAAGTTCATCAACATCAGATATGACGTCATCATATGAACTTTTCTGCCCACCCTCGTTAATTATTTAATGTATTGATTAACTTTTGAAGATAATATAATTTTAATAGTTTTAAATTTTATCGGGTAAAGGAGAGTGGATTTAACTTCATATCTAACAAACTTCAAAATCGTTTCGATTCTTCCATCTTTGTTTCAACTTTATTTACAAAAGACTGCGGACAAAGTTGACAAATAGAATTGACAAATACCTGCTGCTCGTGCCTAGGAAAGTAAAGTCCGTCGACAGAAGAATGTTCATGCGTTCCCCTAGTACACTAGTTCGAAGTGAACATAATACACTGCCAGCCAGAATTCGTTTTCCAGGATGATAACCGCTTTACCAGGGACGGCCAATCTATGACGCATGCGCTAAAAATGATGCATTGCATGATTAGATATGGCACTTTACAACTCAGTGATTCTTGCCAATCAGTTTACAATTGACACTTGTACGCATCAGAGTTGAGTCTTATTTATTCGCTCTCTGAATATTTGCAGTTTTGTATGAATTGAAAATTGGAAATGAAATTTGATGAGCTTCCGTCAACCAGAAATTCTTTTGCTATTATTGATATCTCACTATCTTTTCATCGACAGGAACTGAATTAGATAGATAGATAGATAGATAGATAGAAAATTACATATGAATATTGATGCATAGATAGGAACAAAGTTAGATATGAACATCAATAGAAAGATGGATAGATAATTTTAGACAGACTAACCTCTCTCTCTCTTTCTCTCTTCTCTTTCACTCTCTTTATATATATATATGTGTGTAGAGAGAGAGAGAGAGAGAGAGAGAGGGAGAGAGAGAGAGAGAGAGAGATAAGTCTATCTATTATAATATATTCATATATATATATATATATATATAGATATATATATATATAGAGAGAGAGACAGACAGAGACAGACAGAGAGAGAGACAGAGAGAGAGAGAAATAGAAGTGATTGCCAGACTGAGATAGTTAGATAAGATATTGATGGAGAGGCTGATATATATATATATATATATATATATATATATATATAGTGAGAGACGGACTGACAGGCAGACAGACAATGATCGTCTGACTAGAATTGATAGATTGTGATGTACAGGCTTTGGTAGATAGATTGATAACTTGAATCTCAGAAATACACGAGAAAGTCAAGAGTAATAAGTGAAAATAGTAAGAAGAAAATTGACAGAACTCCGAGATGTGTCATTTGGCCCGCAAAACTACGTACAAGAAAATTCTTTTTTTTTTCTATTATAAGATAATAACAAAGAAGTTAATGATTGTTAATACCTTTTTGTCAAAAACAAATATCCCAATGTGATTGACTATTATTATTACAATGTTGTTTTTGTTGGTTTTCTCTTTGTTTTCTTTTTGTTCCTGTTTTTTAATCTAGTCCCTATCCCTTCAAGCTCTCTCTCTCTCTCTCTCTCTCTCTCTCTCTCTCTCTCTCTCTCTCTCTCTCTCTCTCTCTCTCTCTCTCTTGTGTAAGTGCGCGCTAGCCATTCAAGGAATTTCTCAGATGGAGGGAGATTAAAAACGAGGTAAGGCACGGCTGAATTACAGAAGGAGAGAAGAAAAGAGGGAACGGCGCGGAAGAATGAAATAAGCGAATGAAATTACCAGGACGAGGAGGGAACGAATGACAACAGTTGAGCTTCAGCGAGTGGAAGAGAAAGGCTTTTTATATTGTCATGGAAGAAAAGAGAAGCGGACGTGATCTGCTCGCAGTGAATGAAGGTAAAATGGAGACATGTAAGGAGAGAGAACGATGAATGAGGGGGTTTGATGGGATGATGGGAATGGAGACGAATACAACAAAAATCAAAAAAAAAAAAAAAAATTAGAGAAAGAAAAAAGGGGACTGAATAAGAAAATAAGTAAATATACTGTATGTAAAGAGCGTTATGTAAATTTTTCACGTGTGATGAGTTAGCCTTGAAAATCTTTTTTATTTTTAAAGCTTTAACTTGGATTCGAATAGTTATTTACTAAGCTTAGCTTAGTTGTAAAATAAAGTCAGAAAGATTGGGCACCCAGTGAGGACCTAATTCACAAACAATATCCAGTTCGATAGCAATTACAACACGTGAGGTAACCATTCTTTTCTTAGTTTATACAGTTACTAAGACTTGCTTACTTTTGGCGCAAAGGCGGAAGGGGCACCCAGTGAGAATCGAATTCTCTAACAATGGTTTGCTAATCCAGTTTGCTAACCATTACACCATGTGAGGCGCCCAACTTGGATTCGAATACTTAACTGCACACATCGAGGTGGAGTATCCTAGTCTCGGACATCTAATGTTATCAAGTGAGTTCGATTCTCACTAAGTGCCCCATACTAATGGTCTTGTGCCAAATATATGCTGTAGCTTTCAAAGGGCTGCCTGAAGTCGTTTAATGATTAGTGATTTACGCCAACGGACCATTTTCAATGAATTCGATTGAACTGAAGACCCCTTGCTCCTCACCTTGTGTCAAACTACACTACTGATAAATCTGTCGACTGACTGCGAGTAGACTGGGTTATATAGACATTAGAAATAGATATGAGATGTGATCTGACAGACATGCAGGATGCACATTCAGAAAGACAAATTCGAGCAAATCCAGAAGATATATAGATGTATGAATAGATTGATAGACAGAACCAGATTGACAGCGCAAGAAAGAAAGAAAGAAAAAGAAAACTACTGAAACAAAAATAAACACTACTGGAATGGGGGGAGGGGGCAATCAAAAAAAAAAAAGAAAAAGAAAAAAGAAGTGCGATATGTGGACGGATAAGTCCAAAGTCGAATGCAAATCAAAAAACAGAAGAACGTGAATAAATAAGAGCGAAAAAATATAGGAACGACAGAACGAATTAGAAAAACGAAGGAGATACAGAGAGAGAGAGAGAGAGAGAGAGAGAGAGACAGAGACAGAGACAGAGACAGAGAAGGAACGTAATAAAGACTCGACGATGGGGAGTGAAAGAAAACAGGTCACGTGCTCATTGCCGCTGCAAGTTGTAAACAACTAGTGCGCATGCCCGTAGCTTCCTCCTCTTCCTCCTCCTTTACCTGCCACCTGCATTTCTTTCCTCTTACGTTTCTTTGAGTTTAATCTTTTTTTTTCTCCACCGATTTTCTCTCTCTCTCTCTCAATGAGTGTCTCTGTAGTCTTGGTTTCTTTTTCTTTTTCTTCTTTTTCTTTGCTACTTTCTTTTAATGATATTCCTGTTATTGTTGTAAGTTTTTATTTATTTCATTCCCGACCTCGCTTCTTTGAGTCTTTTTTTATTCGACTCTTCTCTTAATTCTATAGGATTTTAGTGTAGGTCAAACGCGTGCGATTTCCCTCTGATACTGCAACACAGCTGGCAATAAACAATTCATATATATATATATATATATAATATATATAGTTTTGTAAGAATAACAAAAAAAAATGAAAAAAAAACCCTGATAGTTTAAAAAACTGAAGTATTTTATTGGCGCAAATTTTAATGAAATTTTTATAGCTTAGATATACATAGGAAGTGATTATTTTGCTTGATTATAGTTGTTAAAATGCCTCTTATTGTAAGTGAAAAGTCAAATTTTTTTTAGAAAGAATTATATAAAAAAAAAGAGAGAGAAAATTTTCTTTTCATTGATTTGATATCCAAATTTGTGATAATTAAGGAAAATAATCCTTTCCTATGTGTGTTCAAGTCATTGAAGATTCATAGAAATTTGTGCAATAAAATAAATGTTTAATTTTTTTGTCCAATACTATATATATATATATATATACATATGTGTGTGTGTGTGTGTGCGTGTGTGTGTCAATGTGTGTGCGTGTGTGTGTGAAAAGCACGTACACAGAAAATCGTACGCGAATTTTTTCTTTCTTTTTTTAAATTATTTTTGGAAAAGGGACGAACGTTTGCAGATATCAGTTGGAAAACATACCCGTGCACGCATAAACGTACTCTCAAATTTCTAACAGAGCCAATAATGCTGATTCTTTCGCACGTATAATTTTTTGAGAAGCGATACATGTAAAAAAAAAAAAAAATCACACGATATTACGAAGCTATAAATGCATGACAGAAACATGCTACATAAGAAATGTTATTTGTACAGACTGTTCCACATAATACGTACAATATTAAATAGAAAACACAGCGACATAACAATGCCTAAAACCACTCATACATACGCTTACAAATACATGCATTACCAATCATAAACACTCATCATTTATATATATATATATATATATATATATATATACAGATATATATATGTGTTTATATATATTTAATAGCATGGATATTTATCTGCGATCACTAGTTTCATGCCGTCTTTAAACAACAATCAACAGACAGAAAAAGCCTTTTCTACCCGATGATTGTCGTATAAAGACGGCATGAAACCAGTAGTTGTACATAAGCAGCCATGCTATCAAATATATATACAACTAATATATATTTATTAATTATTATATTATATCATATTAAAGCTCTATCGAAGATATTGAGCACTCTCCAAATCATACCGCATTTGGTCTGCCACAAACCTACCAAGTGAGATAGTAACAACCATATACTGTTGTAATATATATATATATATATATATATATATATATATATATATATATATATATATATATATATAATGTGCGTGTGTCTAGCAAGACAGCATTTTCTCTTTTAAACATGTTTGATTAAATAAAACAGACATTTCGTTCCTACCCGTTCGTATGAATTGTTCGACATCTGCATGGAATGAATTAAAAAAAGGCGCCAAATTTTTTACAAGTAGTTTCGGCCCCAGCTGCAGTCATCTTCGAGGGAACGAACACTGAAGTGACCAACACAACGACGGACCGTTAACAAAACTAATATTCTTTTCGTTCACAACAATCCCTACTATAATTCCAAATTACAGAAATTACTCGAAGACCGCTCCAAATTTTAAAAAGTTCGCATAAACTCAACTAATTGATTGAAATCCAAAATTAACCAAACTTATTAATAAGGCACAAAATAGCCTAAAATTCCAAAAATCACTGGTGGCTATAAACCCGGATTCACGTAAGGAACTATCAAAATCCATAAACAACTCTTTCTTCTCCGACCTATTATCTCTCCAGCCTTGTCAGCTTTGAGTTTATTTCTGCTGAGGGCTAAGACACCCCAACGAATGTACTGTATATGACACTAAACAATCTGATGGTGAGGCTCCAGTTTTGGAGCATTGGGGAATGTGGGGTACCCCTTCATTGCCATTGCTCCCAAGTCCACTTTGACCAGGAGTGGTAGCACCTGATATGGACCAAATAGAACTGTTTAACCCTTCAAACTGTGAGCAAACAAATGACTTATATTTAATTGAATTGATAGGGATACATAGCAATACTAGGAACCATTTAACCGTGTGTAAACGAATGAGTAATGTTGAATAGAATTATGAGAATTAAATAGCAATACTTGAAACTATGTGAGTCTAAATAGAAATATTGGTATGACATGGGAATACTTGTAACCACTTCACTGTGTACAAACAAATGATTAATATTGAATAGAATTATAAGTCTTAGATAGCAATAGTTAAAACCATTTAACTGTGGAGAAGCAATAGTAATACTAGTGTGAAAATAAATTAGTTCTAACTTATTCACAAATGAAATTACCTACTATATGTGGCAAAAAATGATATGTAAAATTAAGACAGTTATATAGCAATATTTGAGGCCATTTAGCTGTGTGCTAGCAAATGATTGGTTGTAGATAGAAATACTTGAAACCATTTAACTGTGTGCAAAAAAAAAAATGAGCTCGGGCTCGTTTAAAAATGTTGTCAAATGTGTTTACAAATTATATATATTTGATATATATGTATAAAGAGGATTTGACATTAAATAACCTACAATGCTTGATAGGCCATAAAACCCAGGCAAACCAAATCCTATATATCTAATATATATGTATAAAGAGGATTTGACATTAAATAACCTACAATGCTTGATAGGCCCTAAAACCCAGGCAAACCAAATCCTATATATCTAATATATATGTATAAATAGGATTTGGCATTAAATAACCTATAATGGTTAATATGCTATAAAACCCAACCAAACCAAATCATATATATTTAATATAAATGTATAAATAGTATTTGATATTAAATAACCAACAATGGTTGATATGCCATAAAACCAAACCAAACCAAACCAAACCAAATCCTATATATTTAATATATCTGTATAAATAAAATTTGGCATAATGTTTGATATGCCATAAAACCCAAGCAAACTAAATTCTATATATTTAATTTAAATGTATAAATAGAATTTGGGATAAAATAACCTATAATGGTTGATATGCCATTAGATCCAACCCAACCAAACCAAACGAAACCATTATTTTTCAAGTCACCACTCCCGTTTATGTGTTGACTAATCAAATTAACCGACTCATAACACCCTACATACCTAGCAAATCCAGCCTTAAATTCAGCCATGAACTCGTTCAAATTTTACAAACTATAAAACCCATCATAGCCAAACTCGATATCAAAATTCTTTTCACTAATGTTCCCGTGGAATAAACTATTGATATCATTATGAATAATATTTACAATAACCCTACATATCCTCCACAATAAATGAACCCCAAAATTCTTAGCAAGATCTTCCCACGCTATACAACTGATTTTCCATTTTACGACCATCATGGCAAAGTATCCATATAACATGATCACATTGAGATAGGGTCGGCCTTTGAATTGTACCATATTCGCAATTAACAGTATGTGCGAAATGGACATATAATGTTCATAACGATAGAATATATAAAGAACATAGGGATCTCGGAATTCGAAAACACGTAACGACTTCTTGTTCAGGTACGAAACCTCTTTATTAACTTTGAGCTAAAGGTTTCGACGTAAGGAGGAGAGACACAATCTTCTATGCTGTCTTATTCATTTGGCCCCCAACTCGAGCGGCCCCCACCCATAGGGCGCACGTTCGCCTCGCGCCTGCGAGCTCCAAAAATCGATCCTTCTCGTTTGGCGTCTAGGTCCCGACTCTTATTTTCTTCAAATTCTCACACAAACTTCCGCGTGCTTCCGGTGCGTGACGTCACCTTCACCTTGTCACCCAGTATCGTCTCGGACTGTTATGACATCTGAGTGACACCTCCATCCGCCTGCGCGCACCCGCGTTAACACCTACCTCAATTGCCTCTAACTAACCCATGTGCTGAGCCGAAAGGTTCTCAGCCTAACTAAACTCAAAGGCATGAACCGAAATCCCTCGGCTATTTTATAACAGTACCAAGTTTCAGCAATTTCTACATGACTCATCTGGAAAATGAAGTTTTCGACGATATAAAAACGGGGGTGTCCTCGTGCTGTAATGGTTAAAGCGCGGGACTGCAAAATCTTAGTAAGCGAGTTCGATCTCCAGCTGCGCTATTACGTTTACTTTCAGACAAATACCCTTAGGTATGAAACCCCTTATCCTCCCAGCTATGGGTTAAATAGTACTGCTAATATTCTTCTAGGAGAATGGCTTTGGCGTTAAATAACCTACAAAGGTTGATATGCCATTAAACAAAGAAACCTAACATAACCTAATCGTTACGTGAATTATATCCTCCTCAGGAGGTGCCTGTGGTGAAATGGTTATCGTCATAGGAAATGGACACGGCGACACGAGTTCAAATCCTGGACGAGACTGATTGCATTTCACATAGCACTAATACCCTTGGAAAAGGTATGAATTCAATTATTCTCCCTTCAGCTATGGGTAGATAGTAGGACAGATTGGGTTCTTCAGCCTTGGTGAGGCAACTAGTCTAGGAGAAGGAAAACTCTGAATTCAAACCTGTTAAACTCTGCTTAAAAATTGACCTTGTGTCATATCCTGCCCGAACGGAGGGGTTGGTATATATAGTAAATTATATCTTCCTCATCAATACCACGAATGAACTATACAAACTACAACTGGTCTTCCGAAATAATTCCGTATTCAATGTTACTCATGAATAAAAAGCTCCCATTTTTTGATCAACACAAAAACACTTTCATCTCCTTCCCACGCAAAAATCTTACCAGTATTAAGTCCTGGTCTCCCGATTGTAAAAGCAAATGCCCCAAACAATATAAAATAGTAATAATTAAAAATCTAATTCATTATGCCGAATTTATATTCTCCTCTAAAACAATCTCCTACTCTAGACTTAAAAAAACATTAAACGATCCCTCATTAAGAATGACTTCCCAAACTACATTGCTGACGAATGAATAAAACGCGCCATTAAAATTATCAACTCTGATTGCTCTGCAAATAATAATTCATCAAACACATTGAACCTAAACACATTGAACTTAAGGCGCTCTTTTTTTAATTCAATCCATCCAGATGTCAAACAACTCATACAAAGACTTGAACTGATCAACTATAAAATAGGCAGAAGCGAAGTTTACGTCTTATTTAATCAAACTATATATATATATATAGAGAGAGAGAGAGAAAGAGAGAGAGATTGGTGAATAGAAACTACTTTAGATTGATAGGAACTGCTTTAGATAGATTGATAGGAACTGATATATATATATATATATATATATATATATAGAGAGAGAGAGAGAGAGAGAGATTGGTGAATAGAAACTACTTTAGATTGATAGGAACTGCTTTAGATAGATTGATAGGAACTGATATATATATATATATATATATATATATATATATATATAGAGAGAGAGAGAGAGAGAGAGAGAGATTGGTGAATAGAAACTACTTTAGATTGATAGGAACTGCTTTAGATAGATTGATAGGAACTGATATATATATATATATATATATATATAATATATATATATATATATATATATATATATAAGCTGATTTAGATTGATAGGAACTGATTTATAGATAGGTAGGTAGATGGATAGAGAAGAACTGATTTAGATAGATGGTTTGGTTGGATTGGGTTTTATAGCATATCAACCATTGTAGGTTGTTTAATGCCAAATCTTGTTTATATATATATATATATATATATATATATATATATATATATATATATATGGGGGGGATTTATAAACACATTTTGTAGATAACTTTCTTAAGTGACCCGGAGCTCTTTTTTCCACACAGTTAAATGGTTTCAAGTATTGCTATATAACAGTCCCAGTTTAACATCAGTCATTTGTTTGCACACTTAGTTTGTTCCATTTGACCCATAGACTGGACCCAATCACGTGCTACCAACTTGCGTCATAGTTGACCAGGGAGCAATAGCAATGAAGGGGTACTCCATATTCCTCAAATCTCGAAGGTTGGAGCCTTGCTATCAGATGGTTTAATGCCATATACAGGACACTCGTTGGGTTGGGGGTCTTACCCCTCAGCAGAAATGTAGTCGCTGTATTCTACAGCTTCAACCAACAGGGTGATAGATAGATAGATAGATAGATAGATAGATAGGAACATTAAATTCAATTTGGACCTATTAACACATGCATATATGGATAGCAAAATAGATGATATAATGTTAAGCATCCAAAATTAAGAAACAAAAGTTAAGGAAATAATCCAAGTCTGCTTTTTCAGTTATGATAAAAACGCAATAAATATTCTAAAAAAAAAACTTGTTCCACATTTTGTTAAAATTTCATAAAAAAGCATGAAGAAAATTACAGAACAAAAATGTTTCTAAGAACAAATAGTGGTTTTCAGAATTAAAGAACATTGTTATTAATGCACTGTGTTAATGCACCCCCTACTCATATGTATTTTGCATTCGTCGGATATTTGTATTCGTCACACAGACGCTACCCTGTTATATATATATATATATATATATATATATATATATATATATATATATATATGTACTCTATCATTGATATTGAGCACCATTTAACAATACTGCAACATTTTGTCCTCTATAAAATCACCAAGTGAGCTGGTAAGAATGATAAACTTATAATATATATATATATATATATATATATATATATATATATATATATAGTTCCCAGTGAAACATGGTAACATTTCAAAGAGGCAGCATTGTTTCCTAAGTTGTTTCACGTTGGCAAACCGTTGCAAAGTTAATGAATTACTCAGCCTATAACGCTAAAAACATAATGGATGACAATTTCGGCCATAACAAGAGAAGTTAACCGAGGATCTTTTTAGAATATTAAAAGTTTCATGTTGATACTGGATCCTGTGAGTCACTTGAAACGTTAAGGTGGTCATGTAAAACGACTCTTCGGCTGAATCGAGATTCACAAACTGTCCATTATAAACCGTTTTGACACAGCAGCGGGCTTTGCGCGTCAAGTAACTGAAGAATTTGGCACGAAAGTGTCTCGATAGATAACGACGACTCGTTTGAGAGGAGCAGGATTTCATGTACGTTTTTCTGTTACTGAGGACCACATAAGCTAGAAGAATCAAAAACCTAAACCAACCTTTGGAAACAAACACATTGGCTGGACCGATAAAAATCACAAGAGAATGTTCTTTAGTAATGATTTGGTTGACTCAAGCAGCAAGCCGTTTATGAGACGCTGTATTTTGGAGGTGCCCATGGTGTAATGGTTATCGTCATAGGAAATGGACACGGCGACACGAGTTCAAATCCAGGATGATACTGATTGCATTTCACATAGTACTAATACCCTTGGGAAAGGTATGAATCCAAATATTCTCCATCCAGCTATGGGTAAATAGTAGGGCAGACTAGGTTCTTCAGCCTTGGTGAGGCAACTAGTCTGGGAGAAGGAAAACTCTGAATTCAAACCTGTTAAATTCCGCTTAAAAATTGACCTTGTGTCATTTCCTGCCCGAGCGGAGGAGTTGGTAAATATGATATGAGACGCTGTATTGGTTACAGAGATCGATTTTAAAGGCATTTCAACTCGTCTATGGTGATTTTATGCCCTGAGGTTTGTGAATTGCGAACATTGTACGCTTATATTTATATTATTGTGTAGTTTCTTAAGATTTTTGTACTTGGTTATGTAATATAAAGTATTCCTATCTAAAACAAATAATTTTTAACTGACCCATAGATGGTATCCAAACAGGTACTACTATCCTAGGTCAGTGTGAACCTGGGAGTAACGAATGAGTACTCTGCACTTCCCTAGATCTCCAGAATAAGTACCTCACCATCAAATGCAGTTAAATGATGTGTAAAGGTTATAGATCGCTTCCAAATATATGTGAAAAAATCAAAGTCGGTGTTCGAGGATTGTTGTGGGATGACGTTCTCTGGCGCTGGTGTTGGGTCGCTCATTTGGTGCAATCACAAAGTTTAATTATATTATTTTGCAGCATGTTATTCCTTCTGTGAGGGGATCTCCTGAATCTTGGCTAATCTGGAGGCAAGATAGCACCTCGAGTCAAACTTCAAAAATGATAAAACAGCAATCCATTTGACTCTTTGGAAGACCATCACCAATCATGTTAAGATAAAGAAAGCATCGACAGTGACTGATTTGTTGCAGAAATGCAGGAGGAATCATTACTAAACAATGTGATAAATTAATGAAGTTGTGTGCATGGAGATATGCTTGAACTATACACATATTGTTGCATGGACAAGCAGTATATGGCAAGGGTACAAACTAGCAAAAGGCTTACTTGATAAAGCGAAGATAAGATAAGGAAAGATAGCTATCCGATTTGACCGTTTCCTGTTAAGAGTCAGGGACAACGTTTCTACACTTCAAAGACTGCAGGCGAAAAAAGTCGAATCGGTTTCTGAAATTATCATGTGGTTTCCTACGGAGCTACAACTTAAAATGCTAATTATGAAAGGGAGATAATGATTTATGGTATCCTTACAGCCCCTAGTCATACTGGAAAAAACAGCAAATGAAGACTTAGAAGCTGAAAACGGTGAGGTTATGACGGGACCCATCGGAAGTTCAGATCTCATGATTAATTTTAACGGTATGTCAACAAGTTTAGAGTTATTTTATGCCAACAGGTTAGAGAATCATGTTCATTGTACATTTATATTTGCAATTTTTGTGAAAATAATCTATATGACCATTAGATAGGGCCTTAACAGGCACTATCCCTCCGAGTCACAGTGGACCTGGGAAGAATGGCAATGAAGGAGCATTTAATCCTTCCCAGTGCCCCAGAACTTGAGCTTCCCTATCAGATGTACTTTAGTGTTATACTCAGTTCACTTTTTTGGAGGGGGTATTACTTTTGGGGGGGTATTACTTTGGGGGGTGGGGGTATTACTTTTGGTGGGGTATTTCTTTTTTTAGGGGAGTCTTACCTTTCTGCAAGGGATACAGTCAGTGTATTCTAAGCTGAAAACGTCTATTCGTCTTCAGTTTCTTTTTTAATGGTATATCAACTTTCATGGGTTATTTAATGCCAAATCCCTCCACCCTTGTAGAGGAATAGTAGTGGTACTATTTAACCCATATTTGGGAAGGAATAAAAGGGTTCATACTTTTCCCTTGGGAATAAGTGAATGTAATTGCGAGACTGCAATTCGAACTCGCTTACTACGACGTTGTAGTATAGGGTATAGATGTATATGGGACCCATGTGACTGCTTATAACTCTACTGATTATTATGATGTGTTCTATTTTGTTTCAGATTTGAAAATAGTATATCATCATCATCATCATCATCATGATGTCGTGCCGCCAGCACGGATATCCCTGACTCTCTCTCGCCACTTTTCCCTATCGTTCATCGCCTCTGGCAGGTCTTCTGGGCTACATCCCGTATCCTCACACAACTGCTGTATGTATGTTCTAGCTGGTCGTCCTGCTTTAGCTCGGCCATATGTGGGGGTCCATAGGAGTACATCACTTATGAGCTCGTCCCTGCTCCACCAGCAGTGTCCTGCGTGCCTGGTTCGTGTAACTTGGATAGTTTTCTTGATGGGAGGCAGGTGGCCGTATAGCTGGTGCCTTGTGAGGTGTTGCTGCCAGGACTTGTTTACAAATAGTATATATTAACAACTATTAATCCTCGATCACAATGCCTTGGACAAGAGAGGAAAAATATTTTGCGTCACTTATTTGGAGACAAAATCATTTAAAACTGTCTCAAAATAGATGCAACTTATTAATATGACAATGATTTATTACTGAGAAAAGAAACTAAAAAAACTGCATGTCCTGGAAACTGATATAATAACAATTAAAAAACCCCATTAATTTGATGTCTCGAGCTCAAATGATGCATTTTTTACGGAACGTGTTCCAAATTACCCCCTTTGCGCTGGTCTCAGTAATAAATAATTAACTTATTAATGGGTTGTATCTATTTTGAGACACCCTGTGTACACACACACACACACACACACATATATATATATATATATATGTGTGTGTGTGTGTGTGTGGTTTGATGCCTTTTCATTAACAAGAGCTAAACAATATTTGCTTCTACACCACAGGGACTTCCCCTTGAAAACGTCAATGGTAGGCCGTATCTAGATCGCAATCCAGTTGTGAATATTTGGATTGGGGATAATATTTGTGCAAAAAAACATCGAAATTGATTGATTTGTGGCAGAAACTGCAGGAAGAACCGAACAAACTAACCCCGGAACTATGTGACAAATTTGTGAAGTCATGCATTTGTCGATAACCGGAAATAATTAGAGGTCACGTACTGTACAACTGTTTGTCTAAAAGATCTTTATGACTGCAGGAAATATCGATGGTATAATGGCTAAAGTATCGGACTGCGACCTCGAAGTTAGTAAGTTCGAATTCCAGTCGCTCTGTTACGTCCACTTTGGGACTAATACTTTTGGGGAACGTCATTAACTCCCTTTTCCCCTTGCGATGGTTTAAATAGTACCTCTAATTACATTCTCCAGGATATCTTTGGCATTGAATGACCCGCAAAAGTGACTTAGTGCAATATATATCCAGTAACGTGGCTTTCTGAAAGAGAGTCACTGTTAACGTGATCAAAGGGATGATTTTATTATGGAAAGGAGACATATAGCAAATCAAGTGGTTGGTTGGTTGGGGTTTATGGCTTATCAACCTTTGTAGGTTATTTACGCCTAATCCATTTTTATGTAAATAATCAGTTCTATTTCAAACAATTCAGTTTAGCATGAGTACACAGTTTAATTGTCAAAAACTTTTTATTTCAAGCTATTCAGTTCATTCAAATAGTTCTAATTTAGCTAATTCAGTTTAGTATAGGAAAAGATTTTTGTTTACACACAGTTAAAAATCAAAACAGTTCTATATTAAACAATTCAGTTTAGTGTAAGTAGAGTTTCAATGTCAAAAACAGTTCCATTTCAAACAATTCAGCTTAGCATAAGCACGTAGAATAAATGTAAGTACAGTTTAATTTTCAAAAAACATTTCTATTTCAAGCTATTCAGTTTAGTCAAACAATTCTAATTCAGACAATTCAGTTCAGCATAAGTATACAGTTAGTTCTATTTAACCCATAGATAGGACAATCAGGTGCAACCATTCTGGGCCAGAGTGGACCTGGGAGCAATGGCAATGAAGGGGTGTTCCGCATTCCCCAGAACCCCTGCATTACTGGAACCTCACTATCAGATTGTTTAGGGTCATATCCAGGACACTCGTTAGGGGGGGTCTTACCTCTCTACAGAGGTGCAGTCAGTGTATTCTTCAGCCCCAGCCGACTGGGCAACAAATCAAGTGGCAAAGTGCACGTAATCAATTACGGATGTGGATTTAACCAATGAACACAGGCCATATTTCCTGGCAAATAAGATGCATGGTTTACAATGGTACTTGTAGGACTAACGGTTACAGCGACCCGTTCATTCTCCATACCTGTTGGTTTGGTTGAGTTTGCATTTATGGCACATCAATCCTTGTAGGTCATTTAATGCCAAATTTTCTTCTTACATATTATACATCCTTTGTAAATGATTATAGATAATATGTATAGATAGATAGATAGATAGATTTTCACCATACAACGTGTAAAAGCACGTGCGATACTCTGTCCTCATCAGCCGCCAACCAGGGTGATAACACAGTTTCGGTAGCTCAAGGCGGTACTGCCACTCCTAGCGCTACCAAGCAGCTTTTGCTGCTTGGTAGCGCTAGGAGTGGTAGTATCTATCTATCTATCTATCTATCTATCTATCTATCTATCTATCTATCTATCTATCTATTTACACTCCCCTACCCCCGTACGGTTGAGCTCTCTGGCGAAGAAGTAATCGTGTTGCCATTAGCGTTTATTGCAAGCCTCTTCATGTATGAATTGAGGTCTCGGTAGCCGTTGAACGGATGTATGTAAACAATAGTAATTGTGATTCATAACCTTTTAAAATTTACTTCGCAGCTAATGGCTCCTCTTGGCTGAATGGTTAGAAGCTTGGCTTGACGTTTGAGTCAACCGGGTTTCGATCCCAGCTACGGGAAGCTAATGTCTAGCCACACTGATGAGTTCTGATAGAACGAAACAGATCTGTCTGTGGATGACTATAGAGTATAGATAATATATATATATATATATATATATATATATAGATAACATTTGTAAATGAGCCAGAACTCATTTGCTTGCACTCAAGTCGGTTGAGGCTGAAGAATATACCGACTGCGTCTCAGCAGAGGGGTAAAACCCCTCCCCTAACGAGCGCACTGGATATGATACTAAACAATCAGGTGGTGAGGCTGAAGAATATACCGACTGCGTCTCAGCAGAGGGATAAAACCCTCCCCTAACGAGCGCCCGGGATATGACACTAAACAATCAGGTGGTGAGGCTCCAGTAACACTGGAGCTTTACGAAATGTGGAGTACCCCTTATTACCATCGCTCCGAGGTCCACTCAGACCTGGAGTGGGAGCACCTGAAAAGATTCTATCTATAGGTTAAAAAGAACTGTTTAAATGTATGAGTGTAACCAAATGAGTTATGCTAAATTGAGTTGCTTGAAATAGAACTGTTTGATCACTTAACCGTGTGTAAACAAATGACTGATGTTTAATTGAATTGCTAGTGATACATAGCAACACTTGGAACTATTTATCTTTGTTGAATTATGTTTACAAATCATATATATCTAATATATATGTATAAAGAGGATTTGACATTAAATAACCTGCAATGGTTGAAATGGCATAAAACCAAACTAAACCAAACCAAACCAAACGTAACACTAACAATTCATTTTAGGCACACAGTTAAAGTGTTTCAAGTATTGTTAAACAACAATAATAATTCGATTCAACATTACTCATTCGTTTGCACGCGACTAAATCGTTCTAAGTATTACTATGTTACATTAAAAATTCAATTTAACATCAGTCATTTGTTTATACTCAGTTAAATGGTCAAAGAGTTCTATTTCTAACAATTTGGTTTGGAGTAAGTCATTTGTTTGTACTCAGTTTAAATGTCAAACAGTTCTATTTGACCCATAGATTGGACACAATCAAGTGCAACCACGCCGGGTCAGAGTTGATCTAGTACTACTGGCAATGAATGGGATATTCCACATTCCCCAAAGCTCCAGTATTACTGGAGCCTCGCTATCAGATTGTTTGTAGATTACGATTGTTTTGCGGTTTAGGACACTCGTTGGGGGAGTTTTAGCTCTTTGCAGAGATGCAGTCGGTGTATTCTGTTGCTCCAGCCGACGAGGCTTCATAGCTTTTGATTACAAACTTCATTAGATAATCCTCTAAACATAATACCTGCAAATGTGACGCTGTGTGTTACTGGCTTAGACTTCTTTCAATGCTAAATGCGTGCGTCTTATATACCGGGAAATACGGTATATATGGGAATCTTTTACTCAGTAAGAAAAAAAACCCTTACTAAGTAGATTGAAGCAAATAGTCACTATTATTCAATAAAGAAGTAAGTAAATTTGGCGACCGTAGTCGAGGGTGACCAGAAGGCTCCCTTTTCAATAGCTACTACACTGAGGTGTAGAGGAGGGCGCTATTCCTTTCCCTGGATTGCTCCACTTTACCCTTGATACGTACCTTATATTGCTGAGTATTTAGCAAGGAGGTATCAAGTACCATTGAAAAAAGTCTTTGGTATGAGGTAACCTGGGATTGAACCCATGTCTCCCGAACTATAGGCGAACACTCTACCCACTAGGCCAACGCTCCTTCCCTAGTTTTTATTTCATATTAAAATGTTATATAATATGTGAATATAGAAGCATTGGTCCCCTGCAACTTTCGTTGTTAATTTAATTTTGATTTGGTTTGGTTTGGTTTTATGGCATATCATGTAGGTTATTTAACGCCAAATCTATTTTTATGTAAATAATCAGTTCGGTTTAGCATGAGTACAGGGTTTAATTGTCAAAAACGTTTCTATTTCAAAATATTCAGTTATATATAACAATTCAGTTTAGTGTAAGTACACTTTCAGTGTCAGAAATAGTTCAAATTAAAACAATTCAGTTTAGCAAAAGCACGGTTTTAAATGTAAGTACAGTTTAATTGTAAAAAAAACCCCGACATTTTTATGATTTAATTTTGAGTGTTATATTTTGTTTAATCGAAAAAATACTTTTTTAAAATCTGGATTTAAAAAAAAAAATTTATTAATTTAGAACAAATACTTAATGGCTAATTATTTTGTACAGATTCCTAAGAGTAATTTACTAAGCTTTTTGGCTTAAATGTGACACAAGGCCGTATGAATCGAGCACTCGACGAGACAAGAGTAATTTACTAAATTTTTCGCTAAGATGTGGCACCAGGCCGTGTAAATGAGACACCCAATGAGACTCGAACTCACTTGAGAAAGTTTGCTAGTCTAGCTTGCTAACCATTACACCACCTGAGACATCCAATATGCCCTGATAGTAATTTAGTAAGGTTTTTGTTTAGATGCGGTTCAAAGTCGCGTGAATGAGACACTCATTGAGACTCGAACTCCCTCGTGAAAGTTTGCTTGTTTAGTTTGCTAACCATTACACCACCCGAGGCGCCCTATAAACTGATTTCTTAGAATTTACTGTATTTCCTGGTATTTAAAACACATCGTTTACGAAGATAATTGCAACTCTTCGAAGTTACTTAGCTATTGCGTTTAAATTTCCATGGATAGCCCTCTAGTCACAACACCAGCGAATAAGGCACTGTGTGATATTGGCATAGATTTATTTCAATGCTAAATGTGAGCGGCTTATATGCCGGGAACACGGATATGTGGAGAGGTATAATAGCTCGTGGCAAGGAAAACAAAACTGACAGAGATAAAATTTCAGCCGAGATTTCTTTGCTTGAATGTAAACGCCTGAATTTAGTTCTAATTGAACTGCTCTCTGCAGCAGGTCTCCTCTCTCCATAACACCGACGTTACCCCAGAGAAGAGCAAGATGCTACAGAACTTGACGTCAGTGTCGCCGCATGAGTTGCCAGAACGAGGCAGCGTTCAGCTTCGTTCTGGTAAAAAATGACTGTCGATTTGGTTTTATATTTATTTATTCCTCTTAGGCAAATTTCTTTTTACGTTTTTTTTTTTTGTGTATAAATTGAATCGTTTGCAACATCCTATTTTGAAAAAAAATTTTTTCCCTAAAGATCTTATCGATGAAACTTTGGTAGGAAACTTCAGCTACCAAATTCGGTTTTAAAAAACTTGCTCTATACAAATATTGAGCACTCTTAAAGTATTTGAGCGTTTGGATTTTTTCTCATATTTTTTCCGAGTTAGTTTTTTTTACACACACACACACACACACACACACACACACACACACACATATACATATATATATATATATATATATATATATATATATTTAAACCACACAGCCCAATCAGCTGGGGCTGCAGAATACCCCGACTGCATCTTTGTACAGGGTAAGACTCCTCCAATGAGTGTCCTGGATATGATACTAAATAATCTGATGGCGAGGCTCCAGTAATACTGGAGCTTTGGGGAATGCAGAGTATCCCTTCATTGCCATCGCTCCCAAGTCCACTCTGGCCCGGAGTGATAGCACCTGATAGTATCCTATGTATGTGTTAAATAGAGTTAAACTGTGTAATTTTGCTAAACTGAATTGTTTGAAATAGAACTGTTTATATGTATAAAAATGGATTTGGCATTAAATAACCAACAATGGTCAATGTGTCATTAAATCAAACCAAACTCAAACAAACTAAATCTAAACCACATAAATAAAATGTAGAACAGGAAAGAGGATGACAGAACACGTATCGTAGGGGAACTATTCCTATTGATCAATGCGAGAGTAGATTGATCTTAAAATAGAGCCCCTCGGTTATATCCTTGTGTCCTACCTGGTTAATATCTGCATAATAATAAGAAGATAATCTATTTGATAATACTAATCACATTGACAGAAGAACTTTAAAACATTTTCTTTTTTTTGACTTTCTTCTGTCTCCTTTGGCAGCTGCAAACTAGCAACGGGCAGCATCTGCGCTGTTTATTAGAACAAACATGAAAACGAGACAAGTTCTTTAGATTCTTCACATTTCGTGCTGGCGAATTGCCCTAAAGTTAATTTGCTCCCTGTTTAGGGCAACGAGCCATCACGATCTCAAGGCCTCAAATTATTCGAGGGGGAAAAACGAAAAACCAGCTACTTGGAATAAAAATCTGTTTACTTTTCAGCGTATTAGCTGAGAACAAAAGTGATGTCTCCAGACATATATATCTCCTCCTCCTCCTCTACCTCCTCCTCCTCTTTCTCTTTTTCTCTCTGTACAAACATACATATATATATATATGTGTATGTGTACAAGGGTCGGCTGATGAGTTCATTGGCTGACAAAAATACTCTCATAGTATGTGACCAAATGAGGTTTATTTTTGCGGTCCACATACTTTTGTTTTTACCTCGGTGTTGCAGTGATTGGATCTCATTTGTAAAAAAAAAAAGAAGATAGGACGTCATTATGGGAAATTTTCAGCCTACGAACTTTTCTGCATACCCCCGTATATATACATATATATTTGCTCTATTACGTTCACTTCTGGACTAATACCTTTGGAAAAGGTATTGGACATCTTTATTTCTCACAGCAATGGCTTAAATAATATCACTGCTGTTCTTCTACAAAAATGCCGTTAAACAAAGAAATCAAACTATATATATATATATATATTGTGGATGTAGTGTTTACAAAAGGTTCGGGAGACCGAGGTTCAATCCCA
Source organism: Sepioteuthis lessoniana (assembly GCA_963585895.1). Taxonomy (NCBI): domain Eukaryota; kingdom Metazoa; phylum Mollusca; class Cephalopoda; order Myopsida; family Loliginidae; genus Sepioteuthis; species Sepioteuthis lessoniana. Next base: position 81,365,645 of record OY757918.1, read on the forward strand.
TGACGAGTCATACCAAAGACTCAAAAAATGGTACTTGATGCCTCCTTACTTAACGCTCAGCATTATAAGGTATAGATCAAGGGTAAAGTGGTGCAATCCAAGGAAAGGAGTAGCACCCTCTCCTACACCTCAGTGTTGTAGCTAATGAAAAGGGAGCCTTCAGCTCGCTCTCGACTACGGTTGTCAACTTTACTTTTATATGTAGAAAGACTTTATGGCACGGCTGTTTTTTCTCCATATAATGTATTGCAGTAATAAAATGTAGCTTAATATTTTAGTAGATGAGGCTTCCATATAACTGTGATAAATGATTAATATTAACGAATAATAAATAAAATATGCCAACAGAAAACAAATAACAGGAGGTTGAATTGAGTAGACATTGTTTTTTTTTAATGTATTTATGTTTCTGGTTATAATCAATAATTTACTCATATATCTTCGAGAATGCTTGAATTTTGTATCTATACGGGATACATAAACATTTTTTGTTATCCTTTTTTTTATTGTTTACTTGTGTATCAGTGTTGAATTCTCCTGAGGGTTAAACCTTTTCATCGTTATCAAATTCGGGATAGATATTTTGGTTCAGCGGTAGGAGTAAAACAATATCTTAGGTCAGTTCTTTTTTAAATGTGAACTTCTGCTCTCTAGGCAATGGATAGCGTGTTGCAGACCCACTAGATTTATGCAACAAAATAAAAAAAAGTTATTTTAGAAATAATTTTTAAACCGGCCCATTGGCTAAGTGGGTAGAGTGTTCGCCAATGATCAGGGAGACCGGGGTTCAATCCCAGGTCGATTCATACCAAAGACTCAAAAAATGGTACTTGATGCCTTCTTGCTTAACAATCAGGTAAATAGAGCAATCCCGGAAAAGGTGTAGTGTCCTCCCCTACATCTTGGTGTAGTAGCTATTGAAAATGAAGCCTTCGAGTGGCCCTTGACTACGGTAGGCCAAGTTACTTATTTTCAAAATAATGGTGTACTAGGGTTTTTTTCTTGGGCAGGGTAATTCTGTTTTTTAGATTTTATGAAAGACTCTAACCTAGGGACTTTTTATAGTTGTTTGTTTTGACATCTTGTCAGCCTTTGGGTTATTTAATCACAAAATTAGTCTTTTCTTTTGCATAGAATTATATAGTTTCAAGTAACTAACGATAATCATTTGTAAATAGATATATCTTCAAGAAACTATTCTTGATATTAATAATTTATACACAATTATATGATTTAAGTATTTATTTGTTGTATCGTCTAGGTGAATGATACCCTGAGAAGAATGAGTGCTTAATATATTTATTAATCACTGTAATATAATGGCCGAGGGATTTCGTTTTATGCCTTTGGGTTTAGTTAGGCTGAGAACCTTTCGGCTCAGTGCATGGGTTACTTAGGTGCAACATTAACGCAGGTGTTTACGCGCGTGCGCGGGCGGAGCGAACGTGTCCCTCAGAGATGTCACAATAGCCCGAGATCGGAAACGGGGTTAGCAAGTGCGGATGACGTCACACACCGGAAGCGCGCGGAGGATTTTAGGAATTTTGAAGAAAGTTAGTTGAGATGAGACCTGCCTCGGGGGAAGACGATTGGCTTTCGCTTGCTCGCTGAGGCCTTGGGCTGGTGTCGCACGAGATTGGGGGGGGGGGGCAGATGAAAAAGCCAGAATAAAAAGAATGTGCATCTCTCTCCTCATGTCAAAGAACCTTTAAACTCAAAGGTAATAAAAAGTTTCGTACCTGAACTGAGAAGTCGTAAGTGTTTTTCGTGTTTCGAGATTCCAATGTTCTATCTTTATGGACATTTGATGTACGTTTCACACATAGCCATGTCTATGGTACAGCACTAGTATCTGGTGTTAACGGATACACACAAAAAACAACAGTATAATAAGTTACAAACAAATAACAAGAGAATTTACAAAAAATTGGATAGGGTCAAAATGCGGTATAACCAAAAGAAAAAAGATCAGTCCGAATATCAATCAGCTTACGAAATCAACGGTATTTGTCGCACGCCCCACCAAACGGGCGAGTGTGGCATAAAGCCTTTTTTATAGTGGGTCCGGGTGCAGGGCCGTAGCCCAGACACGTCCGGCATCCCCAAAAATGCCTCGGGCCCCATCGGCATTTCCCTAAAAAAGGGGCGCCTTAGGCGCCAGGCGATAAACCTAGCCCCTCCAAGGAGGGTTAGAGCCTGGGAGGACGACCCTCTGAGGCTCGAGGAATATTAGCCTCGGCCGCGTAGCGCAAATGCTTTGCCTCCCTGACACTCGCGCCGGGCAGCTGCGGTTGATTACCGTGTCCAGAGACGTGACACACCCGACTAAATCCGTACCGCTGATACCACGGCCGGTCGAAGTCTGCCCCATAGACCGGATCCAGTTTTTAAATCAACGGTATTTGTTGAACGCCTCACCAAACGGACGAGTGTGGCATAAGGCCATTTTTAAGGTGGGTCCGAGTGCAGGGCCGTAGCCCAGACGCTCCTGGCGGCTCCAAAAATGCCTCAGCCTCCGTCGGCATTCCCCTAAAAAAGGGTGCCTCAAGAGCTAGGTGATAAACCTAACCCCTTCGAGGAGGGTTAGAGCCTGGAGGGACGGCCCCCTGAGGCTCGAGGTATGTCCAGAGACGGTATTTGTCAACCGTCCCACCTACCGGACGAGTGTGGCACAAGGTCTTTTTTAAGGTGGGTCCGAGAGCAGAGCCGTAGCCCAAACGCGCCCGGCGAGTTTAAAAAATGCCTCGGCACCCGTCAACATTCCCCTAAAAAAGGGTGCTGCAAGCGCCAGGTGATAAACCTAACCCCTCTGAGGCTCGAGGTGCGTCCAGTGATGAGACACACCCGGCCAGATCCGTGCCGCTGACACCACAGGCGGCCGAAGTGAGTCCCATCAACTGGATTCTGCTGATTGAAATCAGCTTTCGAAGTCTTTAATCGTTGGCTATGAGTCAGTCTTTCCGGTAGAGTGCTGAAATGGTGGTTAGCCACGCAACAGTATTATTCATATTTAAAAGTGATTTATTTGCATAGACGGCAATTATACAAGGATGTTGAGAGCAATATTGGACAAGTCCTGGCAGCAACACCCCACAAGGCACCAACTATACGGTCACCTACCACCTATCACGAAAACTATCCAAGCTAGACGAACCAGACATGCCGGACACTGCTGGAGAAGCAAAGACGAGCTCGTAAGTGATGTACTCCTGTGGACCCCCGCATATGGCCAATCAAAAGCAGGACGACCAGCTCGAACATACATACAGCAGCTATGTGATGATACGGGATGTAACCCTGAAGACCTGCCAGAGGCGATGAATGATCGGGAGACGTGGAGAGAGAGAGGGTCAGGGATATCCGTGCTGGCCGCACGACATGATGATATGGTTTCAAGTATTCCTATTTAATACTAATAATTTTCAGACAAATAAATTTTACCCATAAATGGATTTTAACTGGTATTATCACTCCGAGACAGAAAGGACATCGCATTCTCCAGATTTCCAGAACTGAAACTTAATCATCTGATGCAGTTTAGTATCATAACCTGGACACCCCAGTTTTTTTTTTTTTTTTTTGTAGGAGGTATCTTACTCTTCTATAAAAGATACAATCGACGTATTTTAAGTCCTACCGCCCAGGCGAATATAAAACGAGAGACGTTCCGAAAGTATCGCCTCCTATTTACTTTCAAAGGATTGATTGATTATAATGGCATGTCAACCCGTGTAAGGTTAGTTTATCATATTTACCAACCCCTCCACTCGAGCAGGATATGACACAAGGTCAATTTTTAAGTGGAGTTTAACAGGTTTGAATTCAGAGTTTTCCTTCTCCTAGACTAGTTGCCTCACCAAGGCTGAAGAACCCAGTCTGTCCTACTATTTACCTATAGTTGGAGGGAGAATAATTGGATTCATACCTTTCCCAAGGGTATTAGTGCAATGTGAAATGCAATCAGTCTACTCTAGGTTTGAACTCGTATCGCCGTGTCCATTTCCTACGACGATAACCATTACACCACAGGCACCTCCTGTAAGGTTAGTTTATGACTTGAGGTTAAGTAATCGCGTTCATTGTACGTTCATATTTATATTTTATGTCGTTGTTTTTAAGAGATTATTTGGGCACATTCCTATCGAATACGAATAATTTTTAAACATATCTATTTACCCAAGAGATAGGATCCTGACAGGTATTACCTGTCCGGGTCAGAGAGGACTAGAGAGTAATGGTAATAAATGATTACTCCACACTCCCCAAAGCTGCAGAACTAGTGCTTCACCATGAAATGCAGTGTCATACCTAGGATGTCTTTTTCTTCTGCGGAGTGGGGCGGGAGCTTACTCCTCTGCAGGGGGTAAAGTCAGAGTATTATAAGTCCCGCTGACATTGTTGGATATAGGCGCCCCAATAAATGAGTAATGGCAATGGAAATGGGACAATTTTGGCATTAGTTCACCCGTGAATCTTGCTTCCTTGTGGATGGTACACGGGTTATAATGACCTTGTGCCACATCTCGCCTTGCAAGGTTAAATACACTCTTTCCAGTACTTTGATCTTTTGTTGCTCCACATCAGCAACGTTAGAATCTGCGTTGCCAGGGAACAATATCATCAGTTATCGTCTTGTTAAGAAATAAGGATCGTTTTTTTTTTTGAATGCATAATCTAAAAAAGCCAATTGCTCTCTTCATTTTCTTACTGTAACAATTAGTTTGGTTGGGTTTTATGGCACATCAACCATTGTAGGTTATTTAATGCCAAAACCTTTTTATACATATATATTAAATATAAATGATTTGGTTTGGTTGGTTTTATGGCACATCAACCATTGTAGGTTATTTAATGCCAAAACCTTTTTATACATATATATTAAATATAAATGATTTGGTTTGGTTGGTTTTATGGCACATCAACCATTGTAGGTTATTTAATGCCAAAACCTTTTTATACATATATATTAAATATAAATGATTTGGTTTGGTTGGTTTTATGGCACATCAACCATTGTAGGTTATTTAATGCCAAAACCTTTTTATACATATATATTAAATATAAATGATTTGGTTTGGTTGGGTTTTATGGCATATCAACCATTGTAGGTTATTTAATGCCAAAACCTTTTTATACATATATATTAAATATAAATGATTTGGTTTGGTTGGGTTTTATGGCATATCAACCATTGTAGGTTATTTAATGCCAAAACCTGTTTATACATATATATTAAATATAAATGATTTGGTTTGGTTGGGTTTTATGGCATATCAACCATTGTAGGTTATTTAATGCCAAAACCTTTTTATACATATATATTAAATATAAATGATTTGGTTTGGTTGGGTTTTATGGCATATCAACCATTGTAGGTTATTTAATGCCAAAACCTTTTTATACATATATATTAAATATAAATGATTTGGTTTGGTTGGGTTTTATGGCATATCAACCATTGTAGGTTATTTAATGCCAAAACCTTTTTATACATATATATTAAATATAAATGATTTGGTTTGGTTGGGTTTTATGGCATATCAACCATTGTAGGTTATTTAATGCCAAAACCTTTTTATACATATATATTAAATATAAATGATTTGGTTTGGTTGGGTTTTATGGCATATCAACCATTGTAGGTTATTTAATGCGAAACCTGTTTATACATATATATTAAATATAAATGATTTGGTTTGGTTGGGTTTTATGGCACATCAACCATTGTAGGTTATTTAATGCCAAAACCTTTTTATACATATATATTAAATATAAATGATTTGGTTTGGTTGGGTTTTATGGCATATCAACCATTGTAGGTTATTTAATGCCAAAACCTTTTTATACATATATATTAAATATAAATGATTTGGTTTGGTTGGGTTTTATGGCATATCAACCATTGTAGGTTATTTAATGCGAAACCTTTTTATACATATATATTAAATATAAATGATTTGGTTTGGTTGGGTTTTATGGCATATCAACCATTGTAGGTTATTTAATGCCAAAACCTTTTTATACATATATATTAAATATAAATGATTTGGTTTGGTTGGGTTTTATGGCATATCAACCATTGTAGGTTATTTAATGCGAAACCTGTTTATACATATATATTAAATATAAATGATTTGGTTTGGTTGGGTTTTATGGCATATCAACCATTGTAGGTTATTTAATGCGAAACCTGTTTATACATATATATTAAATATAAATGATTTGGTTTGGTTGGGTTTTATGGCATATCAACCATTGTAGGTTATTTAATGCGAAACCTGTTTATACATATATATTAAATATAAATGATTTGGTTTGGTTGGGTTTTATGGCATATCAACCATTGTAGGTTATTTAATGCCAAAACCTTTTTATACATATATATTAAATATAAATGATTTGGTTTGGTTGGGTTTTATGGCATATCAACCATTGTAGGTTATTTAATGCCAAAACCTTTTTATACATATATATTAAATATAAATGATTTGGTTTGGTTGGGTTTTATGGCATATCAACCATTGTAGGTTATTTAATGCCAAAACCTTTTTATACATATATATTAAATATAAATGATTTGGTTTGGTTGGGTTTTATGGCATATCAACCATTGTAGGTTATTTAATGCGAAACCTGTTTATACATATATATTAAATATAAATGATTTGGTTTGGTTGGGTTTTATGGCACATCAACCATTGTAGGTTATTTAATGCCAAAACCTTTTTATACATATATATTAAATATAAATGATTTGGTTTGGTTGGGTTTTATGGCATATCAACCATTGTATGTTATTTAATGCCAAAACCTTTTTATACATATATATTAAATATAAATGATTTGGTTTGGTTGGGTTTTATGGCATATCAACCATTGTAGGTTATTTAATGCGAAACCTGTTTATACATATATATTAAATATAAATGATTTGGTTTGGTTGGGTTTTATGGCACATCAACCATTGTAGGTTATTTAATGCCAAAACCTTTTTATACATATATATTAAATATAAATGATTTGGTTTGGTTGGGTTTTATGGCATATCAACCATTGTAGGTTATTTAATGCTAAAACCTTTTTATACATATATATTAAATATAAATGATTTGGTTTGGTTGGGTTTTATGGCATATCAACCATTGTAGGTTATTTAATGCGAAACCTGTTTATACATATATATTAAATATAAATGATTTGGTTTGGTTGGGTTTTATGGCATATCAACCATTGTAGGTTATTTAATGCGAAACCTGTTTATACATATATATTAAATATAAATGATTTGGTTTGGTTGGGTTTTATGGCATATCAACCATTGTAGGTTATTTAATGCGAAACCTGTTTATACATATATATTAAATATAAATGATTTGGTTTGGTTGGGTTTTATGGCACATCAACCATTGTAGGTTATTTAATGCGAAACCTGTTTATACATATATATTAAATATAAATGATTTGGTTTGGTTGGGTTTTATGGCACATCAACCATTGTAGGTTATTTAATGCGAAACCTGTTTATACATATATATTAAATATAAATGATTTGGTTTGGTTGGGTTTTATGGCATATCAACCATTGTAGGTTATTTAATGCCAAAACCTTTTTATACATATATATTAAATATAAATGATTTGGTTTGGTTGGGTTTTATGGCATATCAACCATTGTAGGTTATTTAATGCGAAACCTGTTTATACATATATATTAAATATAAATGATTTGGTTTGGTTGGGTTTTATGGCACATCAACCATTGTAGGTTATTTAATGCGAAACCTGTTTATACACATATATTAAATATAAATGATTTGGTTTGGTTGGGTTTTATGGCATATCAACCATTGTAGGTTATTTAATGCGAAACCTGTTTATACATATATATTAAATATAAATGATTTGGTTTGGTTGGGTTTTATGGCACATCAACCATTGTAGGTTATTTAATGCGAAACCTGTTTATACATATATATTAAATATAAATGATTTGGTTTGGTTGGGTTTTATGGCACATCAACCATTGTTGGTTATTTAATGCGAAACCTGTTTATACATATATATTAAATATAAATGATTTGGTTTGGTTGGGTTTTATGGTAAATCAATCATTGTAGGTTATTTAATGCCAAATCCTTTTTATACATTTATATTAAATATATATGATTTGGTATAGTTGGGCTTTGTGGCATATCAACTATTGTAGATAATCTAATACCAAATCCTCTTTATACATATATAATAAATATATATGATTTAGTTTGGTTGAGGTTAAGTAATCGCGTTCATTGTTCGTTCATATTTATATTTTTATGTCGTTGTTTTTAAGACAAATGCCAAATCCTCTTTATACATATATAATAAATGTATATGATTTAGTTTGGTTGGGCTTCGTGGCATATCATCTATTGTTGGTTATCTAATACCAAATCCTCTTTATACATATATATTAAATATATATGATTTGTTAGCACATCCTATAGATAACATTTTAAAAATATCATGAGTTTATTTATTTACACACAGTTAAATGCTTTCAAGTATTGCTATATAAAAGTCACAATTTAGCACCAATCATTTGCTTGCACTGAATTTATCGGTATTTTCATTTTTAAATGAGTTAGAACTCATTTTTTATATTGCTATTCTTTGGTTTCGTTTCGTTTCGTTTTATGGTACATCAAACATTGTAGATTATTTAATGTCAAATCCAGTTTTTACTAGTACATTAAATATATGATTCGTAAACACATTTTGCAGATACACACAGTTAAACAATCAAGCAATTCTTTTTCTAACAATTCAATCTAGCATAGCTCATTTATTTGAACAGGGTTTAAATGTTAAACAGTTCTATTTGACCGATAAATAGAACCCTATCAAGTGCTACCACTCTGGGTCAGCATGGACCTGGAAGCAATGGCAATATAGAGGTACTCTGCATTCCCCAAAGCTCCAGTATTACTAGAGCATCACTATCAGATTGTTCATTTCCATTAACAGGACACTCGTTTGGGAGTCTTACCCCTCTGCAGAGATGCAGTCAGGGTATTTTACAGACCCTGCCAACTGGGCTTGTGTCTGGTTCAGTGTGATACTCATATCCTTTTTCAGACAATTCTATTTGACCCATAGATAGGCAATGAACGGGTACTTCAGCATTACTGGAGCCTCACCATCAGATTGTTCAGTGCCATTAACAGTACACTCGTTTGGGAGTCTTACCCCCTGTAGAGATGAAGTCAGTGTATTCTACATCCCCAGCCGACTGGGCTTGTGACAGGTTTAGTATGATATTCATACCCTTTTTCAGACAATTCTATTTGACCCTTAGAAGAGCAATGAACGTGTACTACAGCATTACTTAAACCTCACCATCAGATTGTTTAGTGTCATATCCAGGACACTTGTGCGGGAAAGCCTTACCTCTCAGCAGAAATGCAGTCGGCGTATTCCCCAGCCCCTGCCAACTGGGCTGTTATTATATTCAAGATTATATGCCTGTCTGTTTGTAGAACATAATACAATCACACATGCACTAAGAGAATGGGCTTTATTGAGAGTAAGAATCAGTAATTGTGATTGTAATGTTCTATTTATGGAATTGTTTTAGTAACATAATTGCCAACATATCACTTAAAAAGCAGGTTGTGTCATATCCAGTAAACTTATAGGAGAGTCTTACCGCTCTGCAGAGATGCAGTCGGTGTATTCTACGGCTCCAGCTTACTGAACTATGTCACAATTAAGCCAGAGGATTTTGTTTAAATTAAGATGTTCAAAGCTGCCCAGAAGCTAGACAAGATTTTCTTCGCTTTCAGTCCCTGTAATGATTACAATTTTCTTTTGTCATCTGCTCTGTCAACGGAGTTTATAATACGCTTCTGAATCCACAGCAGGGGAGTAAAACCATCCCCTCCAAAAAAAGACAACCTGAGTATAACACTAAACTGAATCAGATGATGAAGTTCCAGTTCTGCAGGTCTGACAGTACTCCCCAAGTGCCATTACTCCCTTGTCCACTCAGAGCTATCGTACCAATTAGGGTTCCATCAATGGATCAAATTGATCAGTTTGAAAATATGTATCTTTGATAGGACTATGTGCCAAAAAAAAAACTCTTTAAGACAATTACACAATAAATGTACAATGAACACAATTCCCTAACCTCTAGTCTTGAAATAACCCTTTACGGGTTGACATGCCGTTAAAATCAAACGTATCTTGTTCAACTTATTTTCTATATCGGGAAAGAAAAATAAAAACAGAAAGAAAACAACAAAAACAGACAATTATTTAAACGCAGACTTTTTTTTTGCCTTTTCTTAAATTTGTGCAAAATCATAGATTGTGAACTTCTTTGATTTGGCAACGACGTAATCCAGTTAATTTACTTTCACAAGCAGTAAAGTGTTGCGTAATGCTACAAAACATTTTCAAAATTTCTCTAGCATTGGACAAAAGATCTTGCTAAGAATTTCTGCATCAATCAAATAAAAAGCAGAATTTAAAGTGTACAGATGCATTTTGAAATCTATCATTACAACTCGGAAAAGTATCAATAATAGGTTCGACACAAGACTGTAACGTGTAAGGTCCAAGTTATTAAGAGTATTCCTGGGAAGAGAGAGAGAGAGAGAGAGAGAGAGAGAGAGAGAGAGAGAGAGAGAGAGAAGAAAAATAAGAAGAAAACGTAAAAAGAGGGTCAACAGAAACAGCAAGCCGATTTCTGAGAGACTCAGGCTTAAGCACTGGTTGTAGGTCAGCCAGTCATGGGTAAATAACTTTGGTTATTAAAATGACTTGAAAAAAAACGGAGCTCCCAATCTTTGGTGTAGATGTGGAACAAGCGGAAACGGATGTTCCTCCCGCCGACACCAGGTGGAAGTAAGGAAACGACTCGAATTTGAAAGTGAGTTACCAACCGGACGCTAGAGGTAAAGACGCGAGGGAATACTTGCCAGGACGATGAGAAGATAGTCGAAAGTTGCTTCCCCTATTTTGGGGTGAGCTCCGAAAAGAGATCTCACGCCAGGCGTGAACCTGTGAAGACGAAATCAGTGACAAGCAATGTTAGATTTACAACAGAAAATCAGGAAGAAAATTCAAAGTCTGTGTCTACGCTCTCTTTCTCTCCTCATGATGTGTTGTTTCTCTTTGTCCAGTTAACGCGGTCGACTCAGCTTTCATGCTCTCTTTCTTTCTTCCGGTGGCTACTTAAAAAGGGTCGTAGCGAATAAACTTTTGTGTGAGTGATCTAAGACAGAGTTTCGTGTGTTCGTCAACTTTTCCCACGGCGAGGTTACAACAGGGTCTGACTAATACTTAACACGTAGCAATGCAGCCATCAACACATTCCCACATAGTGGTATATATGGCTATGCGTAGACGTGTTGGTACAACTCCAGTAAGATCTTACCTGCAGAGAGAGAGAGAGAGAGAGAGTCTTATGACCTTTTTTTTTTTTGACAAATAACAATGGCTGAACTTGTACTTCTAGTTTAAAAAAAATTGCAACAGTTATCATTCGCAACTTTTTTAAAACCCAAACGGATGGTATTCACCCTACAACCTAGAAGTACATATACGTAGGCGCCTTGAATTCTGGCCTGAATCATATTCAAACACAAAACTCAAAAGTAAGTAAAGTTGGTGACCTTAGTCGAGGGTGACCAGAAGGCTCCCTTTTCGATAGGGGAGGGCGCTACTCCATTCTTTGTTCCACTTTACTCTTGATCCTTACCTTATAATGCTGAATCTTAAGCAACGTGGGATCAAGTACCATTTTTTTGAGTCTTTGGTATGACTTGACCTGGGATTGAACCCCCGGTCTCCCGGACCATTGGCGAACACTCTACTCATTAGACCAATGGCTCGGTTAAGCACAAGTCATTATTACGCTTTTCATTCCCAAACATAATACGTCAAAAATGACCGAAGTAGAATAAACAAAACATAACCATTGACAAATGACCATTAAGTATTTACCTTGTAATCCCGATTGTTCGGGAAGGTAATTGTAATAAATTTGATGCAAGAGACCTACCACCGTTTTATTGACAAATATCGATGGCGGTATGAGTACTTACGTTTTCTTCACACAAAGGAGAACTGGTACTTCCGGTTTCTTAACACTCAAGAACCAAATCACAACAGAATCCATTTCTCTGTATCAGTAACTATTTCGCAAGGATAAATAAACTAGTAATTAAACGCTAGCCGATTTTTCTTTCTGTAAGCTCCGGCAAAATATCAGTTGATGAATATTTTACTCTTGCGATTGAAAACGACTTAACACGACCAACTTAATTGCACGAGCAATAAAAGACTGAGAGACCCCACTATACAAAAAAAAAAAAAAAAGGAGTGTTCGAGGTATGACGCTAAACAGCATCTGATGTTGATTGTCCTGTTCTGGAGATCAAGGTAATGCAGAGTAGCCATTTATTGCCCTTACTCCCAGGTCCTCTCGAACCCAGATTGGTAGTACCTATAAGAGTCCCGTCTATAGGACAAGCACAAAAAAATTTCTAAAGAAACCACAGAAAAATGTTAATATAAAAAGAACATGCACTGCGGAATCGTAATAAGCGAATTCGAACTCCAGTCGCACTATTACGTTCTCTTTCGGACAAATGCTTTCGGGAAAGGCATGAACTCCCATATCCTCCCAGCTATGTGTGAAATAGCACCACTACTATTCTTCAAGAAGATTTGGATTTGGCATTTTATAACCCTAGAAGGTTGATATGCCATTAAAACAAAAAACAAACAAAAGAACACGATTTCCTAACCTTTAGGCAGAGAATAACCCAATACGGGTTAGCCTCCCGTTAAAATCAATCAACCCATAAAGGATTGGCTAATATATCGCAAACATTGGCAGAATTTTTCTATATTTGAACAAAAGATGGCGCTGATGACTTTCGTATCAAGCAGATAACTAGAAAAACTCTTAGAAATTCCAAAATGCCTCTTTGCAGGTTAGGAATTTTGGGTATTCTCTCTGCTACCGTTACGTCACCTCCCACTACTAATATTCTGAGAGCCTCGTTCTGATAGTAGAGGTTGATATCATTAAAAAATAGGAGAGTGGAAGACACTGATCTTTCAGGGCCGAGTGCAAAAAATTCTCTTTAGAAACTACTAAACAAAAAATAATAAATATAAACGTACAAGACAATATTTCAGGGAGCAACCCACAGAAAACTGGGGTTAAGATTTAGATAACCAGAACGTCTTTGCTATTTCGTTCTGACCAGAGAACAATAGAACTAATAGAGAATTCCACCTGCCCACCAGCCTAAAATTTGCTTATAAAATAAAAACGACACGGAAAAATTAATAGATACAGCAAGGAATATAACGCTAAGTGAATCATATTTAAACGTTAAAGAACAAGAATGAGGTACGATACCCTTATGAGAATAGAGTTGATTGGAAATTTTAGAATTTGTAGCCCATATCAATTTTTAGAATTTGTAGCCCATATTAATTTTTAGAATTTGTAGCCCATATTAACGACTCGAAGGTTTGTCTTCGTATAGTTACGGATTTGATGGTTTGGTTTGGTTTCTTTGTTTAATGGCATATCAACCTCTGAAGGTTATTTAATGCCAAAGCCATTCTCTTAGAAGAACAGTAGTGGTACTATTTAACCCATAGCTGGGAGGATTAGGGGGTTCTTACCTTTCCCAAGGGTATTTGCCTGAAAGTGAACGTAATAGCGCGACTGGAGTACGAACTCGCTTATTACGATTCCGCAGTCCATCGCTTTAACCATTACACCACGAGGACCCCCCCCTTGTTATTTGAGAACCAAATCTCACCGCCACAATTATCTGACTGGGAGGAACACAATTTGGACACTTGTAGCAGTGGAAACGTATTACGGTTTCATATTTCTTTGTGCTAAACAGTGTAAAACAATTCTCGACGATTTAACTACAATATATCTATTGCTTGAGCAAACTTACTGCAATGAATACAGAAATGAAATGATATGCTGAAATAGTACATAATAGAGAAAAGTCCCATCATTCAGTTAAAGAGTCATTTGGTATAAGTTGAGAGTCCTTAATAGAATGGAAATTGAGATGCAAAGACTCACAAAGTTTGTTCGGGCGAGAGAACTCCAGTTGGGAATGTGCATACTTATGTGTGCTTCTCCTTGTCGAGGCAATATTAGAGAGAGAAAAAGAGAGAGAGAGAGAGAAAGAGAGAGAGAGAGTTTTGTTGCACTGATTTATATGCTACTTTTATCTCACCACCTAGCGGCCACGAGGAGTACTATTTGGAAGGCAAGGGATGTAATTCTTACAGATGTAATCCCTACACATAGTTATTCATGTATAATATACACTCGTTTACAATACGCACATGTAAATTTTTGATTTTTAAATTTTGAAAAATAAAACAAAAATAAAGTATTTTGTATATAATACGTCGCTGACTTTTTAGAATTTGTAGCCCATAAAAGTATCATTTTTTCAACTTTTTATCTGTTCGACTTTTTATCACAAAGAATAAAAATTCATATAGTTTACAATGTTTTAAAAGAAAACATTAACGCACTATTTAGAGAAAACACACGGATATGTTCACAAAAATTTTTAAAACCTTGTGATAAAAATGGGTTTGCATGAGGAGAAACAAAATTATGAAAAGAAAGACACATTCCAGTGACTATTTCTCTAGAACGACCTAAAACAGCAGTGTTTGTTTCACATAAGTTAGCTTGATTCACAGATATGACTTACATTTGGTCATACCATCCTGGATATGGACATACATTGATAAAAAGTTATTTGAATATTGTGTATAATACGCACTCCAAACATTTAGTTGGTTCGTTGTTTTGATTTACAGTATATCAAACCTTTTCGGGTCATTTAATGCCAAATCAAGTCATTTTGATTAAAACTTTTTTTTTTTAGTTTGGCTTGGTTTCGTTTTATGGCACATCAAACATTGTAGGTTATTTAATGCCAAATCCATTTTTATACATATAAACAATTCTATTTGAAACAATTCAGTTTAGCATAAGTACGCAGTTTAAAGGCCGAAAACAGTTCTATTTCAAGGTACTCAGTTTAGACAACCAAGTTAAATGGTTCTCAAGTATTGCTATGTATCACAAACAATTCAATCAAACATCAGTCATTTATCTAAACAGAGTTAAATGTTAAAACAGTTCTATTCAGTTTAGCATAAGCACACAGTTTAGTTCTATTTGACCCATAGATAGGACCCTATCAGGTGCTACCACTCTGGGCTAAAGTGGACCTGAGAGCGATGGCAATAAAGGAGTACTCCGCATTCCCCAAAGTTCCATTCAGCATTACTGAAGCCTCACCATCAGATTGTTTAGTGTCATATCTACGAAACTCGTTGGAGGAGTCTTATCCCTCTGTAGAGATGTAGTCGGTGTATTCTGCGGCTTCAGCTAACTGGGCCACCAAACATTTAAGCTTTAAAAAGTGGGGAAAAGTACGTGTTATACACGAATAATCAAGGTATTCTTCATTTTTTTCTTTCTGAGTTTATATATGCTAATTCCTAGTAAAGATTATGGAATTAGCACACTTAGAGAATATTCACTTAGTTCAGTTTTCATTTAGCAGTAAATGAACTAATAACAGATATGATGCAAAACATTTTAATTTAATAGGACATTTTGGCTTCATGAAATATACCTTAAACAAACTGGATTAAATTATTCAAATTAATTGTATATTTTCCCAAGCTATGAAGAGAAAGACATTCCGAGTGCTTCAGGTAAAATTGATATTTCGTTTTGAAATGGCCGCAATTATTTTGTTTTATACACGAATGAGGACAGTAACACTTATTGTATAAGAAAATCTCTTTATCTTTACGAAACAATCGAAATAGAGAGGAGGGAGAGAGAGAGAGAGAGAGAGAGAGGGGAGGATCTGCAAAGATTTATGCTAGGTTGAGATACGATATATTCAGAAAACCTTACTTCTACGCTCTGCCTCCACGTGGCTGGCACAGAGCCGACTTAAATCATTTAACTATCTTCGTTTCTTCTTCGTTCTGGGATTATACTCAGTTTAGAAATTAGCGAATCTTGTACACTTTTTACCTCTCAACCCGGGGTCGTTTGTCCCCACCCCTGGCCTGCGCCCAGAGTGGCATGACGTCTGGTCTATCTGTTCTCACTGTTGACTGCTTACTCTGCTGACACTCTTCTCGGGGTTGAAAACTTCCGTCGTTATATATTTTTCGGATGCCCACACACTATTCCTTCCGGCATCACACCCACGCCATTCTCGTGGCATTTCCCCTGTCTTTTGCTTGCCTTAAGACACAGATCCAGTTTTGAAATTCACAAACTTACACGGTCTGTCAAAGGTCAATATATAACAATTTCGTTTGTGGATATCTGAGTAATTACAAAGTCTAGGCAAGTGAAACTAGATAGGCCTAATGTTGAACAAAATAAGATTTATTCATCCATAATTGAATGAGAAAGAGAAGCTATAGACCAGTCCCTTCACAAAACCCAAGAAAAAATAGTGTCAGGTCTGGTTATGGCAGCGGCGATTTCAAAATGAAATTATATCAGTTTTTCAGAAACAGCCCGTAGTTTGTAATATTTAAGATCTCCTATCGCGTAGCGTCGTTAATAGTTAAGATAGATACATTTTTGACATATATTCAGTTGTATTTAGAGTTCTGATCAAGTCTGTTTTGTGTCAGTCCGTTGTATTTATAAAGCAGCGGTCAGTGATATAATTCAGGGCACTAAAAGTTTATGTGCCAATCAAAATTTATTAACACATGAAAGAATTAATGACAATAGTAGACATGGCTGAGTTAGAAAGGTGATGTATTGGGATTTGTGCAAGAGATTAAAATTTGACCATCTTAACAAATGGTATACGCACAAACCAAAGACCCTAACAGTTCGCTGTGACTTTTGGGTAAAAACGGATCACCCAACCCTGGCCTAGTATCAGACCTAGCAATAGTTAACAAGAAGAGAAAAGACTTGACATCAAGTGGACATTATCATTCCAGAGAATTGTTGGGTATAAAGGAAAGAAAACGAAAAGATAGACAGATACTTGGATCTTGCCAACGAGCAGATAAAAGCGGTCTACATGGAAGTAATTGCTATGCCAATTGTAGCTGGTGCTCTTGAAACAGTATCCAAAGGCCTGGAAAAGGATACGGGGAAACTGGATATCAGAGGAAGAATCAAGATCATACCGACCACAGCAATCTTACAATCTGCTTGAATACTTCCAAGAGTCCCGAAGACCTAAGGAAACTTGCCGTGACTTAGATTTCAGTGAAAACCACCGGTTAAAACTAACAAGAAGAACTCGCAAAGAGAATAATAATAATAATAATAATAATAATAATAAATAAAGCAAGAATAGATGAGACGCAGATTTAGATTATGTGGCGATAGAGATGAAAGGATCAGTCACATTATAAGCAAATGCTGCAAATTAGCATAGAAAGAATATAAGACTAAATACGGCTGGATGGGTAAAGTGATCCACTGGTAATTGTGCAAGAAACTGAAATTTACCACACAAAAAATGGTATATACACAACACAGCATCTGTCTTGGAAAATGAGACGCACAAACTCCTTTGGGATTTTGAGATACAAACGGATCACCTAATCTCGGCCAGACGACCAAACCTTATAATAATCCAAACAAAGAATAAGGATAAGTACCTAGACCTTGTTGGAGAATTGAAAAAACTGTGACGATTACACCAATTGTAAATGGTGCTCTTGGTACAGTCACCAAAGGATTAGTACAGGGACTGGAAGACTTGGAAATAACAGGACGAATTGAGACCATTCAAACTACAGCATTATTGAGATCGGCCAGAATACTGAGAAGAGTCCTGAAGACTTGAGGAGACTTGCTGTCACTCAAACTTCAGTGAAAGACCATTATCTAACGCTGATGTGAAAAATTCTCAAGGAGTAAATAATATAATAGACTTATCATCATCATAATCATGTCGTGCCGCTAGCACGGATATCTCTGACCTTCTCTCGCCACTTTTCCCTATCGTTCATCGCCTCTGGCAGGTCTTCTGGGCTACATCCCGTATCCTCACATAGCTGCTGTATGTATGTTCGAGCTGGTCGTCCTGCTTTAGCTCGTTCATATGTGGGGGTTCATAGGAGTACATCACTTATGAGCTCATCCCTGCTCCTCCAGCAGTGTCCTGCGTGCCTGGCTCGTCTAACTTGGATAATTTTCGTGATGGGAGGCAGGTGGCCGTATAGTTGGTGCCTCGTGGGGTGTTGCGGCCCGGACTTGTTTAATATTGCTCGCAAGATTCTTGTGTAGTTGCCGTCAAGCTTCTTCTTCAGCCGTTTTGTTAGCATCCTAGTGGTGCTTCCATACAGCAGTATCGACACGACCGCTGCTTGGAAGAAACTGCGTTTCATTTGAATAATACACTAATTTGACCATACTACCAAATAATTTGCAAGTTAGAGTTTGATTTTGTGTAAATGATGATAATAATCGTAATAAAGGATGGTACAAACCAGAATTCATTGGGCAGAATATGACTCATAGAATTCTCTGGGATTTTGAGATAACAATGTCAACTAATTCCAACCAGAAGACCGAACTTATGATAACTGACAAAAAAAAAAAAAAGAAAAAAAAAAGAACATGTGTTGTGGATTTTGTCGTCCCAGTGAACCACAGAGTGAAAATCAAAAAAAACAAAAACAAAAAAAAAACGTGAAAGTGATAAGTAATTAGACCTTGCCAGAGAACTAAGAAAGTTGTGAAACATGTGTTGTATATTGACCTTCGACCCGGCCAAACATGCCATTCCAAAGTGATGCACCGGAAGGAAGTGACACATTCCGATGGCGGTTATGGGAAGAAATCGCGTAGGCGGGCTTGGCGGACAATATGGGACAAGGTAAAATCCATGGTACAGTCATAGCCTGATGCACCGGAAGAGAGTGACCTGTGAATTGCATGACAGTTATTTCCGCTTGATGACGATCAAACATGCCATTCCAAAGATAATGAGTGAGCGATTGAACTATTATATAACTCGGTGAGGACAGGAAGTCAGTGAGTTTTGAAGACCAGACCCGTTGGTGACAAGATGCGGTAGAGAAAGCCAGTATCCAGCGAAGTGGGCCCCTGGGCCTCCGGTTGAGCAGCCCTGGAGAACGAGAAAGACACAATGCTGATGGCCATAAGAGTGGGGGTTAATATATTGCAGTTCTGTTCGGTCTCCAACTCCCTCTCATACACAAACCTTTCAAATAAAGTGAGAGGTATATTTTTTTAAAGAAGTCTTCGCTCGTCTTTCTTCATTGTGTCGTTGTGTTCTGCATGAATCTGCATGTGGCTATACAACACATGAAGGAGACTGTGATACCTGTTATAATTAGCGCCCTTAGGACGGTTCCCAAAGGTTTGGAAAGGGAGCTTGAAGAGTTGGAAATCAGTGGACGAATCGATACTATACAGACTACAGCATTGTTTGGATCGACCAGAATATTTGGAAGGGTACTGGAGCCCTAAGGAGACTTGCAATCATTCAGACTTCAGTGAAAGGCCGTCAGCTAATGACGGGGTACAAAAAACTCGCATGAGTATAATAATAATAACAATGATAATACTAAACGTCTCAATTCAAATATTGTACAAAATGGTGGTTTCAGTGGAGCGAAATTTTACTTTATTGCAAATACAAAAACATAAAGCTACAAGTGGTACGAGCATTCAAACAACTGTTATGTAATGGTTCTACTAACAACAACCTCCCGTTTAATGTGCTGTCTGCCCGAACGCAGGTATGGTTGTTTTAACCGACAGGAAGGGCTCAAAAGTTGACTTTCATTTGAAAAGCGACGTGAAAATGAATATAGTTTTTTAACACTTGGTTTTCAGACGAACGACGGAACAAGACCGCCTTTTCTTTCTTTGCGAAACGATTCCAAGATGCCCTTAAAAAATGTATCTCCATATGTAGACTTTTAAAAAAGGTAGATACCTTCCCTCTATCGATGAGAGACAGTGGTAGACCTACAAAAGGCGGGCTGGATTTACTGAAATAATAAACGTTACAACAAAGCCAAAAATGTTTGTTTATTTCTTTTGCTACTGGAGATCTTGTGACTACTTCTTTGAGTTCTAAGAACCGACAATGCGAAACATTCACAGAATCACAATATCCGTTTTCATAGCCTTGCGTTCCACAAGAAATAATAAAGTTCTGATATATTTGGCTTAGAAGAGATTTAGTTTACTTTGATGGCGTACCCAACTTCGTTGGTTATCTAATTCCAAAGCCATCCTTATAGAATAACATAAGTGACACTTTTCAAACAGATAGCTGGTATAAAGGTGTATTTACCTTTCTCCAATTGCCCAGTCGGCTGGGGCTGTAGAATACACCGACTGCTTCTCTGCAGAGGGGTAAGACCCCCCACTAACGAGTGTCCTGGATATAACACTAAACAATCTGATGTTGAAGTTCCAGCTGGGCTGGAGCTTTGGGAAATGCGGAGTACCCCTTCATTGCCATCGCTCCCAGGTCTACTCTGACCCGGGGTGGTAGCACCTGATAGGAACCTATCTATGGGTTAAATAGAACTAACAGCATACTTATGCTAAACCGAATTGTTTGAGTAAACTGAATAGCTGGAAATAGAAATGTTTTTGACAATCAAACCGTATTTACATTTAAAGTGCGTGCTTATGCTTAACTGAATTATTTGAAATAGAACTGTTTTTCGACTTTAAAACTGTATTTACACTTAACTGAATCGTTACATATAACTGCTTGAATAGTTTGAAATAGAAATGTTTTTGACAATTAAACTGTGTACTTATGCTAAACTGAATTGCTTTAAATAGAACAGATTATTTACATAAAAATGGATTTGGCGTTAAATAACCTACAAAGGTTGATATGCCATAAAACCTAACAAACCAAACCAAACCTTTCTCCAAGGGTATTAGTCCGAAAGTGAACGTAATAGGGTGAGTGGAGCTCTAACTCGCTTACTAGGATGACGCAATCCAGCACGTTACCCATGAAGCCACGAGACTCGCTCTGATGTGAAAGAAAATTACCTTTTTATCAAAAATAATTGTTAGTTGCATAATTATTCATAGGTGATATTAACATGCCCTAAAATACCATTGAAGTTATGAGATTATCTGTTTCTAGTAATCCAATGGTAAACATCATATACTTTTCTAGTTCTCAATATCTACGGCCATGTACCTTACTAAGCTAATCTTTGAATATATCTATAAATCTGGAACCTAATCGTGATGTAAAAATTAGCAATCTATCCTTGCAGACTATTATTATTCGATACTATTATTATTTTAGTGAGTTCGATTCTCACCGAGAGCTCCACATCCATATGCCATACTATGCTTTGTAAATGATAGTTAATGATCTGGAATATCATCCTAGTGTGAAAGTGAGCCTGTCTTGCAGACCATTACGCATGCAAATGAGTTGGATTTTCACTCAATTCAAAACTCTGTTCAACATCAACGACCATATACCATACAATGCTTAGTAACTGATACAATCTGGATTCTCATCTTGGAGTTAAAACGAACGGGCCTTGGTGACCAGTAGTCATGTTGGTCAGCTCGATTTTCTCTGTGTGCTCAATAAAAACGACCATGTGCCGTACTAAACTAAACTTACTTTAAAAAATCGTTTAAAACAAGACCTTCATTCTGTCTACCATGCAATTCCTTGTAATAGACTTGTTTTCGTTCATTCTTTAACATGCCGGAACCTGCGATAGTGTGTTGCTATCCTTTCATGCATAATTGTTTAATCTGGAACGACAAAATATCAGTCACTGTTCACACACACACACACACACACACACGGACACAGACACACGCGCACACACACACGGACACACGCACGCGCGCGTTTTCTCAATCTATCGATTTATTTGAGTTTTGATTTGTTTCAGTCAATCAGTCTCCGTGTTCTTATCGGTCTAATTCACCCTCTTCATATCTATCTATCTATCTATCTATCTATCTATCTATCTATCTATCTATCTCAATCTGTTTCTTTCTATCAATCTTTTTATCTCGAATCCTCCAATCCAATATATATATATATATATATATATATATATATATATATATATATATATATATATATATATATATAAAACTGCCGAATCCTCCAATCCAACATGTAAATAAATATCATTGTAATTATTATTTCTATCCGTTTCTGCTACACACACATACAAACCAACTGCACATCTCATAGTGAAATCGTCATGTGTTCGTAGTGAAACGCTATTGATCGCCTGGTTTTACCCGCGCTCGGCACATGGTGTTTGCCAGTGCATCGATGTACATGTATTCGCATTCATTAAAGCTGCGTCTGCCACTGCTGCTACCATTGACAACCACCGAATTGTCAGCCTTAGTACAGCTGAAAGAAAATGGCAACCAATGAGACAAGGACTCAAATACGAGACCTGGGAAAAACAGCATTTACGTAAAGAAGAAACCAGGTTGAAAAATCTGTTAAAAATAAAGCATATGCTGTGTTCACAGATGTCTGCCATTATTATAGCGTCTATATTTGAATCATTTTTTTTTTTTTTTTTTGGAAGGAGGGGTATTTTGGACGGAATTTTTAATTCATTTTATTTTTATTTCATTTTTCTTTTTAATTTCTATTTCTTTTATTTTTCTTATATTTTTTTTTCTTTCTATTTTTCAATCATTTTAAAGTTTACTAACAGTCGTCATACGAGATATATCAATCTGACTTAATCCTCTGAAAAATAAGTTATAGTAATAGAATTACAATAAAAAAAACTTTTATTTCGTGCAATAGAAGACGTTTTCAAGTTTCTTACATACGATACAATAAAACAGGTTTTCTCAATGTTTCTTTTCTTCTTTTTTTTTGTTCGATTTTTCGTTTTTCAGTATTAAAGCAAAGAAGAAAAAATAAATCACTTGTTTTTATGATATTCCCATAAATGTAATAAATACTAGTTGACCATATAAACATAAAAAAGAAAACTGTTCGTAGTTTGAGCTCGGGTGTCTCCATGTTCATATCAATGAAACTGGGAAAACAGGTATGATTTGTCCATCCCCTAAAAATGTATATATACCTATCTTCGTGTTGATTACTTTATTTATTTATTTATTTATTTATCTATTTATTTATTCATTCATTTATTTTTAGCATAAACGAACTCGAGGTAAAGAGTCGTTGCCTGATTTATGATTGAATAATGAAGCTGAAGTATTGATAATATCAGGTGAATGTGTAATATCAGTTTTAAAGGATATACAGCATATGTGCATGTATGATAGATAGATAGATAGATAGATAGATAGATAGATAGATAGATAGATATTAACACACTGAGATAGATAGATAGATAGATAGATAGATAGATAGATAGATAGATATTAACAAACTGGAACAGGTAGATTATATGCTGTAATTTTTATTTGAGACATTATCATATCAAGAATTGTTCGGACTTCAGACACTGTCTTTTCTTGTATTCCATATGGAATGCATACTTGAGGAAGCCTGACAACAAGCTCAGATGAAATCTAACTAATTAAATCAATAAAAAATGAGTTCAATATAAAAGAAATGCGAATGGGAAAAGTTTTTGCATAAAAAGTGATGGATGCTATAATATAAGGGCACATATAAAATCGAAAAAATATTAGATTGACGAATGCTAGAAGTCTGTTAACTGAAGTTTCCTGAGGTGTGCACAATCGTATGTATATGTGTGTGTGTGTGTGTGTGTGTGTGTGTGTGTGTGTGTGTGTGTGTGTGTGTGAGAGAGAGAGAGAGAGAGGGAGAGAGAGAGAGAGAGAGAGATGATGACGATAAAAACTTTCCAAACACTGCCAGCCTTTTAAAATTTTAAAATGATTTTCATAATTTTGGAGATGCACATTAAATTTCACTACATTAAATTTCACACACACACAAACATCCACACAAACACGTACGCACACGCGCGTGCTTGCATGCGAACATACGTGCACACACACACACACACACACACACACACACACACAGAGAAAATGGTTGTTTAAGAACTCATACTGCTGCAGGCAGAGGTGTACGCCCTCCTCACTTCTCCACCTGCAACATACAACACTGAACGAGAGAGAGAGAGAGAGAGAGAGAGAGAGAGAGAGAGAGAGAGAGAGAGAGAGAGAGAGAGAGAGAGTTTTTAGCATAAAGTGAAGTCATTGAATGTTTTAGATTCTGACGCTCAGGGGTTGTGAAGAAACAATTTGTCGTGTAGACCTCGAAAACTAAACAAACAAAAAAAAAATTGTTCGGAAGTCAAATATTGACTTTAAATTTTTTGAACACTCAATTTATTTCGAAACGATTAGGTGACACAACAAAATCATGTTCATGCTATTTGCTCATTTTCACCTAAAGAGTCGAGGAATTTGAATAGCCAG
>OY757918.1:81395146-81402646 GCA_963585895.1 Sepioteuthis lessoniana
TGTTTTGATTAAAAAAAAACGATTAATACAGGAGAAAATATATTCGAAATTGATGACGTCATAAAATGGAATCTTTAAAAAAAAGGCAACAGTGTTACTCGGGTTCAGAAATTTTTAACGGTTTAAAGCTTTAAAAATCAAGAAAATGGTTTAGTATTAAAATGGATGTTAAAATATTTCAGTATCATTTTTGTTAAAAAGGTGATACCTTATAGAATGAAATAATTTTAAATAGAATACCTTGTAGGTAGGCAAAATTTTCGTCGAAACACGTGTCTGCAAAGTAAGTACAATAAATTTTCATTCGCACCAAAATATATATTTTTCTTCTGTTCATCTTTTCAACATATATATATATATATGTGTGTGTGTGTGTGTGTGTGAGTGTGTGTGTTTGTACTATTTGAGCGCGTCCGTGTGTGTGTGTGTGTGTGTGTGTGTCTGTGTATGTGTTGATACGTTATATTTGAGTGTGTATGTAGGTACATATGTGCATCACTAAGTCTGTAGATTAATGCTGAAAAATGACTAAAAGCAACAAAAAAACAAATGCTCAACAAATGTCTATTTTTTCAGCATAGTCTCCTTTATGGTCAATGAATTTGATTCCTTGGTGTATATGAATCATTTAGATCGAGCACATTTCAGTGAAAAAAGACTATCTCAAACTTTAGTGAATACCTCTGTATCAGTCTATTGGACATTTGAGATTTACCCCATAAGTACATATATAAACAGAGGCACAAATAAGGTAGGTGCGTTATGAGCACCTCTCGTGGAGCATGGGTTACTGATCCCATAAACTATTATTAGACTAGAGAGTTCGTATTACTCCCTTAAATGTTCCCTGATTCTGACCTTATACTACAGATGTTTTCGTCCGGCAGTCTCATCAAAATCACTTAGGTGAGCATGCAAACGATACATTTACGAGGATAGGCTGAAAAGTTCATAGGCTGACCAAGATACTCTAATGGAATGTGACTGAATGAAGTCTAGTTTTCAACTTGCGGTCATCCCACTCCTTTGATCGGTGTTGCAGTGCTTGGATCCTATCGATAAAAAAAAAAAGTCATAGACAGCAGATATGACGTCATCTGAAGAACTTTTCAGCCTATGAACTTTTCCCGCCCACCCACGTCGCAAATATTCTTCTCCTCATTCGTGACCAACCCTGCCCCCCACCTAAACCCCGCCAAAGGTCCATTTTTTTTATCACCCTGAAGTCGTATCGATAATTCAGACCTTAACACATGGCCGTGTGACATAATCACTTCTTCAACAAACAACTGCATTCGGTGTACAGACCATTGGTGCATAAGTACCGGGGCCCAAGCAGCCTCCAACG
Source organism: Sepioteuthis lessoniana (assembly GCA_963585895.1). Lineage (NCBI taxonomy): Eukaryota > Metazoa > Mollusca > Cephalopoda > Myopsida > Loliginidae > Sepioteuthis > Sepioteuthis lessoniana. The sequence continues at coordinate 81,396,495 of OY757918.1, forward strand.
TTTGACATGGAAATCAATTTTGTATTCACAACAACTGCAGCATGGGCGGCGAGGTGAGTGTGTGTGTGTGTGTGTGTGTGTGGTGCAAGAGGAGAAGGAGGAGGAGGAGGAAGCAAGCACCCACTAGAAAGGGGTGGAGGGGATGGCGAGCGGTGTTTGAGTAAAAGCGGAAGTTGGGTAGGGGTGGAAGGGTAGGCTTAATCCGAAGTAAACATTTGACAGTGGATCGGAAAACGTGGCAGCAACAGCAACAGCAGCAGCAGTAGCAATAGACGCTATTATTGGTAAACACTTGTTTACTCTAAAGAGTAAACAAGTGTTTACCAATAACAGGCTTAGATAGATAGATAGATATGAATAGACTGAGATAGACAGAAATATATGAACGGACTGAGATAGATAGATAGATAGATAGATAGATAGATATGAAGAGACTGAGATAGATAGATAGATAGATAGATAGATAGATAGATGTGAAGAGACTGAGATAGACAAAAATATATGAAGAGACTGAGATAGATAGATATGAAGAGACTGAGATAGATAGATAGATAGATAGATAGATAGATAGATATGAAGAAACTGAGATAGATAGATAGATAGATAGATAGATAGATATGAGCAACAGTAAAATTAGAAAAAAATGATTTGTCTAAACGCTCCAAGTCAATTAATACATATTATTGTTTGTAGTTAAATTGATCAAGGCGTGTCATGATATATATTAATGCGCAAGCGAAGGCGAGTGCGATGTTTTTAGTTCAGTGCACCATCAACAAAAAACGTTGACCTTCGCGCTAAGAAGTAAAGAAATAGTGAAGGTTGAAGTAGAGAGTAGGAGTGAAGGAAGCGACAGGGGAGGAGGAGGGGGGATAACGGGGGCGCAAAGAGAACAAGTGATTTCTGAAAACACCTCTCACTTTTTCTTTCTCTTTAAACGTTCTTTTTTTTTGCAAACGTTCTTTCTTTCTTTCTTTCTTTCTTTCTTTCTAAAACAGGAAGCAGAATTGATGTTATTCTTTCAGTATGAATCAAAGCACATCCGGCTTTTTGTTTTAGTGTCATTCAACATTTACACGTGTTTTATATTGTAAATTCTATCTATCTATCCATCGATCTATCTATCCTAGTCTATTCATATCCATTTATCTATCTGTCAATATATCCTCTGTGTGTTTTTGTGTTGCGCGCGCGCACGTGTGTGTGTGTGTGAGAGAGAGAGAGAGAGAGAGAGAGAGAGAGAGAGAGAGAGAGAGAGAGTGTGTGTGTGTGTGTGTGTGTGTGCACTGGGTATGATAGTAAACTACATCCGGTTGTGAAACTAGTTTTGAAGCTATGAAGAATGCAGAGTCGCTCTTTCATAGCCATTACTCCCAGGTCCACTATGATCCGTAGTTGTGGTATCTGCTAGAGTCCCATTCATAAGTGAAATCGATCCGATGTAAAATTACTTATTTTAGATAAGTGTGTGTAGATTATTTGTATTAAGAATAGTCAATTGAAGCTACAGTTGTTTACAAAAGTTTTTATCATAAGTCTTGAGTAAGACGCTAAACATCTAAAGGTCAAATATACATTCGAAAATAGTTTTCGGATTCTTGGTAACATATCACTTATCCCAGTCGGATTGGGCTGTAGAATACACCGACTGCATCTCTGCACAGGGGTAAAACCCTCCCCACCTAACAAGTGTTCTGGATATGACACCGAACAATCTGATGATGAGGCTTCAGTTATGCTGGAGCTTTGGGAAATGCAGAGTACCCCTTCAGTGTCATCGCTCTCAGTTCCACTCTGGTCGGGAGTGTGCGTAAACAAATGACTGATGTTAAATTGAATTGTTAATTATACATAGCAGTACTTGAAACCATTTAACTGTGTGGAAACGAATGAGTAATGTTGACTTGAATAATGTTTTAGAAAATAAAACTTGTAACCACTTCAGTGAGTGCAAACAAATGATTAAATTGAATAAAATTATGAGTGTTAGATACCATTTAACTATAGCAATACTAGTGTGCAAACAAATTACTTCTAACTCATTTAAAAATGAAATTACCGACAAACTAAGCTCTTAAATGACGGATGTTAAATTGGTTTGATTTGGTTTTATGGCAAATCAAACATTGTAGGTTATTTAATGCTAAATATATTTTAGACATATAAACAGTTTTATTTCAACCAATTCAGTTTAACATAAAGTGCAGTTTGACAGTCAAAAATAGTTCTATTTCAAACAATTCAGTTTAGCATAAGTAGACTGTTTATTTCTATTTGACACTGAGATAGGACCATATCAGGTGCTACCACTCTGGGCTAAAGTGGACCTGGGAATGAAGGCAATAAAGGGGTACTCCACATTCCCCAAATCTCCAGTATTACTAGAATCTCACCATCAGATTGTTTTATGTCATATCCAGGAACTCATTTGGGGAGTCTTACCCTTCTGCAGAGATGTAGTCGGTGTATTCTATAACTTTTGCCGACTGGGCCCGATGTTAAATTGTTACTGTTACATAGCAATACGTGAAATCATTTAATTTTTTGCAAAAAATGAGCTCAGGGTCGTTTAAAAATCCTATCAAGAAAATGTGTTTACAAATCATACATATATATATATATATATATATATATATATATATATATATATATATGTAAATATATAAGCAAGGTTTCGTATTAAATAACTTGCAATGGTTAACAAGCCATAAAACCAAACTACCTACAACCACCATAATCAAACACATCGTTGAGTACAAATTATTTGTATTGAAATAAACAATTGTTGCTATAATTGTTTACAAACGATTATAATTATTAGTTATTTGGAAGGATAAAATTACTCGAAATACTTGAAACTATGAATAGTATACAAACTATTTGTATGAGATTGTCATACTCAAAACTATATTACCGTGGATAAAGTATTTATATTAAATGAGATTACTTCAAACCAACCTGGAAAAATAAATATGAACTCCAAAGTGAAAAATGAAAGACCAGTAAGCGTATTCCAACTGCCCTCAGCCAAATTCGATATAGTCCCATCAATATCAAGAACAAAGTCACCTATAAGAATGAATAAACAGTGCAATGCTTTGGGGTCATCAAAACCCCTACAAAGATCCTATAGTACAGAAAGTATAGATAGTGACACTGTCTGCGTTGTTAACAACCTTAATCTATACCTTTTCCAGTTTAAAATAATTTATAAAATATTTTTTATATTTGTACTTATAATAATTTTTCCATTTTGAACTGAACTATTCCCATTTTGAACTGAACTACTCCCATTTTGAACTGAACTATTCCCATTTTGAACTGAACTATTCCCATTTTGAACTGAACTACTCTCATTTTGAACTGAACTATTCCCATTTGAACTGAACTATTCCCATTTTGAACTGAACTATTCCCATTTTGAACTGAACTACTCTCATTTTGAACTGAACTATTCCCATTTGAACTGAACTATTCCCATTTTGAACTGAACTATTCCCATTTTGAACTGAACTACTCCCATTTTGAACTGAACTATTCCCATTTTGAACTGAACTATTCCCATTTTGAACTGGAAAAGGTATAGAAGATATAATAAATAACTACAATACTTGAAACCATTTGGTTTAGTTTGGCTTGGTTTTATGGCATATCAACCATTGTTGGTTATTTAATCCAAAATCTATTTTTATACATTGTAAAGTTGGCGACCGTAGTCGAGGGTGACCAGAAGGTTCAATAGCTACAACACCGAGGTGTAGGGGAGGGCGCTACTCCTTTCCTAGGATTTTCCATTTTATCCTTGATAAGTACCTTATATTGATGAGTGTTAAGCAAGGAGGTATCAAGTACCATTTTTAAAGTCTTTGGTATGACGCGACCTTGGATTGAACCCATGTCTCCCGGGCTATTGGCGAACACTCTACCCACTCGGCAATGAGCCGGTTTAGATGTAACCAAATTGTTACATTATGTAACACAAATTTTGTTCCTGGATTGTATGTGTTATTTCTATAATGCTTATGAGGTAAGAGTATAGAAAATGATCATTATTCACTTGAAACTTTTCTTTTGGATCTTGGCGGGAGAAAATTAAGAATTTACTCATTTTTATTAACATAAAATATGAATAAAACAGGATGTGAATCAAAGTTTACGTATATTTAACATCATCCCCATCTCCAAGTCTCACTGCAAGCACAGAGTTCCCTGACTCTCTCCCTCTCTCTCTTTCCGTCTGTCCCTATCATCCATCGCTCTTGGCTGGTCCTCTCGACTGCATCTTGTGTCCGCTCAGAGCTGATGTATGTAAATTCTTGCTGATCGGCCAACCATGGCATAAAATTACGTCACTTATTAGTTCGTCCTTGCTTCTCCAGCAGACTTGTTCCTTTTTCGTGAATTGTTTGTGAGATGGAAAGTAGGTGGCTGCACAGTTGCTGTTTTGTGGAGTGTTTGAAGGATTTGTTTAAAACAGCACAAAGCATTCTTGTGTAATTCCTATCTAGCCCTTTCTTTATGTGCTTGCCTCCGAGTGGTGGATCCATATAGTAGTAGGGACACAGCTATAGCTTGGAAGGAATCCCGTTTGATTTTAAACTTACGTTTATGGAAAAAATGCTAGATTTTTGTAAATCTAAGTATATGATAAAAAATAAGTGGAAAAGTGGATAAACCAAATATTTACATCGAGTTTAATAGTCATATTTCGTTCTGTTTAACCGGGCCATTGGCTTAATGAATCGAGTGTTCGCCAATGGTCCGGGTTCAATCCCAGGTCGAATCATACCAAAGACTCAAAAAATGGTACTTGATGCCGCCTTGCTTAACACTCAGCATTATATGGTAAGGATCAAGAGTAAAGTGGAGCAATCCAGGGAATAGAGTGGCACCCTCCTCTACACCTCAGTGTGGTAGCTATTGAAAAAGGAGCCTTCGGGTCACTCTCTACTAAGTTTGCCAACTTTACTTACTTATTTCGTCCTGTATTCAAGGAAGAACTTCTTCAGACGGAAAAAAATTGATTTTTAAAAATATTTTAGCACTTGCGGAAATAGGTAAAATAATGGTGAATGGTAAAAGGAAAAAATGGGTCTAAAAACAAGAGACAGACTAGGAAAGAGAAGGGAGGGAAATAGATATCGGTGTGACTGATGATGGTAGGAGCTATTGGTTTTGACTGTGACCTTCTGGGTAGATGTTCAAGGTTAGGTGCCATCAAATATATTAGGTTTAATCAGAGAAGTTCTTCCTTGAACAAAGAACGAAATATTACTACTAAACCAGTAGTAAAAATTTGATTTATCCACTTTTCCACATAATTTATACTTAAGTTATATAAAAGCAAACAAAACTATTTAGAAGTGATTTACGACGGCAACTTACATCATGTTCACGAATCAGTCCTCAATTATAGTCTCCTATCATGTTTTCATTATATGTTTCTTGGTCATTAAAACAAAATTTCTAGAGAAAATAGTTCTTTCCATTTATTCACACCATAAACAATTGGGAAATAACGCTCTCTATCCAGGAAAGAGAAAAAGTAAAAGTTTTGTTATATAGTACAATTATTATCAAATAAGAATCGTTACTTGAAACAAAAAATGGGCTGAAATTATTATTATTATTATTATTATTATTATTATTGATAAATAAGAATACTTAAAGCAATATAATCGTGTGAAAATTAATTATATTGAGAATAGTTACAAGAAGTTATGATAATTTACTAAGGATTATTATTAGTAACTTGTAATCGAATAACTAGGAACAAGCAAATGTCTATTACTGAATAGAAATTCAATTCCTATATCTTGACTGTATAGCCTTATTATTTGTATCTGGGTTTCTAATTCTTGTTCATTTTTGGCAGATTATTAATAGTAGTATTATTAGTAGTATTAGCATTATTGATAAAAATAAAAGATGTCATCAATTTTCCTTATCTTACATACTTCAGGAGGTATTTCATCAAGGCATGCAGGTTTTTTCTTTTAAAACTTTTTAGAACTGTGTCAAGTTCATTCTCCGTGATGTGTCCAAGTTTAATATATTGTTGGTCATGAATAATTTCTTCAGTTGGTTTATGTTTGATTTTTGGCGGGTTTTCCATGTAGATTTGTGAAATGTTCTTTCCACTTCGGAAGACT
>OY757918.1:81407646-81650146 GCA_963585895.1 Sepioteuthis lessoniana
TTTGACAATTAAACCGTACTTACATTTAAACTGCGTGCTTATGCTTAACTGAATTATTTGAAATAGAACTGTTTTTCGACATTAAAACTGTATTTACACTTAACTGAATTGTTACATATAACTGCTTGAATAGTTTGAAATAGAAATGTTTTTGACAATTAAACTGTGTACTTATGCTAAACTGAATTGTTTTAAATAGAACAGATTATTTACATAAAAATGGATTTGGCGTTAAATAACCTACAAAGGTTGATAAGTCGTAAAACCCACCAAACCAAACCAAACCAAACCTGGAAGCTGATATAGTAACAATTTAAAAAAAAACCCATTGATTTGATGTCTCTAGCTTAAAAGATGCATTTTTTACAGGACGTGTTCCAAATGACCGCCATTGCGCGTCTCAATAATAAACCATTATCATACTAATGGGTTGCATCTATTTTGAGACATCTTGTAGTAGTTGCTTGTTCATTTTGTATCTTAGATATTTCTCAACGTTTATCAGCATAATGCCTAGCGTGTTCACTAGTCGTCCGGAAGACCGGCGTTCAATCCCAGGTTGAATCATACCAAAGAGTCAAAAAATGGTACTCGATATCTCTTTGCTGAACACTCAACAATATAAGGTATGGATCAAGAGTAAGTAGAGCAATCCACGGAAAGGAGTAGCGCCTTCCCATACATCATGTAGTAGTAGCTATGGTAACGGGAGCCTTCGTGTGGCCCTCGACTTCGGTCGACAAACTTAGTCGATAAAGTTTCCAAACGGTTTTATGGTGATCTTAATGAAGGGCTTACTCTTCCCTTTGCTCTAATGCCCTTGGGTAAATAGTGGGGTAATTTAGCCTTGGTAGGGAAACCGATCTTGAAGAAGGTTAACTTGAAAATCAAAATCTTAGATGTATTGTTCGGAGAATATGTTGTATATTGGTGCACAATTCTTCTGTCATCTGCTCATCAAAAAAAAAAAAAAAAGAAAAAAAAAAAGAATGTTGCTAGCTCTCCACAATCCTTCACCACTTCACCTGTACTTCTTTTCCTAAGTTTCAGTCTGTTAAATGATCTTCATTGAAACGGATAGATTTGGGCAATCCCTGTGGCGTAATGGCTAAAGCGCTGGACGACGACATCGTCGTAAGCGAGTTTGAACTCAAGTTGCGCTACTACATTCACTTTCGGACAAATAACCTTCGAAAAAATACGGAAACCCAGCTATGGGTTAAATAGCACCACTATTTTTCTTCTATGGCTTCGAATTTAAATAAACCACGATGCCATTCAACAAAGAAACTTACAGAAACTTATATACGAGGATCATTAAATAAGTTTCCAGACTTTTTTCCTATGGGCACTTTTATTGATAGTACACACATGAAACTCTAGTCTCTTTCGAAGTAATCTCCTCCGGCAGCAATGCACTTGTTGTACCGTTCCAACAACTTCTGGAAGGCCCCATGGAAGTCCCCTTGTGTGAGCGTCTCAATGATCTTCGTCACAGCCTCTTTCATCTCCTCAATTGTCTCATAACGAGAGCCTCTGAGCTTAGGGAATAACCAAAAGTCACAGGGAGCAAGGTCTGGACTATAGTAAGGGTGAGGAAGTGTGTTGATGCCCATCTTGGTCAAATAGTCTGTGTCAAGGATGGAGTTGTGAACTGGTGCATTGTCCTGCTGGAAATGCCACTGACCCGATTTGAAGAGTGCTGGCCTCTTCCCAAGGAATCTCTTCCTGAACTCCCTTAAAACCTCAACATAGTAACCCTAACCCTAACCCTTTAGCCAATCAACTCTGGTGTATTGACTTCCTTACTCCTCCCACACCCCTCATTATCCCTCACAGACTCCGTGCCTTCCTTGAATCTTTTATGCCACTCAAAAACTGATGCTCGATTCATGCAAGATGCTCCAAAAGCAGTCTGAAGCATTTCATAAGTTTCTGTGGCATTTTTTCCAAGTTTAAAACAGAATTTTATTGCATATCGTTCTTCTAAAGTGTCTCCACGTCCAGATTGCATTTTTGAAATTCACCAGCTGTGACAATCAGGCTTTAGTAGGGTGTATTCCAATTGCTGCTGTAGCTGTTCATTTGAACCTGAAATCCTAAAAATTGTACAGTCATCTCATAAGATGCATAGCAATAACATACTGAATTTTCAAGGGTCTACGGCCATTTTAAATGCCCATACAAAAAAAGTCTTATTGAAGGCACCATGTATGTGTGTGTGTGTGTGTGTAGGTTTGTGTGGAGGCACTCATAGTGTAATCGTTATCGTCGGAGGTAATGAACGCACCTAGGTGAGTTCAAAACATAGATGAGGCTGTTTGCTAATGCTCTGGGAAACGGTATGAATAACTATTCTTCGCACACTTGTGGGTAAAAAGTAAGGTTCTTTCACTTAACATCGAAACTAATATAGAAGGAGGAAAATTCTGAATCTAAACCCATTAATCTCCGCTTAAAAATTGACCTTGTGTCGCATCTTGCTCGGGGTAGATGTGTGTGTGTATGTGTGTGTATGTGTGATTAAAGGCGGTTTGTATGTCCCTTTGCATTTACGCCTTTGGGAAAAACATGAATCCTTTTATTCTCTCCACCCCTAGCTATGGGTAAATGGTAATGTAAAAGTAACCCATCTGAGAGAAGGTTTCAATTATTTCTGTCTGAAATTTGAAATATTGTTTAATAAGTTTGGGAGTGCAATGAATCCTTCGAAAAGCGTGCAAGGTATGTGCGTAGCGAGTTCGTCACGAAGCGAACAATTCGCTTATAATGATAATAATAACGATAACATTCGGCAATGACGACCATTAACAACGCTGAAGCTTAGTAAATGACTTTGCAAATGATTTGTCTTGTGGGATGAAAGCTTGAGTCGGACAAGCTACACTTTTTGAATGAGCTGACAGCAAGAGACTGTACTGTACATTCTCCGAACGGCACTTTTCAGGTTTTCAATTCAGAGTCTTTCCTTAGTTGATGGAAAGGGAGAGCTGAAGTCATGCCTCTCCTAAGAGTATAAGTGTAAAGGGAAATGCGGTCTTATTCAGGATTCGAACTCGGTTAATCCTATCCATTTCCCCCGGCAATAACCGTCACGCCTCGACCACCTTCTTTTGCTTTATAGCATAATTGGCCTAACGAGTAGAGTGTTCACCCATGGTCTAGGAGACCGGGGTTCAATCCCAGGTCGCAGTCATACCAAAGGCTCAAAAAATGGTACTTGGTGCCGCCTTGCTTGGCACTCAGCATTAGGAGGTAAGGATCAAGTGTAAAGTGGGAGCAATCCCGGGAAAGGAGTAGTGCCCTCACCTACACCTCGGTGTAGTAGCTATTGAAAAGGGAGCCTTCGGGTTGCCCTCGACGATGGTCGCCAACTTTACTTTTACTTTTACTACAATCTGACTGATGGAAAGGTTTGATTTCAAAGATCGGGTCTAAGATATATTTTTTGATCTCGATTTAACGCTTTCAAAAATATAGGCCTGCATATTTAAAGCATTAAAAGCCACAGTCTGCTTTATTACTTTATAACTAGTAGCGAGTATGTGTGTGTGTGAGAGAGAGAGAGGGAGAGAGAGGGAGAGGGAGAGAGTGAGAGAGAGAGAGAGGGAGAGAGAGAGAGGGAGAGAGAGAGAGAGAGGGAGACAGAGAGAGAGAGAGAGAGAGAGGGAGAATGCCCTTATAAATCCGATCCTTTATTAGTGTCATATGAAGTGTGCGACACATGGTCAGTTTAATGAGATATTGCAAACGTGTACGAGCAAGATCGAAAATAACTCAGTAGGTAAGTTGATTAGATCGATGGTCGATGTAATTTAACTTTAGTTAATTTGGAAAAAGTTGAATTTGTATAGAGGGGAATTTTGGGGAGTGGGGGAGCAAGAAAAAAAACCCTCACAAAACCAGACACCCTGGTCCGGCGAGAGCTACGTACCGGGCAGGGAGACAAAAGCTGTGTAAATGAATAATTACAAACAATCCATGTGTTAAAAAAGTGCTAATGTCCTCGCAGATCACTAAAATTGCCAGGGCCGCATATTTGACTTGTTGTTTGCAAAAACCTATCAGAAGCGCGGATGTGTCATCTATAATCATCTGAATAAATAAATAGCCAATTTGATTTTTTCTTTCTTTCCAAAGTAAACTGGAAGGTGTATCAGGGACTTATAATCTCTGATAGGGTCTGCTTGGTGAGGGTAGTATGATTTTGGAAGTCTCGAAACTCCCCAAAGGAAACAAGCAAAACATCACTGATGACACCCTTCGGCGCTAAATGTATTAAGGCGTATATTTATAGTAAGACATCCCTTGATGCATTTGTTTTTGGTTTGGTTTGATTTCTTTACTTAATGGCATATCAACCTTCATGGGTTATTTAATTTCAAAGCCATCATTGTAGAATTATGGCATATCAACCATTATAGATTATTTAATGCCAAATATTCTTTATACATATATATTAAATATATATGATTTGGTTTGGTTTGGTTTTATGGCATATCAACCATTGTAGGTTATTTAATGCCAAACCCTGTTAATATAAAATATATGATTTGTAAACGAATACTTTGTCAGTAACACTTTAAACAAGCCAGAGCTTATTTCTTTGCACACATATAAATGGTTTCAAATATTACAATCTAACACTAATAATTCTATTTAACATTAATCATATGTTGGCGCACAGTTAAATGATTTAAATGATTGCTATCTAACACTTACAATTCAATTTAACAGTCATTTGTTTGCACACAGTTAAATATTTGAACAGTTCCATTTGATCCATTGATGGTACCCTAACAGATACGACCAGAACGATTCAGAGTGGACCCGGGAGTAATGGAAATGAATGAGCACCCCATATTTCCCAAAGCTCCAGGACTGGAGCCTCACCATCGGATGGTTTAGTGTCGGGGGTGGGGTCTTACCCCTCTGCAAAGATGCAATCGGCGTATTCTACAGCCCCAACTGGTGCTCGTGATGTAATGGTTATCGTCGCAGGAAATGGACACGGCGACACAAGTTCAAATCCTGGATGAGACTGATTGCATTTCACATAGCACTAATACCCTTGGGAAAAGCATGTATCCAATTATTCTCCCTCCAGCTGTGGTTAAATAGTAAGGCAGACTAGGTTCTTCAGCTCTTGGTGAGGCAACTAGTCAAGGAGAAGGAAAACTCTGAAGTCAAACCTGTTAAACTCCGCTTAAATTTGACCTTGTGTCATATCCTGCCCGAGGGGCTGGTAAATATGCTATTCTACAGCCCCAACCAACTACGCTGGAAAAATATATTTCAAATTGCTGATTAGTTAATTAACTGTTCGTTTTCATTTAAGTCATTATTTTTCTTTCGAAATATTAATTCAAAGTAATGAAATGTGTCAAGTTGTTGAGAGAGAAATAGATTTGTTTTCTTATTTTTTTCAAAACAATGGAAACGGTTCAAGAGAGTAAATGCTTAGGTATTAGTAAGTATCGAAATATTGCTCACCGACAATCCGTAAGGGTCGGAATATCGATCACTGATTAGAAATAAATCATTGCCATAACCTTTATAGCAACTCCAAATATTGTTGTCATTTACTAAAGTTTAGCTTAGTTTAGCTGAAAGCAAGAAGTACAGGACACCTAGTGAGGGTCGAAATCACTCACAATGGTTTGCTTGGCTAACTTGTAACCATTACTCCAAGACGAAATAAACTAAACCCCAAATATTGTTAGGTTGTAAGTGCAACAGCTATTTTCATTTTTCTGTTCTGGGAACAATATTTGAGCATAGTCTGTCTTATTCGAATCGAAACCGGTTTTTAATTAATTGTACAAGACTGACCGTGGGAGATTCCTGTACCCTTGAATTACCTCCCTTGATAAGTACAGTTCAAAGACCAGCTTTGAGGAATGTCCACATCTTTTTGTTTTATTCTCTTTCCAAGTGAGTCAATTACGTTAATCACAAGTGCCTAACTAACCATTTTATTAGATCTGCCTTTCCCGCCATTCTTCTTCTTCTTCTTCTTCTTCTTCTTCTTCTTCTTCTTCTTCTTCTTCTTCTTCTTCTTCTTCTACACTCGCTCACTCATTCAATATCTCCTTATTTTTCTCTCTTTCACTCTTTTACTCATTCACTCATTTACTCCATTTGTCCTTCTCCTCACGTCTTTGCCTTGATTACCTCCATGGGCAAGCGCGTTCATATCCCGAATTCACCGTACCGAAATGATGGACTTTATCGAAGTGAAAGGACGCCCGAACTGATTACTATTATCAATTAACAGAATTAGAAACGGATTTAACTCCATTGCTAACCTTATCCCCCTACTCAGCTCATCTCTTTCTTTCTCCGCCCTGAAATCCCCATCCATGTTTCCTCTTCGCTTGTCCCCTCCAACTTCAGCATCCTGAAATTCTCCAAACCCAGCCTACCAGTATTGCTTCCAAGACACGCATGCGCACAAAAACAAGCATACACATAAACATACCAGTGACACAGGCTAATTAAAAGATTTTTGTGTGGTAGCTGAATGGTTAAAGCATAAAACAAAGGGTCTGGGAGATATGAAGCTGTAACCTATGCGCAGAAGCAAGAAACTTTTTCTAAAACGATCCCATATTTATTACCCTATTTACCAACCCCTCCGCTCGGGCAGAATATGACACAAGGTCAATTTTTAAGCGAAGTTAACAGGTTTGAATTCAGAGTATTCTTTCTCCTAGACTAGTTGCCTCACTAAGGCTGAAGAACCTAGTCTGTCCTACTATTTACCCATAGCTGGAGGGAGAATAATTGGATTCATACCTTTCCCAAGAGTATTAGTGCTATGTGAAATGCAATCGGCCTCGTCCAGGATTTGAACTCGTGTCGCCGTGTCCATTTCCTACGACGATAACCATTACACCACGGGCATATTTATTACCAGAGCAGATATAACAGTAAATTCCAGGTAAATTACAATATATATATATATATATATCATCATCATCATCATGTCGCGCCGTCTGCGCGGATATCCCTGACCGTCTCTCGCCATTTCTCCCTATCACTCATCGCCTCCGGCAGGTCTTCAGGATTACAACCCGTGTCCTCACATAGCTGCTGTATGTAAGTTCGTGCTGGTCGTCCCACACTTGCACATCCATGAGTGGGGGTCCACAGGAGTACATCGCTTATGAGCTCGTCCTTGCTTCTCCAGCAGTGTCCCGCGTGTCTGGTTCGTCGAACTTGTATAGTTTTTGTGATGGGGGGCAAGTGTCCGTATAGTTGGAGTCTCGTGGGGTGTTGTCGCCAGGACTTGTTTAATACTGCTCTCAACATTCTTGTGTAATTTCCGTCCAGCCTCCTCTCCAGCCGCTTCGTAAGCGTCCATGTGGTGCATATATATATATATATATATATATATGTGTGTGTGTGTGTGTGTGTGTGTGTGTGTGTGTGTGTGTGTGTGTTTTAAATATATCCTGATTGATCTATATACAAATAGCGATCTCTTATATATTCTATATATAATTCCAAACACGTACTTTCTTCCTTTACTTAGACCTCTGTCAGAGTTTTTTTTTTCTTTTGGTTAGACATTATGATATTCTTTGATTTTTTCAGACATTACGTATGTTTTTAGTCTGTTCTTTTTTTATGGAACTTTTTCCCAAATATCAATTTATTTGTTTATTCACAAGTTGGATCATTTGTTTGTTTGTTTTTTTTAACTCTGCCAGAGCTAAAGTTATGGATTAAGCTAAGATAAAAATACATTCATTCATTCATTCAATCAATCTATCTATCTATCTCCGGTTAGTGTCCAGGGTAGGTGTTTGGAATTATTTATATACAGAATATATAACCGATAACAATTAGTATAGAGATCTGTCAGGATATATATAAAAACACTCACATACAGAGTGAATATATCTGTAGTACAAAATGGCACGATTACTGTCCGTTGAGTTTTTCCGTTTGTGTTACATATATATATATATATATATACATATATATATATATATATATATATATATATATATATATATATATATATATACGATATAAAAGAGAATAAAAACTCGTGATATTCAAATTGCACAAGACAATGAAAATACTCCTGAGATTATAAAGAAAAACAAGGGAAGGAACCAGAGGTTAACTGTTCTCCCCCCACTCCCCCAAAAGTATATTTGAAATAGAATTGGTAATATTTAGAAATAAAAAGGCTAAAAAAAAACACGATATAATAAGCTTTGGTGGATTCAAATAATTTACGAAATCAGAGTTGATTGTGGATAGCCGCCATGAAAGGAAATATTTATTTTGCGCTCTGGCACCAGATTGAGCCACCTGATTCCGAAAAGCGAATAAAATTATACACATTTGTTCTGTTGAAAAAGTCAGACGTGTTAAATACAAGCTCCTCAAAGGATCGGAAGCGTGAAACTAGGTGAGTTTTTATCCTGTTTTATATCTTGTTTTATTTTTTTAGATGCATTGTGATATTTCTCTACAGTGTAAAGATTAAAAATACTTTGTTTGTCAAATATAAATCATAATTACAATTATATATATATGTTTCGGAAGCAAAATAATTTTTAAAACGTTTTTGTTTGTCTGATTAGTCCAGTTTAAAAAAAAAGACGTAATAAATTTAAATTTTCAAGATTAGTTCTATTATTCAAGCGCTTTTTTAAAATTAAAATTCAGCCCAATATGAGTGAGCAATAAAAGAATCAACGATTTGCTTAATGTCGAAACCAAATTAAAGTTTCTTTGTCTACCGTAGACACAGCAAATAATTTTTTTTTACCCTAAGCGAACTTTTTAAAGAAAAGGGGTAGTGTTGAAGTGAACAAACAACGAAAAGAAGGCTTTTTAACGGCACTTGCTACGGTGATTAAGAAAGCACGCTTATGAATTGAAAGCCCTCGAGGAAGTTGTGTGGACAAGGTTAGTAGTTTTCAAGATAATTGCTTGTAAAATTATGTCAGTTTTTTTTTTTTTTTTTTGGTGGGGGGACACTCTGTATATACGTATATATGGAAGTAAATAATGTAAATCATCATCTTAAAGTACTGATGAAGATTTATTAAAATCGAAACGTTTTAACGTTGGCTTTCCATTATAATGAATTCATCACTTTTGGATTACTTTGTTTTTCTATTTTCTTCATATATATTGGTTCAATTTGCTTTGAATAATGGCATATCAACCTTCATGGTTTATGTAATGCCAAAGCCATCCCTTTAGAAGAACAGTAGTAGTACTATTTAACACATAGTTGGTGGGATAAAAGAGTTCATGCTTTTTCGAAGTCATGAACTCACAAATTCCTGTATATGAACTCGAAAGGGAACGTAATAGCTCGACTAGAGTTCGAACTAGCATACTACGATATCACTGTCCACGTTAGTAACTTTGCTCTGTGGACACACATATACACACACACACATTCTCTCTCTCTCTCTCTCTCTATATATATATATATATATATATATATACGAGCAGAAGTACCCGGTCCATGAGTGATCCAAAAGTATTTTAGAAACACCAGAAAGACAAAATGAGTAGAGGGATTAGCAAAGAATTTAAAATGTGTTCTTATTTTTAGTTGAAAGATTTCGCTCGTTAATTCGAATGAAAAATATTTTTTCATTTTATGAATTGTTTTCTTTTTTCTTTTTTTAAAATTCATTTTTAGTTTACATTTAAAATACTATATTAAGTAATGTAGCCCTATTCTAGTCAAAGGTTTAAAACAGTTTCAAGATTTTTTGTCATTTTTTGGTCTCCAATTAGTTTTTTTTTACAGTAATTGTTGAGTTACGGAACAATTTTTTGGTAAATGATCTTCGAAAAAGCAGCCTAATTTTAATCCTAATTTTTATTTACCCTCCAAAAATTTAACGATAAAAGAATTTCAGAATTCACATATTACAATATCCTTTTATTGTAGAATTTTTTTTTTTTTTTTTTCACATTTAGAATAATTTTTTTAAAATGTGACCTTAAACCCGCGAAGGATTTAAAATATTATTACAAGTCTATGTTTCGAAAGACTTAAAAAAATTAATTTCAATTCTTAATTGCCTGTTGAGTGATAGTGATAAAAATGTGTTCGTTTTATTCATTTTCTTTTCATCCATCAAAAATGTTACAAAAAGAAAAACAAAAAAAAACTAAAACATAAAAACGTGTCTTTATTTTTAAGTGGATAATTTCACGTATTAATTTAATTGAAGTATTTGTTTATTCCAAAGTTTACTTCTTTAAAAAAGTGAAAGGATTTTGAGTTATGCAGATTAAAAATTAATATATTTTGTTTTTAGAAATGGGAAAGTATTCGTTAAAAAACAGATTTTGAGTGATTGATAAACAATAATTTCGTTTAATTTTGTCATTTTTTTTACTCTCTTAAAGTGTCACATAATTGGTCGGTACAAAAAAAAAAAAAAAAAAAAAAAAAGCTAAGAATTAAAAATGCAAAATTTTTCGAATAACGATTTCTTTTTTTGGTTTACATTTAGTATTTTCAATTACAATTTAGTATTTTCAATTACAATTTAGTTTTTTAAATTACAATTTAGTATTCTAAATTACAATTTCTTTTTTGGTTAACATTTAGTATTTAAAAAAGTTTGCTTTGAAATATTTGTAGATTCCTTCTTGATTCTCAAAAAAAGAATTTTTTTACAATCAATATTAAATTATAAAACAATTATTTCCGAAAAATCATTAAATTCAAATTTCCGTGTGATATTAAAAGAAATATCACACGGAAATTTGAATTTAATGATATATTAAGAAAACTAACGAGTCTCCCCACACACCTTTTTAATACTTACTTTTGAAGAACTGAGAAGAGTTCTATAAATCGAGTGGCTTTTAATTATTGAATTATATCATTTAATCAGTAAAAACCCCCAAAGATTAATTTTGTACTATTCCTTATTATGAATATATTATGCACGATTTTAATGCTCAATGACATTTCTTTTCTGACCTATAAGTTGATACGTACTTACCAAAATAGACACAACACCTTTACGTATATATATATATATATATATATATATATATACACGTGAGTTTTTCCCAAAATTGTAAGCTTCCCTCAGAAAGAGCCATAGCTGATCATTTTTAACTGAGGTCTTGGGGGGATGAGCAAGTTGTCAGCAACATGGGTCCCCAAAATGCTGACGCCAGAGCACAAACTAAAAAGGGTTGACAGGTCACTTCTGATTCTCTGTCTCCTTCATTGAGTTTGTGTTTACTGAAATTCGACCGAGTATAGATTTTTTCTGGTGCTCCTGAAACGTTGGCCAATCATTTAATTCCAATAGGATCAGTTTTTCCACTAGAGCTCTGTATCTGTTGTCTAACCCCCACCCCCGTACAATAGAGGCGTAAGTATTTTCTCCCATGTTGGACCCTACTATTATTCTTGATTCCAAGAAGGTTAGATTTCCTTTGTACTTTACTACTAAGATTACTTTTCTTTTCTATAGACGTCAAAAGATCTTGAGTAGGCCAGGTAGTCTCGTCGGCAGTTTCTATTATATAATTAACGAATGACTTTTTATATTAATCATTTTTCGTTAATTATATTTTATCATTCAGTTTGGTAAGGCTTCGAACTATTCGAGCCTCTTAGTCCAGGTGCATAGTCATTTGGTGCAGTTTTATGCTCGCGCGCAAAGGATATGACAATCACCATTTGTCATAATAAACCCCTAGACAGGAAATGGAGCTGGAGTGTGGATGACGTCATGCCCAGAAGAGATGGTCCTGAGAATTTGAGGATTTTGAAAAGACGTCAGTTGAGTTTTCTACCGTTGCGGCGGCGGTTAAGTTGTTCGGATCTCGACTGGCAGAAATGAATTGAGATCTTAGACATCACAAGATGCACCGTGCGTTGGGATGGGGTCAGCATAGTATGGTTACCGTAGGCTTTTAAGAATTGTGTCTCTCTTCTCGTGTCGCCATGGACTGAAGCCAGAAGTTAATAAACCGTTCCTATCCGAAACGAAAGAGTCGGCCTGCATCTGTATATGTATTGGTATCATTGTTATTATTAACATCACCAAATTATACAACATCTCCCACTGTAACATACCCATGATACAGATATGTGAAATATACATAGAATGTTCATAACTCATATATAGATAACATAGGAATCCCGAAACACGAAAAACTTTACGACTTCTTAGTTCAGGTACGAAACTTTTTATTACCTTTGAGTTAAAAGGTTTTTCGACATACGGAGAGAGATGCACAATCTTTCTATGCTGACTTTTCCATCTGCCCCCCATCACGCGCGGCACCCGCCTCAAGGCCTCGGCGAGCTCCGAAAGTCAACCTTCTTCTTCGGAGGCAAAAACTCAAATCTTCTTTTTCTCAAATCTCAGCCCACGCTTCCGATCCGTGACGTCATTCACACCTCCTGGTCCCATTTCCCATCTGGGGCTTTATTTTGACACCTGTGAATGACACATCCTCTCCGCGCGCGCGTGAACACCTGCGCTCATGTTTGCACCTAACTAACCCATGCGCTAACCGAAAGGTTCTCAGTCTAACTAAAGCGAAAGGCAAGATATATAAAACGAACCCCCTCGGCCATTAGATCACACCATGTAGGACCTTACTATTATTCTTCCTTCCAGGAAGGTTAGATTTCATTCATACTTTACTACTAATATTATTTTTCTTTTCTATGACGTCACAAGATCTTGAGTCGGCCAGGCGGTCTCATCGGCAGTTTGGACATCCAAGTTTTGACATTTGAAGCACCTCAGGGATACTGGGACATATTGTTCAACCCTCTCGAGACAATACTTGATTTTCATATCCTTGGGAATATGGGTTATGTTAAACGTCGGGATATAGGAGTTGGTCTGGAATTGCAATCCACTTTCTAATAGTGATTATTCGGATGTTTGTCACGCCCTATCTTCTCAGGGCAACTGTCATCTCCTCTGCTGTAGCCAAAGCCAATTCCCTACATCTGATAACTTTTTAGAAGTGTTCAATCTTTCGTGGGGATATGCTTCACATTTGGTCATGAGTAAACTTTTCATCTTGAGGATGTTTCCAGCCTGCCTTTGGCTGTCCATCTTGACAAGCAAGTTTACATTCCGTATTTTCTTTATATTTTGGGGAGGTAGTTCTCACCGCGATAACTTTTTCTATTAAAAAAAGGGGAGAATTTTATCAGGCAGACCTCCTCCAAAGATTCAATGACCATGAATCTGGGGAAGTCAGCTGCCTCATTCTCCAAGTCTTATTCGAATAATTTTTTTTGTTAGAAGACGCCTTACGTGATGTTTGTTCCTAAATGACAAGCATTAGCAGCTTGTTGCAGGTGCAGGTTGAAAAATACGATCGGGACAAAACACGATCAGCTCACTGGTCGGATCGGGCCTGTCCGACCGCCTGTCTAGCCACCAGGATCTAAGACCACCAGGATCTTGTCTTTAAGCATCACGGGTCACCACCCATGGCCAATAAGTGGCCTCGTGTATGTGGTGGGGGACCTTACCCATCTATAGAGGTGCAGTCGGCGTATCCTACAACTATATATATATATATATATATATATATATTTGTATCTGTTGAATATTGACTAGAAGATCCTTTTGACATACCGTGAAAATTGCGTGGATGGCAAAACAGACAATGTACCTGTTGCCTAAACTAAACAAGATGTAGATACCCCGGCAGAATTGCCACATACGTTGCGTGGGTGGTATTACAGGAAGCTATCCTGTTTCCTAAACTAAGCAGGATGCAGGTTGTTCACCGGCGGAAGTGCTGCATAAATTGCATGGGTGGCGAAGTAGAAGGCGTGTATACATGCAACGCATAGACGATAGACTAGAGGTGTTAATATGAGAACTTGTGTGGGCGTCTGGAATATTATATAATCAACAGAGACGAGCAGAGATCAGAAGACCCTAGAAGACAGCTACTAGACGTCACGTCGCTCTGGGCTCTGGCCTTCCGCCTGACTGCCCAGAACAAAGAAGCGAGGAAAAGCTCGATACCTAGAGAAGTCTCTGTACGAGACTCGCGAAAATAGAGAAGCAGGGTAAAATAAGAAGATTCGATGGCTTGAGATGGCCCTGTACCTGTCTCGGGTAAGTGGAGGACGAAAAAGAAAAGCAGAAGAGATTTTACCACAGTTTCGTACTTTGGCCCATGTGTGTGTACAAACTTAGCCACCTTTGACTCTCTCTCTCACTCCACCCATACGTACATTTCGAGTAATAAAAAAAGAAAATAAGCAGATTATACAAAGTAGAGGTATCATCAGCGTAGTTGTCATTCTTTAATATACAATATATATATATATATATATATATATATATATATATATATATATATATGTGTGTGTGTGTGGGCGCGCGCGCGAGTATGTGCGCGCGCGAGTGTGTGTGCTCGCGCGAGTGTGTGTGTGTGTGTTCATGTACCACTGCAGCTCCAGCCGACTGGGCCAGTGGAGCTCAATCTCTTTTTAAAAGTTACCTGCAAACTATCCACTTAAAAAGTATATATAAACAAGATGCATTACTAAATAACCACCAAGGTTTGATATGCCATTAAATCAAACAACTTTAACAAATCATGAATATATTCAATACATGAATATCTATTAACAAGATCTGGCATTAATCTACCTACAAGGCGCCTCTGGTGGTGTAATGGTTAGCAAGCTCGACTAGCAAACCTGCACGAGTGAGTTCGAGTCTCATTGGGTGCCCCTCTCATATGGCCTTGTGCTACATCTAAGCCAAAAGCTTAGTAAATTTCCATTATTTTACCTACATTTTACCAAAAATAGCAACAATTTTTACAGTGAGCAAATAAATCTATCGATGTTGGATAAAATATTTAAAACCATTTAACTGTGTGCAAAGAAATGAGCTCTAGCTTGTTTAAAATGTTACCAACAAACTATTCGCTTACAAATCTTGAATATTGACCAGTCGGTTGGGGTTGTAGAATACACCTACTGCATCTCTGCAGAGGGGTAAGACCACCGCCCCACTAGCGAGTGTCCTGGATATGACACGAAACAATATGATGGCGAGTTTCCAGTAATGCTGGAGCTTTGGGGAATGCGGAGCAGCCCTTCATTGCCATCACTCCCAGCTCCACTGTGGCTCGGAATAGTACCTGATAGGGTCCTATTAATGGGTCAAAAGAACTAAACTGCGTACTTTTGCTTAATTGAATTATTTGAAATAGAACTCTTTTTGACATTGAAACTATTCTTATGCTAACCTGAATTGTTTAAAATAGAACTGTTTTGACATTTAACTGTGTGTAGACACGAACTATATTTATACGAAACTGAATTGTTTAAATTAGAACTGTTTGACTAAACTGAATATCTTGAAATAGAAATGTTTTTGAGAATTAAACTGTACTCATGCTAAATTGAATTTTTTGAATTAGAACTATTTGTATAAAGATGGATTTGGTATTAAATAACCTACAAAGGTTGATATGCCATAAAACCCAAATAACCTATTAACGAATCATATATAATCAATATATATGTATAAAGAAGACTGTGACTTTAAATAACCAACGAGGGTTGATGTGACATAAAACGAAACGAAACGAAACCAATCAATATACGCATAAGCAGGGAATGACATTAAATAACCAACAAATGTTAAGGTGCCATAAAACCAAACATAGTTGCATTATCAAGTTCACTTTCAAACTAATACCTTTGAGAAAGGTATAAACCCACTGATTCGTCCTGCTGTGGGTTAGATACTTTCACTGCTGTTCTTCTACAATGGTGTTGTAAACAACAGGAGCTTTAAGTAACTATTCTTAATACAATAATATACAGTTCGATTGTATCAAGTATTCCTATCGAAAACGAATAATTTTCAAAGAGATTTATTCGACCCATAGTTAGGACCCTAATTAGTACTATCCCACCGGGTTAGAGCTGACTTGCAAGTAATGGTAATGAAGGGGTACTCCACATTCTGTAGATATCCAAAACGGGGAACTCATTTTTAGATAAAGTTTAGTATCATACCCAGGCCACCAATATATTTTGGCGAGGAAGGCTTACCCGTTTGTTGACGATACAATCAACTGATTCTAATACTGATAATTTATATATAATTATATTTAAAAGTAGCTATTTATATTTAATAATTATCACTTGTTTGCACACATATGGCTTCAGATAACTCATAACACTCTTAGCCCAGTCAGCTGGGACAGTATTATACACCGACCGCATCTCCGCACAGGGTTAAGACTCCTTCTTGCAACGAGTGTCCTGTTTATGATATCAAACAATCTGATACTAAGGCTTCAGTAATTTTGGAGCCTTGGGAAATGCAGAATACCTATTCATTGGCATTTAACTTATTTGACTTATGCAAACCTGAATAGTTAGAAATAAAACTTTTTGATCATTTAACCGTGTATAAACGAATGACTGGTGTTTAATTGAATTGATAGTAATACAAAGCGATACTTGGAACCATTTAACTTTGTTGACTTATGAAAAAGTGAATAGTTAGAAATAGAACCGTTTGATCCTTTAACTGTATGCAAACGAATGACTGATGTTTAATTGAATAGTTAGAAATACAAGGCGATACTTGGAAACCATTGAACTGAGTACCAGCGAATTGGTGATGTTGAATAGAATAAGTAAAGTTGGCGACCTTAGTTGACGGTGACCCGAAGGCTCCCTTTTCAGTAGCTATTACACCGAGGTGTTAGGGAGGGCGCAACTCCATTCCCTGGATTGCGCCACTTTACCCTTGATCTTTGGTATGAACCCCGGTCTTCCGGGCCATTGGCGAACACTCTACTCATTAAGCCAATATATACTTCACTGTGTACAAACAAAAGATTAGTATTGAATAGAATTATAAGTTATAGATAGCAATAATTGAAACCATTTTACTGTGTAGAAACAATTGCAATAATAGTATGTAGAAAATTAGTCTTAATCTGTTTAATAATTAACTTTGACTTATGCTAGATTGAACTATTTGATCATTTAACTGTAAGAAAATAACTGATGCTGAATTGAATTATTAGTAATACATAGCAATACTTGAAACCATTCAACTTCTTTTTTACTTATGTTACAAATCATATATATCTAATATAAGTAGGTAGAGTGTTCGCCAATGGTCCAGGAGACCTAGGTTCAATCCCAGGTCACGTCATACCAAGGACTTTAAAAATGGTACTTGATACCTCCTTGCTTAACACTCAGCAATATAAGGTACGTATCAAGGGTAAAGTGAAGCAATTCAGGGAAAGGAGTAGCGCCCTCCCCTACACCTCAGTGTAGCAGCTATTGAAAAGGGAGCCTTCTGGTCGCCCTCGACTACCGTCACCAATTTTACTTATATGTATAAAGAGGATTTGGCATTAAATAACCTACAATGGTTGATATGCCATAAAACCAAACCAATCATAACCATTCTTACTTTTCAAGTCTTCCCAATATCATTAATTCTGTTTACTAATATTCATTTACTTGCACAGTTATATTCTACACGTATTGTTATCAAATGTATATTACGTGGATTCTTTAGACGGGTATATATTTCTATGTAACACATATCAGTCCACTGAAAGAGAGCTACTGGTACGATGTAACCTAATACTACCTGGAGCATGGTCGGTTGATCGACAACTGAACCATTATCTCGCACCAGGCCTACTCGGAGAGGAAAGTGGTGAGACATCCAACAGGACAAAAATTTGACTTGTTAAATGTCAAATTATCCCTTTTTTCGGGTCAGCCGCCATCAAGAGCACGGGAGTGGAGTAGAGCTGATTGTCTGGTAGAATGGTGATGAAGGTGTACTTCATAGTCCCCTGATTTCCAAAACTGAAGTCTAATAATCAGATGCAGTTTGGTGTCAAACCCAGGCTACGTTTTTCTTGGCGTTGTTGGAGGGGGAGGAGTCTAATTCCGCTGCAATGGCGGGAGCTCACGTATTCTAAGCCGCTACAACATTATCCTCTTTATGATATATCATCCAGGCGGCTGGGGGTGTAGAAAACACCGACTGCATCTCTGTACATGGGGTAAGACTTTCTCCTGTAAACGAGTGTCCTGGATATGACATTAAACAATCTGACAGTGAGGCTCCAGTAATGCTGGAGCTTTCAGGAATGCGAAGTACCTTTCACTACCATCACTCACAGGTCTATTCTGACCGGAGTTGTAGCAACAGATAGAATCATATCTATGGGTAAAATAGAACTGTTTGACATTTAAACTGTATGCCAGCAAATGACTTATACTAAATAGAGTTGTTATCAATAGAACTGTTTAATCATTTAACTGTGTGTAAGCAAATGACTGATGTTTAATTGAATTGTTAGTGATACATAGCAATACTTGAAATTTTTTAACTATGTGCAAAAGAATGAGTAATGCCTAATAAAAATATTATTGTGTTAAAAGAATGAGCTTAGGGTCGTTTAAAAGTGTTATCAACAAAATGTGTTTACAAATCATATATTAAATATAAATGTATGAAGAGCATTTGGCATTAAATAACCTACAATGGTTGATATGCCATAAAACCCATGCAAACCCAATCATATATATTTAATATAGATGTATAAAGAGGATTTGGCATTAAATAATCTACAATGGTTGATATACCATAAAACCCAACCAAACCAAATCCTATAAATGTTAAATTGTGACTGTTTTATTACAATACTTGAAACCATTTAACTGTGTGCAAAAAAGAGCTCAGGCTCGTATAAGAATGTATTCTACAAAATATGTTAACAAATCATATATATATATTTAACATTTTCATATAGGCACTTTTATTGATAGTACACACATGAAACTCTAACCCCCTTCGAAGTAATCTCCTCCGGCTGCAATGCACTTGTACCTTTCCAACAACTGCTGCAAGGCCCCATGGAAGTCCTCTTGTGTGAGCGTCTCAATGATCTTCGTCACAGCCTCTTTCATCTCCTCAATTGTCTCATAACGACAGCCTCTGAGCTTTGGAAATAACCAAAAGTCACAGGGAGCAAGGTCTTGACTATCGGGAGGCTAAGGAACTGTGTTGAAGCCCATCATGGTCAAATAGTCTCTGACAAGGATGGAGTTGTGGACTGGTGTATTATCCTGGTGGAAATGCCACTGCCCCGATTTGAAGAGTGCTGGCCTCTTCCGACCGAATCTCTTCCTGAACTCCCTTAAAACCTCAACATAGTAACCCTAACCCTAACCCTAAGCATTTGGCCAATCAACTCTGGTGTATTGACTTCCTTTCTCCTCCCACACCTCTCATTATCCCTCACAGACTCCCTGCCTTCGTTGAATCTCTTATGTCACTCAAAAACTGATGCTCGATTCATGCAAGATGCTCCAAAAGCAGTCTGAAGCATTCCATACGTTTCTGTGGCAGCATTTTTCCCAAGTTTAAAACAGAATTTTATTGCATATCGTTCTTCTAAAGTGTCCTCACATCCAGATTCCTTTTTTGAAATTCACCAGCTGTGACAATCGGGCTTTAGTAGGGTGTATTCCAATTGCTGCTGTAGCTGTTCATTTGAACCTGAAATCATAAAAATTCTTCAGTGATCTCATAAGATGTATAGCAATAGCATACTAAATTCTCAAGTGTCTAAGACAATTCTAAATGCCCATACGAAAAAAGTCTGGAAACTTATCGTATGCACTTCGTATGTATAAACAAGATTTGGCATTAAATAACATATAATAGTACTGCTGCTGTTATTCTAGGAGGATGACTGCCCTGGAGTGGTAGTACCTGTTCGAGTCCCATCTATGGGTCAAGTAGAACTATTCGTTTAGTATGTGCAAATTGTTTGTATTAGGTAGGAATACTTGATGAATAGAAATACTATTGTTGAAAAGCAATACTTGAACCCATTTAGCTGTGTGCAAACAAATGACCTCTGGCACGTTTGAAAGTGTTTTTTACCAACAAACTATTTGCTAATAAATGATATATATGAATATATAACAACAGGATGTAGCATTAAATAATCCACAAAAGTTGATATGCCAAAAAAAACAAAAAAACAAACCAAACTAAGAATAGACTTGCCAATATATCTCCCTGTGTCAATTCTTTATCTATCTATCTATCTATCTATCTATCTATCTATCTAAGTCTATTCTTAGTTTAGTCAGAATGGTCCAGGGAGTAATAGCAATGAATGGCACTCCATATTCCCAAAGCTTCAGGACTGGAGCCTCACCATCAGTTGCAGTTTTAAGTCATATCAGGACACTCCTCATAAGGTGGATGGGTCTTTCACTTCTGGAAAGATGCTTAGGACGTATTATACAGCCCAAGTCGACTGGGGGATAGTCTATCTATCTATCTATCTATCTATCTATCTATCTCAGTCTCTTCAAATCTATCTATCTATCTATCTATCTATCTATCTATCTATCTATCTATCTCAGTCTCTTCAAATGTATCTATCTATCTATCTATCTATCTATCTATCTATCTATCTCAGTCTCTTCAAATCTATCTATCTATCTATCTATCTATCTATCTATCTATCTCACTCTGTTCATATCTATCTATCTATCTATCTATCTATGTCTTTTCTTATCTATAATTCTCTAGTCATATCTGTACTAAACAACTTCTATTTTATTCTGGAAACCAAAAAGTTTGCTGGCCCAATCGGGTGGGGTGTAGAATGCACCGACTGAATCTCTGCAGAGAGGTAAGACCTCTCAACGAATGTCCTGATATGACACTAAACAATCTGATTGTGAGGCTCTAGTAATTCTTGAGCTTTGGGGAATGCGGAGTATCCCTTCATTGCCATTGCTCCCAGGACCACTCTGACCGGAGTGTTAGCACTTGACGGGGTCCTATCTATGGGTCAAATAGAACTGTTAGACATTTAAACTGAGTGCAAACAAATGACTTATACTAAATTGAATGGTGAGAAATAGAACTGTTTGATCATTTAGCTGGTAGTAAACAAATGACTGATGTTTAATTGAATTGTTAGCTATACATGGCAATACTTGGAATCATTTAACTTTTTTTGACTAATGATAAATTGAATTGATGGAAATAGAACTGTTGGATCATCTAACCGTGTGTATCTAGAAAATGTGTTTACAAATCTTATATTTAATATATATGTAAAAACAGGATTTGGCATTAAATTATCAATATGCCATAAAACCAAACCAAACCAAACCAAACCAAATCATATATATTTAATATATAAGTTTAAAGAGGATTTGGCATTAAATAACCTACAATGGTTGATATGCCATAAAACCAAACCAAACCATTCAACTGAGTGCAAATAAAACTATTAATGTGAAATATTTGAAACCGTTTTCCTGTATGCAAAATAGGATTATTGCTATTTCATAGCACTACTTGAAACCATTTGACTGTGTGCAAACAAATGTATCGTGTTCAATAGAACGAGTGTCAAATAGCAATACATGTAATCACTTCACTGTGTACAAACAAATGATACATATCAAATAGAATTATTCGTATAAGATAGAAATATTAGAAGCTATTTAACTGTTTCGACGCTGACCGAAAAGGACACCGAAACGAGGTTAGCGAAAGCATGGACAGCTATCAATAGGCTATCGATTATATGGAAATCAGACCTAACCGATAAAATGAAGCAGCGGTCACATCGATACTGCTATATGGCTGCACTACATGGACGCTAACAAAACGGCTGGAGAAGAAGCTAGACGGCAATTACACAAGAATGCTACGTGCAATCTTAAACAAGTCCTGGCGGCAACACCCCACAAGACACCAACTGTACGGCCACCTGCCCCCTATCACGAAAACTATTCAAGTTAGACGAACCAGACATGCAGGACACTGCTGGAGAAGCAGGGACGAACTCATAAGAGATGTACTCTTATGGACCCCCACACATGGCCGTGCAAAAGCAGGACGACCAGCACGAACATACATTCAGCAGCTATGTGAGGATACGGGATGTTGTCCTGAAGAACTACCTAGGGCGATGAACGATAGGGAGGAGTGGCGAGAGAGGGTCAGGGATATCCGTGCTACCAGCGCGATATGATGATTTAACTGTTTGAATCATCTGAGCTCAGGCCCGTTAAAAAAATTATCTATTGAAGAGAAAATTATTTGCTCAGTGGATTTTGTTTACATTGAGCTCTTGACCGGGTTTACTTAAATTTAATATTCTATTTTTGAATATTTCATTTGTCCTGCTTGGAACTGTTCCCAACTTGGGAATTACTGGATTAAATAATATTATATATATATATATATATATATATATATATATATATATATATATATATATATATGTGTGTGTGTGTGTGTGTGTGTGTGTGTGTGTATAAACAGGATTTGGCCTTAAATAACCTAGAAGGGTTAATATGCCGTAAAAATCAACGAACCAACCATAGTTTGCTTCGATTGAATATCTACTTAACTAAATTTGAATTTATCCCAATCAGTGAGATTAGGAATCGCCACTACCACCACCACCACCGCCTCCGCTGCCGCCAAAACATATTGACAATAGTTACTTGTTCAATGTGAACTCTTCACACATTTTCATTCATCCATTTTATTTCTTTCTCTTTTCTTTCGTAACATTTCCCGCCTTTTTTCCCCCAAAGATTCACGTTTTCCTGTACATTTTAGTGGCATACAAACCTCACTGGTACACATTAACTAATTATTCAAAACGAGGACAATTGTGGTTGTATACTTCATTTATCAATGTATTTTCAACAGGTTTAACTCATCAAAGTAACGTCTGGTTTATGCACTAACAATATACATTACAATTTCTGTACTTGACTAACAAATTTTGATTTGAAATTCCATTACAAATACCTTAACATTTAAAGCTGTAGGTCAACAATGTAAGACAATACATTATTCTCTAAGTAATAAAATAACCTTATCATTGTATATCTATCTATCTATCTATGCAAATTGCCTCAAATTTATCTATCTGTCGATGCAAATCTATTTATCTACTTATCTATGAAAACCCTTTCATCTCTATCTATCTATCTATGCAAATCGTTTCATATCTATCTATCTATCTATGGTCGCACCTATCTATCTATCTATCTATCTATCTATGCAAATTGCTTCACATCTATCAGTCTATGCAAATCTATTTATCTACTAATAAAGCTTTTCATATCTATCTATCTATCTATCTATCTATCTATGCAAATCGCTTCATATCTATCTATCTATCTATCTATCTATCTATCTATCTATGCAAATCGCTTCATATCTATCTATCTATCTGTCTGTCTGTCCAGTCGAATCCTATTATCCATGTCCCCTGCTCTTGTCTCATCATATAACATGCATTCCCCCGATTAATTGACAGCGTTGCAACTGACTTCCGCAAATTGCTGACGTCAGCGAAATTTTAAAAGCCTTCTCAACTCCTCTCAAACGTCCTGTCTCCGCCCCTCTACCTTTTCAATCAACTTCCTCTTTCATCTCTTTGCTGCCCCATTCTCGCCTCCCCTCTCTCTGTCTCTCTCTCACATTTCACTCTCTATGTTCACAATGGTGAAAGATAAGGTTGAGATTCTCATAGAATGCGCACAGGCTTCCTTTGCGTAATCATTGTCGTCGCGGTGATAGAACGCTGCAGAAGAAATTGATACGCTTATAACGTAATGTTTCTTATTTGTAGCTTGAATATGTAAATACTCGGCCTGTGTTAGCACTGCAGGACAACTGTCCTCCCTCTCTTTATATATCTCTATATTTTTCTTTCTCTCCTGTTTCCTTACTTCTTTACCCACCTCTTTTCTTTCTCATGCAATTGACTTTCCTATTCTTTCTTTCTTTCTTTCTTTCTTTCTTTCTTTCTTTCTTATACATTATCTCTTTTCTTCTCTTCTCTTAGTGTCCTTTCTTTCTTCTTCTTCCTCTCATATCTCGAGTTTTTTTTTCTTTCTTTCTTTCTTTCTTTCTTTCTTTCTTTCTTTGACGTTATCTCTTTTCTTCTTTTCTCTTAGTGTCCTTTCTTTCTTCTTCTTCTTCTTCTTCTTCTTCTTCTTCCTCTCATATCTCGAGTTTTTCTTTCTTTCTTTCTTTCTTTCTTTCTTTCTTTCTTTCTTTGACGTTATCTCTTTTCTTCTTTTCTCTTAGTGTCCTTTCTTTCTTCTTCTTCTTCCTCTCATATCTCGAGTTTTTCTTTCTTTCTTTCTTTCTTTCTTTCTTTCTTATACATTATCTCTTTTCTTCTCTTCTCTTAGTGTCCTTTCTTTCTTCTTCTTCTTCTTCCTCTCATATCTCGAGTTTTTCTTTCTTTCTTTCTTTCTTTCTTTCTTTCTTTCTTTCTTTCTTTCTTTCTTTGACGTAATCTCTTTTCTTCTTTTCTCTTAGTGTCCTTTCTTTTTTCTTCTTCTTCCTCTCATATCTCGAGTCTTTCTTTCTTTCTTTCTTTCTTTCTTTGTCAGATTCCGTTTTCACTTGTCAATCTCGCCTTCATTCACTTTTTTAACGAGTTTCGCCTCTTCTCTCACTTTTACTTAATTAACTACCTCATCCCTTTTCTCTTTTTTCTTCATCTTATACCCTCCCATCTTTCTTTCTTTCAGGTGAAGAGTTGCCATGGTATAATCGCTAAAGTGCTAGACAGCGCACCTTCGAAGTAAGCAAGTTCGAACTTGAGTCACGCAATAACGTTCACTTTCGGACTAATACCCCCCCCATCGCCTAGTTATAGATCACTGCTGTTCTTCTACATTGGCATTAAATAACCCACGAAGGTTGATATGCCATCAAAAAAAGAAACCAGTTTTTCTTTTTTATATGCCCTTCCCAACCTTTGTTAACCCTTTGCTGACTCCCTGCATCAATCTCTAATTTCTGTATTTCTTCTTTCTTTCATTTATCTTTTTTTTTAGATTTTTATATTACCTCCTTAAGTTAAAGGCTTCTTTCTTTCTTTCTTTCTTTCTTATACGTTATCTCTTTTCTTCTCTTCACTTGTTGTCCTTTCCTTTTTCTTCTTCTTCCTCTCATATCTCGAGTTTTTCTTTCTTTCTTTCTTTCTTTCTTTCTTCTCTAACTCCCTGCATCTGTCTTTCTATTTTCTCCTCCTCCTCCTCCTCCTTCTTCTTCTTCTTCTTCTTCTTCTTCTTCTTCTTCTTCTTCTTCTTCTTCTCTCTTACTTTTTTTACTCTCTTTTCAACCCCACTCTCTGTTTTTCACTAACTCCAATATGTTTTTTTCCCTCGAGATAAAAATGACGCAGTATATTTCCAGTGTTGATTTGGCTTCCTTGGCAGAGTTTATTTTCCAATCGATCTATTCAGTATCAGATCGATGGTAGCAATTTCAGCCATATCGATTGCACACACACACGCATACGCACACATACACACACACACACACACACACACACGCATACACACACAATTAGGAATGATTGACACACCATATTCAATTCGATCGAATATTCGAAGCAGAGCTTGGTCTGCACATCAGACGTTGGTGAATCTTATCTAACAGAAGCCGTAACAGAAGCCGACATTTCTTCTTACTTATTCTGTTGGCAAAATACCGTTTAAGACAGGAATAGTGCCAATTGATTTTGGAACATCTATATCTGGTATGATCCCAAAATTTCATTGTGAAATCCTGGTAGCAAGAATAAGCACCAACGAATACACCGATATTCTGCTTTTTAGTTAAGACAATGAACTCTACTCGACTTTTCAGATTGCATTAGGGTGTAGTATCTGTTTATTTCTGTAGCGGAGCATTGTAGGCAAATAGGCAAGATGGCAAACATTAACATCTCTTGCAATGAGCTAGCACTCCATGACTGGTCTTGTAGACGTCAGCATTTCAAGTGACACTCACTCGAGGAGGAAGAGGGAGTGGGGTGTTCAATGAACCCCAGTAAATCTATATATATATATATATATATAGAGAGAGAGAGAGAGAGAGAGACAGAGAGACAGTGAGGCGATTGTGTTGTAACGGTTATCGTCGTAGGAAATGGACACGCAGACACGAGTTCAAGTCCTGGATGAAGCTGGTTGCATTTTACATTCATACCTCGGGAAAAGTATGAATCCAACTAATCTCCCTCCAGCTATGGGTAAATAGTAGAGCAGACTGGGTTCTTTAACCTTGGTTAGGCAACCAGTCTTGGAGAAGGAAAACTCTGAATGCTTAATCTATTACATCCCACTCGTGGCGGAAGGGTTGATATATATAGTGTCATCAACAGACAGACAGTTTCGTTATATCACAACTCTTCTGTGTGTCTATACACGTTCGACGCTTCTAACTTTACGTTAGACCGCTCAGCTTCGGAATTTAATGCATTTTGTATTAACTTTCATTTGTTTATATTTTACGCTATCGAATACCGGAGTGCTCGATTCGTTAGAAAAGCTTTGTATCCTGCTAGTGGCTGCCGTCAATTCCTTTGCCAGAGTGCTCAACTCTGGGAGGAGAGCGATATATTGTCATCCACAGACAGACTGTATCACAAATCTTTAGTGTGGCCACACACACACACACACACACACACACACACACACACACATATATATTAGGGTAGGTTGATTTTTCACTTTTTTTTAAATATCAAAAAGAATGATGCACTGAAAGTTGTGTATATACCTATTAAATACTCATGCCAAAAATTAGATCTGAATCTTCAACGGGTTTTTGCTAATTTGGCGTGAAAGATTTTAAATAAACACGTACTGAAAAATCCTCGTTTTTACCAGATTTGGCCTTAAGATTGATGTAAAAACCAAACAATTTCAGTATTTCAATTAGGAAATCTTATTTTATTTTATGGAAATATAATAAATAAATAATAACAAAACTTCAAATTGAAAATTGAACCCCCCCCCGCCGTTTTACCTGTATTGAATTTGAAATGCAAATATTCAAGCAGTAATATTCGAATATATTGCCAAAAAATTTTTTTCATGATATGAAATAAAATATAACAAACAAATAAATATGGAAAAACAAATAATTGTTTAATTATTTTTAATATATGGAATAAAATAGTTACATATATGAGCCCTTAGATGAAAACGCTGGTCTCAATTGTCGGCACAAAACTTTTGCAAGTATGTGCTGGTGTCTTGCTTCAAAGCCATACATGGATTGAGAAGTCTCCGTTACTAACTTAACTGCCCGTTCCACACCTTGGGAATGTGAAGGAAAATCTGGCAAGTTAATCTTTTCACCAGTTAACAATGAATTCTGTAATTCATTGTCAGAAAAGTCTAGTGTGAGTGGTGGCTCAGGGACTCCATTTACTGACAAATCAATTAAATCGGTCCAGTGCACAGCTTTAAAGTTGATCATTGGGATCTTTTTAAATCTTTTCTTGGCTAACTTTGCTCTTCTGAAATTTCAGTTTAATTTCTAAATGCAATTTGTACTGCTTTAATAATATTTAGTGAAATTAGATGTAATCTTTAAAATGTTTCAATAAATTGGCACAAGTACTTCAACCAGTTTTGTATGAATAAATATTAACTTACCTAATGGCCAAAATTCTTTTTATACCCTCTTCTCTCACTTCAGGTTCATCAGATTTCACCATTGAAAATAAAACATTCTCTGAAAGTAATGCAAAGGCATTGTACTGGAGGTTTTTTAATGTAATTCTTTGAACCTCAATTGGTTGCTTTTGTATCCTGTCAATCATATTGTAAATATAAATTTGCTGGTGATGGAACTTGTTACTTTTTTTAATATCAAACCAGCAAATAGCATAAACATTGACAATAAAATTTATCAAGCTATATAGTTTGGTCGAAAGATTCTTTGGATATGCCCCACGAGTCCGTAGGCACATGAGCCTAATGGCCAAGGTTAACCACCTTGCCTGGTTTAATGGACCAATTTTCCATGATGCAAATCTAGGGTCCACCTTACCTCTAGAAATACCAACTGTATATTCATAGAGTAGTCTTTGGTCACTACTAAGGCTCTCCATATCTTTCATTCCAAAATGAAACTCCAGGGGATTCTCAACATTGAAGCTCATTTTAATGTAAGGAGCAACCAATAGTGTGAAGATTTATTTTTTTTCTAATAGTGTAACAAGTCCACCTTCACAGCCTGTATTTGTATTCGTGTTGTCAACAAGGACAGCCTTAAATTTCTCCAAAACATCAGCCACTTGCTCCGCAAGAACGGTACCAGTTGCACCAGTATCAGGAAGAACCCTGTGAGTCAAATATATACTCTCATTTGGTGTCTCCTTTGTGATTGTCAAGTGGCGTTCAAGTCCTTTGACTTTTTTCAGAATTTTACTTCCATTTTCCTCCACTGATTCCTTGTAGTGTAGTGTGTCTTTGTCTGTCCTCCCATCAACTCCTATACAAAGCAGATTCTCCACATTTTCGTTATGATTTTCATAGGCATTTGTTTTTACTTTAGACTTTGCTCAATCTATTTTATATTTATCCATATAGATATTCTTTATATCTATATTAGGGATAAGAAGGCCCATAGCCCTCAAATCCAAGAGCAAGGCATTGGCAAGGCTGGCTCCAAGAGTAGAAGATATATCACCCCTAACTAACTCAAGAGCATACCTTGGAATTTTTGTGAGGTTATAAGGCACTTGCAGGGGACCATCTAGCTGTATATAATCCTCTGTTTCATCACTTGGAGATGATGAGTAAGAATGGGAAGAATCATCCTGAACATATGATGTTGAAGCTATTGGTGGTGATATCTTCATACTTTTTTGTTGGCTTAATCTTTCTCCTTCTCTTCTACATTTCTTTATTGCAGTTTTATCTGTTGGCCCAAGTTGGAATGTGCCCTTGGGCCCTATTTTACCTCTCTAGTCTTTCAAATAAGACGGTCTTCCATAGGAACCTGGAATATCAAATTTTACTAGTATTAAAAATACAGTTTAATAGATTAAATTAAAATTCCTTTTACATGTAAAATAAAATGGAATAATGACTTTCAATATTTATTTTAACTGTTGAAATTAATTTTTTTCAAAATTTACACAATTTAGTTATTAAGTTTCACAATAAATTAAAAAATAAAGATAGAAAATAACTTTTTTTCTGTGTCAGAGGACAAGAGCAGATGATGTGCTTAGTCTGGCAATTTTCTTTGGTGCATTTGACATTAATATTGTCACAACTTACAATGGGCAGGTTGCAGGTACATGACGATATATCAAACAATGTATCCAACTTTTCCTTCCAGAATTTTGTTTGGGCAGCAGGTAGATGTTTCCTATTTATTTGCTTTGCCTTCTGAAAGCATAGAACTTTCACCTTGTTGACAACACTAATTTCCTTTAACAAAGGCAAACGAGGGTTGACAGCCTTCCAAATATCTATCACGTCCTTTGCTATTAATTTAGAAATACTAAAACAAGAAGGTGGGGATAAGTGTTCATCAAAAAATAGCTGTACTGAATTATTTGTCGAAGAGTTGGTGGCTCAGTTTTATCCAATGGTGATGGTAAACCTGAAAATTTAATTGCACCTTTACTTCGAGTGGAAACTCCAGTGTTTTTTCCAGCCATTTTTTAATAGAAATATCTGTAAAAAGAATATATATATATATATTGTCAGAAAATACACGAACATGTTTAAAAAAATTGTAAATAAATTTCGAAATTCATTATAAAAGTTATGATGTCTACCTACCAAACAACAGTACTGTAGAGTTTAATTCCAAAATTTACTCGGAAACCGACTTTTCACTTAAAAAAACTCTAAATTTTAAAACATAAATAAATTGCAATAATTATAAAAGGTTAAAATATTTCAATAGTATGTCTACTTTGCAAAATATACATATTTGCGTTAATTAGAAGGGTAAAAAACATAAACAAACCGAAGTACTACGGAGAGATAATTACCACCGGTGAAAAACGAAAAAATATCCAGTAAATAAAACGAGGTTTAGTAAGTCGTTATTTGTATTTTAAACTGTATATTTAAATGCATTTTATTTTTGTTTATGGTCATTTGATTTAAAATGATATAAAAATAGATAATAAACTTTAAAATATTAATTATTTAATGAATTTTATTATTTAATTTTCCTTTAGTCTCAGTTTTAATTTTATGGATACAGGTTTCCAGTGTCACCGATATCACGACTAAAATCACAAAATATTATGTCTTTAAATGCGAATTCGCAAAAATATAAAAATTTTTGGAAAAAAATATTTCGTGGGGTAATTTCTGACGTTATTTCGCAACTTTCACCGCATTATTCTTTTTACAGTTCCAAAATCGACCTACCCTAATATATATATATATATATATATATATATATATATATATATATATATCGTGATTCGGTTTCTTTTTCTCTTTTCGTGGTTGGGATGTGGAGAGACGAACGTTTGTTGTGGACAGAGAATGTGGAAGGTATCAAAGATTCGAAATGAGTCATGTTCCCAGAATAACGAAGAAGCTATCATTTCTCCCGGCTTCCACGGCCTCGGAAACTGAACGGGGAGAGAATAATCAATGAAAGGTCCTAACTCTAAGAGTCGAGTTATATTTTTGTGGGTTTCCTAACCCAGTCGACAAATATCCATCACCGACATCGCAGCCACCGGTAATCACGCTACACTCAACAACACCTTGTCGAAATCGTCAGCAAACTTGATATCAGTTTAATATCATAGGTGTTTGATGTCATAGTGGAGGAAAAACATAAAAAACACAACTTATCTTTATGACCTGCGTTGGTTTATTTTCTCCATTCACTTTTAAAGCGAAATGGAAATGGTTTGGGTGAGTTTCTATTTAATGGCGTGTCAACCTTTGTGGGTTATTTAATGTCAAAGCCTTCCTTGTAGAAGAGCAGTAGTGATACTATTTAACCAAGTTAAATATTGTCGTCTCCGAAGTATCTCGGAATTTAAAAACTTGCTCGAATAAGGCGACTGGTTAATAAATGCAAAAATACGATGCATAAATGAGTTTTTCGTGCCTATTTTTTGCGCAAAAATTAACACTTTTTAATCATGGAAATCAGTTGAGTTCCATCATATATATATATATATATATATATATATATATATATATATATGTTAGAACTCAACTGATTATTTATATATATATATATATATATATATATATATTAGTCGGCTGGGACTGTAGAATACATCGACTGCTTCTCTACAGAGAGGTAAGACCCCCCCCAACGAGTGTCCTGATATGACACTAAACAACCTGATGGTGATGTTCCAGTAATGCTGGGGAATGCATAGTACCCCTTCATTGCCATCGTTTCCATGTCAACTCTGACTCGGAGTGGTAGCACCTGTTAGGTTCCAATCTATAGGTCGAATAGAACTAAACTGCGTACTTATGCTAAACTTGAATTACTTGAAATAGAAGTGTTTTTGACATTGAAACTGTACTTACGCTAAACTGGATTGTTTAAAATAGAACTGTTTTGACATTTAACTGTGTGTAAACAAAGACTATACTTATAGTAAACTAATTTGTGTTGAATTAGGACTGTTTGACTAAACTGAATAGCTTGAAATAGGAACGTTTTTGTTGAAACCGACATGTCTCCTCGTTTTCTAGCCACGAGAGAGAGAGAGAGAGAGAGAGAGAGAGAGAGAGAGAGAGAGACTCTGAATTGGTATTTGCAGAACACTCAATCCCTCCTCGACAACAGCGTCTGATCTGGCCCGCTACCATTCAAATAGCCGATCGAGTCTGGTGACCTCGGCAAACCGCTATTAACTGTTAGTTTCAGTCCTGCATGTCAGATCAAACATTTGTTATACCTATCCCACCGGACGAGATGTCAACTATTCTTTCTTCCGCCTGCTACCTTTTTTTTTTATATCTATTCGCACCTCGTAACCATTCGCTTACAATGTTACATCCGAGCATTTCGTTACTTTAAGCTTGATAATCGAAGTGAGCACCGACTCGTCTCAAATTGGACGTTGGATAAACGCCATAAGCATGATGCGACACGAGGTTAATTTCTAAGCGGAGTTTTACAGGTTTGAATTCAGAAGGTTCCTTCTCCTAAACTGTTGCGTTCTGGTTAGTGAACGTTTGTAATATTAAATAAAGGACAAACCACGACATGAGAGGAAATAGAGATATATTCTCAGGAAAAAGTATATACAACAGAGAGACTATTAGTAGACAAGAACATAGGATTATTGAATACAGAATAAAGATATAGTCCAACGATAGTATTGGCTTCCGTTATTACGGTAGGAAGTAAGGTAATCTCCTGCGATCTCCAGTCTCCAACGTAATAATATTATTCCTATAAGAAGCTGCGGTATTTGTTCCACGCCCCACCGAACGTGAAAGTGTGGCACAAGGCCTTTTTTGGTGGGTCCGGGCGCAGGGCCGTAGCCCACACGCGCCCGGCATTTCCCAAAAATGCCTACGGCCGCATCGGCATTCCCCTTATTAGGGGCGCCTCAGGTGCCGGGCGATCAACCTAAAAAAACCCGAAGGGGGTAATAGCGCGGGGGAAGCCCCCCTGAGGCCGTAGGAAAAATCCAGCTACCGAGACACACTCGGCCAGATCCGCGCCGCAGCCAGCACGGCCGGCCGAAGTGCGACCCGACAACTGAATCAGCAAAAAGCTGCTCCTATAAGAAGCTGCTCTTCATCAAGTCTTCCCTGGTATTAGTAGCTACTGCTATATATGGCAGATGGACTAGTTCATTGTGTCGAAAAAGGTGAGTGATACCCAACATAAACCGACTGCAATGCCAAGTTTAAAGAGCACAGTCTGTCCTACTATTTACCCCTTGCTGGAGAGCAAAAAGTTAAATTCATATATCTCCAAAGTTCATTAGCACAAAAGATATGCAAACTGCCTCGTCTAGGATTTGAACTTAGCTCGCTTGTCCATATCCTACAACGATCACCATAACACCACGACCATTCGATACATTACACCAAAATGAAAGATCAGACTTGCCTTTGTCCAATCGGCTGGAGCAGTAGAATACACCGACTGCTTCTCTGCAGAGGGTTAAGCCCTCCCCACCGAGTGTCCTGGATATGACACTGAACAATCTGATGGTGAAGTTCCAGTAATGCTGGAATTTTGGGAAATGCGGAGTACTCCTTCATTGCCATTGCTCCCAAGTCCACTCTGACCTGAAGTGGTAGAACCTGATAGGGCCCTTTCTATGGGTTAAATAGAAGTAAACTGCGTAATTATGCTGAACTGAATTATTTGAATAGGAACTTTTTGATTAGACTGAATAGCTTGAAATAGAAGTGTTTTTGACAATTGAACTGTGTACTTATGCTAAACTGAACTGCTTGAAATAGAACTGTTTTGATATCGAAACTGCGTACTTATACTGACCTGAATCGTTTGAAATAGAACTGTTTTGACATTTAACTGTGTGTGGACAAAATCTATACTTAAACAAAACTGAATAATTTGAAACAGAAATGTTTTTGACAAACTGTACGCTCATACTAAACTGAATTGCTTGAAATAGAACTGACTATTTGTATGAAAATGGATTCGGCATTAAATAACTTACAAAGGTTGATATGCCATAAAATCCAACCAACCAATCACTAAAGCAGCATATTGTCGATCAAAAGTTGAACTGCATTTTTTGCCGATCTATATCCTTACGAATTAAACTTTTTTTTCCAAATAACGATTAGCACTTGAATCATTTTCATAATCTTACTGGGTTAAGGGCAATCCCCGTGGTTTAACGGCTAAAGTGCTAGACTTCAGTTTCAGAGTAAACAAGTTCGAACACCAATCGCGCTGATATATAATTACGGAATGATTTTTTATATAAATCATTTTTCCTTAATTATATTTTATCATTCAGTTTGGTTGGGCTTTGAACTATTCGGCTCTTAGTTCAGGTGCACAGACATTGGGTACAGTTTACACTCGTGCGCAAAGGATATGACAATCACAATTGTCATAATAAACCCCAGATCGAAAATGAGACTGGAGTGTGAATGACGTCATGCCCGGAAGCGATGGGCTGAAGATTTGGGCATTTTGAAAAACAAGTCAGTTGGGCCTCGGCTGTGGGCCAGTCGAGTTGGGTTTTTACTGAGGACCAGTCCAGTTTGTTGTCGAATGGGGGCCAGTCGAATTGATAGTCATCTTGGGCTATGTCGAGAGTTGAAGCTGAGTTAAGACTATGGTGTTGAGAAGTTGAAGTCTGACAATGGAGTTCTGCAGATCTCTACCGACAGAGATCTTAAACACTACGGGATGCTCACCGTGTTTGTGGGGTCCGACCAAGCATCTGGAGTTTTGTTAGTGTAGAATTATTAAGAATTGTGTCTCTCTCTCCTCGTGTCGAAGAACCGAACTCAGAAGTTAAACGTTCGTACGTGAACAACGGAGTCGCTTGAGTATTTGTACCCACATGCATTTGTTAATATGTTGTGTATTTCCCTGTATTTGAATTTGTACATGTGCCGTTGGATTGAGATATCATAGTGATTATGATAGGATTATGGTTGTGAGTATACAACAGCGCTTTTACGTTCACGTTTAGACTAATACCTTTGCAAAAGGTTTAGAAACCCCTTATCCATCTCTCTATCGGTTCAATGGTGTCACAGTAATTCATCTCCAAGGATAGCTTTGGCATTAAATAATCCACGAAGGTTAATATGCCTTTAAACGAAGAAACTAAACCAAAACCTTACTTGGGTGAGTAAAAAAAGTGTGCAATATTGTGGTAATTTGAGGTGCAATTCGGTAGTTCCCGATTATTTTTGCCGCGGTTGTAAAGGCAACCACTCCCCGGATTTGCGTCTATGGCTTGAAACATGGCCTCGTAATCCATCTTGCCTGATCGTTGAGATTTTTGCAAACACAAGGGCGACAGTGTAGTTTTTCATTAAAACCTCTCTGCCTTTCTGCTTCGTTCTCCTGAGTCGAAATCTTTCCTGGTTTATATAATTTTCTGGACGCCCACTTAATCTTCGTGGCCTCTCGTCCCGCCTCACTTTGCATTCTGTTTACCTGCGATTATTTTTGCCGTGGTTGTAAAGGCAACCACTCCCCGGATTTGCGTCTATGGCTTGAAACATGGCCTCGTAATCCATCTTGCCTGATCGTTGAGATTTTTGCAAACACAAGGGCGACAAACAGACCGAAATTTCTTGGAAAATCTGTTTTCTGTGTTGAATACACGGATCAACAGACAACAACGCCGGTGTATAAAAGCATTATTCGCCTCTTTTCTTTTCCATTAATTACGAAATGTAAGAAATGGTTATGTGGGAGAGAGTCGAAGATTGCTGAAATGCACACACACACAAGGGCGACAGTGTGGTTTTTCATTAAAACCTCTCTGCCTTTCTGCTTCGTTCTCCTGAGTCGAAATCTTTCCTGGTTTATATAATTTTCTGGACGCCCACTTAATCTTCGTGGCCTCTCGTCCCGCCTCACTTTGCATATGGACACGCCTCCTGCCTAGCATGCTACCCGCGCAACTTTTGTGGCTCTTACGCTAAGGAATACCTGCGTTCTGTTTACCTGCGTCCTGTTTACTTTTTTTTTTTACTTGTTTTACTTTAGTAAACAGGTGGATATCCTGTTATATCAAAAACGTATTTTACGCGGCATTTTCACTGGGGTATCGTCTTGTTTACTTTAGGAAACAGGTGTTATATCCTGTTATGCTGTATATGAAAGGGGGTCTTCTTGTGTATATTCAACGACTGTATTGTGATTAACTTCGCCGCACAACCAATATTTTGGGTTGCTTCCGTGGCTTTATTCCCCAGTTCGATCTTGTAAATCATAAAAGTTCCCGATTACAATGCATGATCATCTGTGTGGCTTTCAAATCACACAGGGAATGAATCAATTTACATGTCAGCGCACTGAATACCACGATACTACCAACTTCTGCTGATACCTTCCACGGTATTGATGAATGTCCGATTACGAAACACTATTCATCTTTGCATTTTGTTTCAGATAATATCATGTCATTTACAAGTATCTGTTTACCCAACACTTCTGCCATGGTCAGAACGCGACACAAGGTCAATCTTTAAGTGGAGAACTACTTACTTGAATTCAGAGTTGTCCTTCTCCTAGACTGGTTTCTTTGTCAAGACTAAATGACACCATCTGCCTTAAGTTTTACCCATAGTTATAGAAAGAAGATATGCATTTATTCTTTTCCCAAGTGCATTAGCGCGGCGTGAAATGCAAACATCTTCTTACAGGATTCGAACTCGGGTTGCTGATTCCATTTCCTACGATGATAACCTCCAAATACAAGTCCAGGCTGTTACAAAGCATTATTCTTAACCGGGCCTCAAAGCCAAGAAAGCTGTTCACAGCATTCGGCAAGTAGAAAGAAATGAAACTACATTTGACTATACTGCCTCCAAAATTGGTTTGAGAGCGGTTACTTGTCTCTTGAAAAACGACCCAGAAATGAACGCTGATCAGTTGCCAATTATGATTATTTGAAATATAAGAACCCCACTAATAACACTCGGAAAATTTTAGAGGAAATTGGATCATTGGATCATGCCATAAGTCGAGAAATAAGCTTCAAAAACATGCAGGAGCTGTTCTTTAAAATGTCAGTTGAAAGACGAAAATACTTTCGATACACAAATGCACTAATAAAAATACATTCAACATCCTTTCCATTATTCTTAGCGAGAAAAATAATTTGGGGAATAACTTTGTAATTCCAAAATGACGTTATCACCATTGAGCTATGTACGCTGATATATTGCCGTTCATGCGAAGAATCCACAATCCGCGTTTCACTTGTCTGCTAAGTGATTTTAAGCGCTCACCTTTCGAGTGACTTAAGGACAAACAATGAAAACAAACGCGATCGCAATGAGGCTTGTTACAGTGAATGATTTGTCGTCTGCTGCCATTTTATGGCGCCAAGTGGTCGTAGTTCAAGCGTGATAATATCACATTGTGACCTCCAGATATTTCTTCGCCCTTTCTTCATTTTTAGTTGGTTTTTTTTTTCTCCAACTTATTCTTTCTTTTCTTTCTTTTACTCTTTTTGATTAAAAAATAATTTTTTTAGCTCTTCCTTGCACTTCTTTTTTTCATTCTCTCGATTTTTTTACTGAATTTTTTTAATTAAATATTCTTCTGGTGTAAATTCTAATTTTTTTGTACAACTTTTTTTTTCGTCTATTCTTTTTTTTTTTTTCGTCTTTTAGTCGAAGTATTTTAGCTTTCTTTCTTTCTTTCTTTCTTTTAGGGTAAAGTATTGTGAGTGAATCAGCGTACGATCGTTTGCCTCTGAGCGTCAGTTCGGGCCCTAACGTTTCAATAATTTCTGTATTTTGAGAATCTTTTTTTAAGAACTTTATTGGAAGAGGGAAAATAAGATAAAAAATCGACAGAAGAGAGAAAGAGAGAGAGAGAGAGAGAGAGAGAGAGAGAGAGAGAGAGAGAGAGAGAGAGAGAGAGAGAGAGACGATGCAGAGAGAAAGAAAAGAATCAGAATTAAGAAAAGAAAGAAAGAAAACGTGGTACGGAGTAAATTTGGAAAACCGTCATTTTAATCCCAGTTTTTAGAAGTAGTGAGTAATAACGTTATTGAGAGACTAATATTGGTTTTCTAATTTTTTTTTAATACCAAACTTTCAAACACGCCATAAAGCTTGTAAGTGAGTTTGTTCATGTGCGAGAGAGGGAAAGAGAGAATGTGTGAATTTATAAGAGAGTGAAAGAGAGAACGTGTGAATATATGAGAGAAGGAAAGAGAGATACGTGTGAATGTGTGAATTTATGAGAGAGGGAAAGAGAGAACGTGTGAATTTATGAGAGAGGGAAAGAGAGAACGTGTGAATGTGTGAGAGAGGGAAAGAGAGAACGAGTGAATGTGTGAGAGAGGGAAAGAGGGAACGTGTGATTGTATGAATGTATGAGAGAAAGAAAGAGAGAACCTGTGAATGTGTGAATGTGTAAGAGAGGGAAGAGAGTACGTATGACTGTGTTCACGTGCGAGAGGGAAAATGAGAACAGGTGAATGTGTGAGAGAGGGAAAGAGAGAACGTGTGAATGTGGTGTTCACAAGTGTGGGAATGAGAGAGAGAGAGAGAGAGAGAGAGAGAGAGAGAGAGAGAGAACGTGTGATTTTGTTCATGTGTTCGAGAGGGAAAGAGAAAACGTATGAGTGAGTTCGTGCGCGCAAGAGAGAGAAAGTACGTAGGTGTGCGTGTGTTCTTGTGTGAGAGGAGGAAAGAGAGTACGTGAGTGTGAGTGTGCAAGAGAAGGAAAGAGTTAACGTGTTCATGTGTTCATGTATGAGAGAGAAAGAGAGTATGTGTGAGTAAATTAGAGAGAGTGATAGACAGAGAAGATGAGTGTGCATGACATATATAAA
This sequence comes from Sepioteuthis lessoniana, assembly GCA_963585895.1. Classification (NCBI taxonomy): domain Eukaryota; kingdom Metazoa; phylum Mollusca; class Cephalopoda; order Myopsida; family Loliginidae; genus Sepioteuthis; species Sepioteuthis lessoniana. The sequence goes on from OY757918.1 coordinate 81,446,032, forward strand.
TATATATATATATAGAGAGAGAGAGACAAAAAGAGAGGCAAATAGGCAGAAAAAGAAGACGTGTGAATATGCGTGAGAAAGTGAGAGAGTGCGTGTGAGTGGTATATGTGTGTGAGAGAGAAAAAGAGAGTACGTGGAAGTTTGAGAGAGAGGGAGAGATAAGCGGGTTGCATGTAAGAATGTGTATGAGCGAGAGAGAGAAAGTACAGTTGAATGTGTTTAATTTTAAGAGAGAGAGATAGAGAGTGGTTGTGAGTATGAATGTGTACATGTGTAAGAGAGGAAGTGTTAGCGTGTGTATGCGCGAAAGAGGAGTGAGAGCACGTGTCAATTTGAGTGAGAAAGATAATGTGTATAAGAGCATCTGAGCGAGAGAGAGAGAGAGAGAGAGAATGTGAGTGTATATGAGTGTGAGAGCGACTGAGTGTGTGTCAGCGAGTGCATGTGCCAGAGACAGAAATTACATGCGTGAGAGAAAGCTTGAGAGTTCATGTATGTGTATGTGTGCGAGTGTGTGTGAGGGAGAGGCAGAGAGACATGACAGGCAGATTGACAGAGTTCGTTTGTATATATGTGAGATATAGAGACAGAGGGTGGGTGGGAGTATGTGAACGTGTTTGTTGTATTTGAGAGAGTGAGAGATAAAGAGGAAGCGTTTGACTGGATGCATGTGTGTGAGAAAAAGAAGGAGAGAGATAAAGAATATGAGTGTGTATGCATATGAGAGAGAGAGACAGACAGACAGACAGAGACAGAGACAGAGACAGAGGGAGTGTATCTGTATGTGTGTGTATATGTGAAAGAAAGACAGACAGACAGACAGAGATTGCGTGTGAGTGTACACATATGAAAGACAGAGTTCGTGTCAGAGTGTGAATGTGCATGAGAGACAGAGTGAGCGAGTAAGTATGAGATTGGGTGAGAGACAGAGAGTGCGTGTCACAATGTGCATGTTTGTTTGTGTGTATGTGTGTGGGGGTGAGAGAGAGAGAGAGAGTTGGGGGAAGTGTGTATGTGAGATAGACTTGAGTGCGTATCAGAGTGTACATGTGTGTGTGTTTGCATGTGTGTGAGAGAGAAGAAGGGAGTGAAAGTGTGTGAGTGTGTATGAGAGAGAGAGAAAGTGTGTGCGCGCGCGCGCGTGTGTGTGTGTGAGAGAGAGAGAGAGAGAGAGAGAGTGAAAGTGTGCATGTGTATATCTTTGTGTGAGTATGAGAAAGTGTGAAAGGGTGTGTTAAGCTTGTATGTGTGTGGGCTTGTGTTTGTGTGTGTGTGTGTATGAGAGAGGGAGAAGAGAGATTGCGCATTTGTACATGTGAAAAGAGAGAGAGAGAAATTTTGAGCGTGTGCATGCGTGTGTGTGTGTGTGTGTGAGAGAGAGAGAGAGAGAGAGAGAGAGAGAGAGAGAAACAGAGAGTGCATGTGAGTGGGTGCATGAGAGAGACATTGACTGAGTGTGTTTTAGAGTGTGCATATGTTAGAGAGACAGACGGAAAAAGCTTGCGAGTATTATGGATAATGTAGACAATTTGTCAAGGAAGAAAATATAAATAAAAAATTTGAATATTGGTTAAAGAAGAGAAAAAAATACATGAAACAATTTATAACTTCTTTGTTGGAACAGAGGGACAAAGAGTTAATACGCCACACATACACTCACACACACAAACACACACACACACACATATATATATATATATATATGTCAAAGAGGTTTATGGTTCTTACTAGCTCACTTGGTGAGTTAATGGTAGACCAAATGTTGCAGTATTGTTAAATAGTGCTCAATATCAATGATAGAGTATTTACACACACACACACACACACACACATACATATATATATATATATATATATCATATTCCATGGTAGTATCTGTTACCCTGGGTTTATATATATATATATATATATATATCAGACAATCCCTGATACCTGTATCCAGGAGTGTCTCTACAATAAAACTGGTCTCGTGCTGACCTACCCTCGAAAGATGCTGGTAAATCTCTCTCTCTCTCTCTATATATATATATATATATATGATGACAAATTATTACTCTTGCTTGGCATTTTTTATCATAACTGTGGTCCATATTTAAGATAGTGCGAAGTGTGTGTATATATATATATATATATATGGGAAGGAGATGGATAAAGCTGATTGAAAGAAATACAGGGCATAGTGGAAATAGAAGTAAATGTAAACAGACGGAGAAATAAAGGTTACAGAGTTTATCTAATTGATAGATATGAAATAAATAAAGCTATATAAATTACAGACTGGTGTATATATATATATATATATATATATATATATATATATATATATATATATATATATATATATTATAACAGTGTTGTTGTCACTATCTCACTTCGTTGGTTTGTGGCAGCCCTAATGCAGTATAATTTGGAGAGTGCTCAATATCTGCGATAGAGCTATTATATAATAATAATAAGTAAAGAATTCTATCTATCTATCTCAGGCTGGTGTGTCTGTGTGTACATATATATATATATATATATATTTTAGAATGGTGTGTTTGTGTGTATATATATATATATATATATATTTCAGACTTGTGTGTGTGTTAATATATATATATATAGAGAGAGAGAGATAGAGAGGGGGAGAGAAAGAGAGATTTCAGATTGGAGTGTATCGATAAATATGTGCACACTAAGGAGTATAGACGAATAGATGTGAACACAAATACGAGCAAATTGAGGTGAATAAACTTGGTTATGAGTTGAGTGAGAAAGCGTGAAAGCTCGAGAGAACAGAGAAAGAGAGAACGAGATAAATAGAGAAAGAGAAAGAAAGAGATCAGTGTAGACAGACAGACAAATATAGACAGAGAGACTATTGCAAACTGTGAAGGAGGCGTGTGCCTGTCTGACGGAGCTGATAAACTCATATTCATGACCCGGGATGAGCACGTGACCAACGGCCAATTGGAAGAAGAAGAAGAAGAAGAAGAAGAAGAAGAAGAAGAAGAAGAAGAAGAAATGAAAGACAAATGCAGGGAATTAGAGAAGAGACGAAAAGGGAATAGAAAGAAAGAAGAAGATAATGAAGAAGAAGAAGAGAAATTACAAAAGACAGATACAGGGAGTTGGAAAAGAGAAGAAAACGGAGTAGAAAGAAAGGAAGAAGAAGAAGACCATTTAGTTCATTCATTCATAAATACCGGCACGATGAATAGAAAGAAAACGTTGCTTGTCTCACCGACCGGCTGGTTGGCTAGCCGACCGTCCGAACGGTCGGGAGGCTGACTGCTTAGGTGAACAGGTAAAGCTGTAGGCAAGACGATGAGATGACTTCTTGGCTGTTTTTGTTACCAAGACGGTCATTATACAACAGACGGTCAATGTTCACCAAAGAGAAGAGAGTAAGTGACCGAGAAATTTGAGGCTTTATTAAATAAAAAAAAATGAAACTTAAATAGAAGCATTCTACTCCATACAGATTTTAAAGGAAACCGTCATGTCGATGGGATTAAGTATATGCTGACTTTATCCCATGCAGAAAAGTATGACTTCCCACAAAAAAAAAGAAAGAAAAAAAGGTGGTCAGAGTAGGATACTCAAATGCATTTTTCGTGAGGCTCCCATTCTGGAAACTTGCTTAGTGTGGAGTACCTCATCATTGTTATTACTCTCAGGCCCACTTTAACCTGGAGTAGTACTGGTTAGAACCCCCATCTATGTATTTGTATTCGATTGGACCGTGAGCAAAAAAAAAAAAAACTCATAAAACCTACTACACAAAAAGTCTAAATATGAAAGTATCATGAACGCGATTCCCTAACCTTTAAACTTAGAATAACTCTCAACGAAGTGGTATGCCATTATAATCAACCAGTCAATCGATCAAGGTTTATCAGGATTAAAGTTAACACAGTTTAAGATATATTGCTTGATTTTAACGGTATGTCAACCCGTCTAGTGATATTTTATGTGAAGGGGTTAGGGAATTATGTTCATTGTACATTTTTATTTACATTTTTTGTGTATTTTTTCTTAAGGTTTTTTGATTTGTTTGTTTGTATGTTTCTTTGTTTTTTGTTTTGCACACGGTTATATGATATCAAGTATTCCTATCCGATTCGACTAATTTTCAAACAGATCTATTTGACCCCTACATGGGATCCTAACAGGTTCTACCATTCCAAGTCAGAGTGGACTTGGGCTTAACTGTTACCTGTTTGACCTGTGACAAGCTGTATAAGTCATGTAGATATCAAAACAGGATGTACACCTATGTCAACAAAACACACCGGAAACGCCACAGGAATTGCGTGAGTGGTAGGACGAATAACCAGGAGGTGCGTGGGCGTCCGAAAAATACATAACAACGGAAGATTTCGACCCGGACAGAGAGAGAGAGAGAGAGAGAGAGAGAGAGAGAGAGAGAGAGAGATCCGACACCATGCCGTTCTGAACGCAGGCCCGGGGGTAGGGACTGACGACCCTGGAGGTGAAGTGCAGATGGCCATGGACTGAGAGTTTGAGGAAAGTCTGAAATGTATGACTTGCTAAGTATGGTCCCAGAAGAATATAGAAGTGCCTAGCGAAGGCCTCTTTAGTCGAGAAATATAAGGTAGCAGAAAGGAGTAAATGCCTTGATTTGTCCCTGTATCAGTCTCCCGTGAAAGAAGCACGAAGAAGTAACGAAAATAATTAAGTGTTTTAAGTCAGCACTGTGCCAGCCTCGTGGAGACAGAACGAAGACGAAAAGATTTTCGGAAGAATTCGTCTCTCTCTTTTCTCTCTCTCTCTCTCTCTCTCTCTCTGTCTCTGTCATCTTGGCGTTCTTGACTCTTTCCTCACGCAACCACGCCAACTATTGCATAATAAACAGAAAAAAAGAAGTTCATATTTTATATATAAGTGTTGTCGTCTCTTTCTTTTGGCCGGTATATAACATAATGGCAATGAATAGATGTCTCCACTTTCCCCATATCTACAGGTCAGGAGCCTCACCACCAGATGGAGTTTAGTGTCATACTCGGGTCTCCTCTTTTTAGAGGGGTCTTACCCCTCTTCAGAGAATACAGTGAGCATACTCTAAGTCTCACCGACCGTGAAGTTTAATATTGAATATCAGTGCCTCGCTTTGGGATCAACTGGACAAGCTACTGCTTATAGCCTCCAAACCCGCTGAAGATACCGGATTTTACACTAATTTTTAAGTACTGGATAAAAAAAAAAAAATCGATTGATAAATTGAACGATTTTTCAGCATATCAACCAATCTAGGGTTACTTCATGCCTAAAGGTTAGGGAATCGCATTCATTGTACGTTTATATTTACGTTTTTTTTTTTGTGTAATCATTTCTTAAGAGTTCTTTTTGTACAATTGGTTCAAGTATTCCGATCTAATACAAAAATGGTTTCAAGTAATTATTTCTATTCAATGATATTCATTTGTCTCACACAGTTATATTGTTTCAAGTAAGTAAGAGTTCGGGGAGTTAGTTGTTGCGTCTTGGCTAACGTACAGAACTGCGGCATCTTTCTAAGCAAGTTCGAACTCCAGTCGCGCTATTACGTTAACTTTGGGACTAATACCCTTGTGAAAAATATCAAACTTCTTATCTCCGCAAATATTGGTTAAATAGTACCATTACAGTTCTTCAACATTGACGGCTTTGGCATTCGATAACCCATAAATGTTGATATACCATTGAACAGAGAAATAAACCAAGTCTAAATCAAAAGTTTTTTGTCATACCAAGCAAACCCTTTTTTGTGAGGGGATGGTCTTACCTTTCTGTAGAGGGGAGGGGATAGTGTCAAAGTATTCCAAGCGCCGCCTAGAAGGTATCTGTCGATGTGAAAGCAAAAGCTTAACTAGTAACAGCTTAACGGTTTTAAAATTCGTAAGGGCTTTAAGAAGATTACAGGTTTAGGCTTTATACTAATCTTCAAGTACTAAAGAAACAGAAATACTATAACAGGATATATATAGTTAATATTTAAAATTGGAAAATATAAAGAACATACGTTTCTGTAATTGTGCACAAAATTCAAGATAAAGATATTTTTATTTTGAGTTCGAATGTGTATCTATATGTGTGTGTGTGCGCGTGCGGATAGTGTTTTAAGTGTGTGTGTATATATATATATATATATATATACATATTGTCATCCACAGACAGACTGTTTCGTTCTATCAGAACTCTTCAGTGTGGCTAGACACGCAGGACGCAAGCTGTCCAACTTTACGTTAGACTAAATCTCAGACCTCTCGGCCACCAAGCGGACCACGTTGGCTATGGGAATTTTTAAGGTATTTATTTAGCAACAGCAGCAGCAGCTTGCATTATGCGAGCGGCGGCCGACAATTCCTTCGCCAGAGTGCTCAACCCCAATGGGGGAGCGTATACATTGTCACCCACAGACAGACTGTTTCGTTCTATCAGAACTCTTCAGTGTGGCTAGACACGCAGGACCACACAAACACACACACATATATATATACATACATATGTGTGTGTGTGTTTGAATTTGTGCGTGTATGCTTATTAAATATGTGTGTGCATATATATATATATATATATATATATATGTGTGTGTGTGTGAGCGTGTGTGTGTGTATATTGTCATCCACGAACAGTCTGTTTTGCTGTATCACAACACTTCAGTGTGGCTAGACACGCTCGACGCTTGGAGCTGGGATCGAAACCTACTCAACTTTACGTTAGACTGAGAGTTAATATTTAATATTGTAAAATATAAATGATATGCTACTGTTGTTTGATATACTTTTCCGTAATAGTGCACAATATTCAAAATAGAGATATTTGTATTTTGAATAATAATAATAATGTATATATATATATATATATATATATATATATGCGCGCGCGCGTGTGTGTGTTTAAAAAACAAGAAATTTATAAATAGTATTCCATTTCTATAATATATCTATTTTGCTTATTCAAGCTCGTCAGATGGAATTAAAAAATTTGAAATACTATTTCTAAATTTCTTGTTTTTAAAACAAAAAAATATATATGTTGCTCTGCGGGTATAATTTGTATCAAATAGCCGAACATTGAGCACTCATTCTTTGGATATTCACAGTTCTTATTTACTTTATATATATATATATGTGTGTGTGTGTGTGTGTGTGTGTGTGTGTTCAAAGAGATGAAGTGAAAGCCATGAGACAGATAAAAAGACAGACCAAGATTATAGCAGAAGACCTCAAAAATCATCTGCGTCCTCAAGAAGATTCCTGAGTTTTATATTTCCTGTTAAAGTATCTGAAGGAATAGAAACTAAATAAGAGGAAGAATTGGTTTGCTTATAAACCTATGAAAAGTTGAAGCACAAATTTAAGACCAGGTTTCATCATTCCTCGTTGTATCACAAAATTGCACATCTTCATCCTGGTTTATGAGGCGTAATGGAAAAGTTCCGAATTTTGTTTTCACTGTTGCCCATCCGGCGAAAAATGCTTTAGGTTGGTGATTAGTGCAAAATTGGCGTACAAGTTAAACAAGCTCAGGAACTAAAAAAAGTTTTAAAAGTAGTGGGTGGGGTTGGTAAGGTTCTGGTATATTTTTTAATTCTATTTTGAAGGGACCTCCCACCTTTATATAGTTTGGGGCCTCAATAAATCTAATTTCACCCATGGGATAACGCAATAAAAAAAGGTTCCTTTTTTTTTGTTGTTGTTTTTTTATGATTATCCAAAATAAAAATAATCTCACCCTTTTTTACTAACCCCTCCTGACGAGCAGGATATACGAAGTTTATCAGGTTTGAATTCAGAGTTTTCCTTCTTCTAGACCGGTTGCCATTAAAGCTAAAGTGCCCAGTCTTCCATACGATTTTACCATTAGCTTAAGAGAGAATAGTTAGATTCATACCTTTTCCAAGGGTATTAGAGCTATGTGAAATGCAACCAGCTTCGTCGAGTTGCTGAGCCCATTTCCTACGATGATAACTATAACACTATGAGCGCCACTTCAAAATCTCATCTTTTTACAAGTCTTAGTTTCATTAAAAGATTATTTTCTCTATTCTATAGTTCATTCATAAAACTTTTAGCAGCGAAACGATAGTAAAAAGTTGAGATTTTAATTATTAAATAATTGTAATAATAATATTTAATGAATGACTTTATTGAATATTAACATATTAAGGAATGACTTACAATTAAGTCACGCTAAAATTACCAGTTTCCGCCAGATCACCAAAGTTAAGCAGCGATCAGCCAGTTTAATACTTAGATGGGTGACCATTAAACAGTTGACCAGTGGGCAGGGGAGGGACTGTAGAATACACCGACTGGATCTCTGTTGTGGGGTAAGACCTCCCCACATTGAATGTCCTGGATATGACACGAAACAATCTAATGGTGAGGTTCCAGGAAAGCTAGAGCTTGGGGAAATGCAGAGTACCTCTTCATTTCCGTCGCTCCCAGATCCACTCTGACCTGGAGTGGTAGCTCATGATAAGGTCCTATCTATGGGTCAAATAGAACTATACAGCATACTTATGCTAAAGTGAATTTCTTGAAATAGAACTGTTTTGACATGTAAACTGTTTTTGTATGCTAAACTGAATGGTTTGAAATAGAACTGTTTATCTGTAGATCAATGGATTTGACATTAAATAACCAATAAAGTTTGATATGCCATAAAACCCAAACAAACAAACCAAGTAACCAGAAGCAATCTGTAGCCCGTGTACTAGTCGAGACAAAGCTTAGTAAATGGCCACATATTTGGGCGAGATTTACAATCAAGTCACGCTGAAAATACCGCTTCCTGCCAGATGACCCCTGCTGAGCAACGATGAACTTGTGTAGATATAGTAAGCAACTTTAGGCTTGTTCGCTAGACTGGGCGAATCCTTCGAAACAATAACAACATATAACGGTGTATCAAAAGTATTCTCATTTTTTGATCATCTGAAGTTTCCTGCGATATTTCCAAAGTTTGTTCGTTGTTTAATGGCATATCAACCTTCAAGGGTTATTTAAAGCCAAATCCATTTTTCTAGAAGAAGAGTAGAACAGAAATTTATTCTTGATTCCTTTCTAATTTCACAATATACACAGCATCTCTTTCTTTCTTTCTTTCTTTCTCTCTCTCTGTGTCTGTCTTATACACACACACACACACACACACACACACACACACACACACACACACACACACACACACACACTACTCCCATAACTTGATTTGGTCGTTAGAGCGCTGTTCGTATTGCGTGCATTAAGCAGAAGTCGCAAGTCAGAGGCCAATCTTAACCAGGTCTTCTACTTTTCCTTCTTCAAGACCAACTGCCATATATATAGTCTGTAGTCGTAGTCGAGGGTGACCCGAAGGCTCTCTTTTTCGATAGCTACTACACCAAGGTGTAGAGGAGGGCGCTACTCGTTTCCTTGAATTGCTTCTCTTTACCCTTGATTCGTACCCTATAACGCCGAGTGTTAAGCAAGGAGAAATCAAGTACCATTTTTTGAGTCTTTGGTATGACTCGATTTGGGAATGAACCCAGGTCTCCCGGGCCATTGGCGAACACTCTAACCATCATGATAGATCCAACTATTCTCTTTCTGCTAGCTGGAAGGAAGATAGTTGGATTTGTACCATTCCCAAATGAATTAGGGCTATGTGAAATGCAGCTTCGTTCAAGATTTGAACTCGTTTAGGCTAGTAATCTTTCTACAACGGTAACCGTTACGCTATAGACGCCTCCTTACATAGCATCAGCTTTTGACAAAAAAAATCCCTTTAATATATTTAGTGGTGATTCATCTTTTCTTGCCCCAGGATCACAAGATTGGTGTAAATCATCCAATTTCCATTGCCCGTCACAATTAGTAAAACATTAAAAAAACATCAACAACAATAAAACAATACCCCTCAAAAAAGATAAACGTTTCAGTTTAGCATAAGTACACAGTGTCAATGTAAAAAAAAAACAGTTCTATTTCAAACAATTCAGTTTAGCATAAGTAAACAGTTAGTTCTATTTGATCCATAGATAGGACCCTATCAAGTGCTACCACTCCTGGCCAGAGTAGATCTGGGATCGATGGCAGTGAAGGGGTACTCCACATTCCCCAAAGCTCCAGCATTACTAGAACCTCATCATTAGATTGTTTAGTGTCATATCCAGGACACTCGTTGTGGGTGGGAGATCTTACCTCTCTGCACAGAAGCAGTTAGAGTATTCTACAGCCCCCCCTCATCCCATTAGGCGGTGGAAGACCAAAGAAATATGGCCTATCGCCGAATTGTAACTAGTTCAAGACTTTCCTTTAGAACTCAACTGTTCATTTAAAAAATCATTTGTAGGTTTTGTAAAAAGAGAAGAACATGGAGGTCAAGATTTTCGAAGCTAAGTCCAAAAATGCAAATTCAAAAAAAGGGTTTCTAAAAGGTTTTGTTGTAAGTTGTCGGTAATCAACTACCAGGTGTAGATAAAATGCGGTATCATCTGTCAGCTTTCAAAATGTGGTAATCGTATTCTGTTTTCGTTGTCCAGTGAATTGATGATGATAAATTATCTTTTAGGTTAAAAGGTTATCAGAGGTTCGACTTTTTACGAGAGATTGAAGAAGAAAAAAGAAGCCAAATACGAATTGGGGAGATGGTATGTGTTTTTCTTTGTTTTCTTAGAACATCTGTCAACTATCCTTGCCCAAATGACACGAAAACACTCCCATTTGTCATAGGCGTAAAATCAAGTGGGTTCACGAAAAATCCCACCCTGAAGTTAAAAGAAAAAGAATCACCTGTCAAATTTTGTATTTTTCAGATATGAAGTTAATTCTGCAAAGAAATAATATTCTAAAAACAATGTCTATCAATTTTTATTTTTAGAAGAAATTTTATCAAAAATTATTATTATAATTATTATTAACGGATTTTTTCACATCACCTCAATCTGATGGTTTTTCATTGGAGTTTGAGTGACAGCAAGTCTCTTCAAGTTTCCAGGACTCTTCTCGGTATACTAGCCGATTTTAGCAGTTCTGTGGGTAGATGGTTTCAATTCTTCTGATCTCCAGTTCATCGATTCTCTTTTCCAGCTTCTTAGGGACTGCTCCGAGTGTTTCGACTATGATCGGTATCATAGTCACGTTCATATCCCACAACATTTTCAGTACTCTGACCAGGTTCAGCTTTTCGCCTTCTTTCGGCACAGCAAAACCCACTCTATGCCAGTTTTTCTTTTCGGGTTGTTAATTATTACTTGATCTGGTCTTCTGGCCAGTATTGAGTGATCCGTTTGTCCAAGAAAATTTCATGCGTCTTATCTTTCATGACAAATTCTGGTTTGTGTATATATCATTCGTCAGTAGAGTTAAAATTTAATCTCTTGCACAATTCCCAGTGGATCACCTTTCCCACCCAGTCATGCCTATTTTTGTATTCCTTTTGTGTTAGTTTGCTCCATTCGCTTGTTATATGATTAACCGTTTCATGTTTATCTCCATATAACCTACACTTGCTATTCTGTTGTCTCTAATTAATTAATAATTACCACAAGGTTTGATCTTCTGGCCAGGATTGGGTAATCCTAGAAAATCTTATGCGTCTTATTTTCTTGGTCACATTCTGGTTTGTGTGTATACCATCTATCAACACGGACAAATTTTCGTCTCTTGCACAGTTCCCAGTCGATCCCCTTTTCTGCTCAATCATGCCTACTGTTGCATTTCTTTTGTGACATTTCGCTGCATTCGCTTATGTGATTAACCGTTTCATCTCTTTTATCAGAGCGGTCAGAGTGTACGCCAATGGCCCGGGAGACAGGAGTTAAATCCGAGGTCGACTCACACCAAAGACTAAAAGAATGGTACTTGATACCTCCTTGCTTAACACTCAGCATTATCAGGTACGTATCAAGGGTAAAGTGGAGCAATCAAAGGAAAAGAGCACACCCCGGTGTTGTAGCTATTGAAAAGGGAGCCTTCGGGTCGCCCTCGACTACAGTTGCCAACCTTACTATAATTATTACTCTTGTGAGTTTTTCACACCAACGTGGGTCTCTCATTGAAGTCCGTGTGACAGCAAGTATCCTCAGATCTCTAGGACTCTTCTCAGTATTCTGGCAGATCTTAACAACGTTGTAGTTTAGATACTCTTCGCTCATCCTCCGATTTACAACTTCTCCAGCCCCCTTACCAAACTTTTGGGGATCGTTCCTATCGCATTGTATCACCGTCACCTGCATGTTTCATATTATTATTATTATTATTATTATTATTATTATTATTAAGTAGAAAAAGGATAAGCGATGGGTTCATAGGTGTGATTTGAACATCTGGAATCCAATATCTCTTCGTTGATCAGTTGGCAGAACAACTACTATGTTTAAACAGGCTCGAATGCTGGGTGGTCATCAGCATTACTGACATATCTGCCCGTACAGCTGAAAGCTGGTTGAAACGCTTTAAGGGTGGTGACTTGTTCTTTGTTCATTGAAATAAAATTCAGCTGCGAATGAGTATAAGTGATCTATTATCTAGCTTGAAAATTTACTGGAGTGTTAGATTCATTTAAATATATTTTATCGATTGAATCATCCTGGGGGAGTCTCCGAGGCTCAATGGCTAAAGTGCTGAAATGCAGTTTCAAAGTAAGCAAATTTTGACTCCAGTTCACTTTCGGATTATTACACTTCAGATGGGTGTAAAATCTCGTTATCCTCTCTTGTAATGGGTTTAATAGTTTCACTGCTGTTTTTCTACAAGGATGGCTTTGGCATTAAGTAACCCACGAGAGTTGATATGCTATTAAACAAACAAACCAGAGACCAGAATCATCCTAGGTATGTCATTAAAATACACCTGGTGGTGAGACTCTTGTTCTGGATCTCTGGAGAGGATGGAGTCGAATCTTTGTTACCATTCAAAAAATGTTTGGCATATCAACCATTGTAAGTTATTTAATACCAAATCCTATTTACATATATATATTAAATATATGATTTGGTTTGATTGGGTTTTATGGCATATCAACTATTGCAGGTTATTTAATGCCAAATCCTTTTTATATACATATACTAAATATTATATTATATTTACCAACCCCTCCGTTCGGGCAGGATATGATGACACAAGGTCAATTTTAAGCGGAGTTTAACAGGTATGAATTCAGAGTTTTCTTTCTCCTAGAATAGTTGCCTCACCAAGACTGAAGAACCTAGTCTGCCCTACTATTTACCCATAGCTGGAGGGAGAATGGTTAGATTCATACCTTTCCCAAAGGTATTAGAGCTATATATATATATATATATATTATATATTAAATATATATCATTTGATTTGGTTGGGTTTTATGACATATCAACAATTGTAGGTTATTTAATGCCAAATTCTGTTCATACATATGTATTCGATATATATGATTTGGTTTGGTAAGGTTTCTGGTCTACTAATTTCAGAGCCTTGCCACTTACGGTGGAAGTAGCTCTTTCTTATTTCAAGCACTTGCATTCTGTTTTATTTGTGTTCACGCGGAAGACAGTGCCTCCTGCTGCCTGCTACAGACCATGCAACAGTGATTCGGCTTGGGCAGGTGTATTTGTGGAAATCGCTAGGTCATCTGCGTAGTCTACGCCTGTCATAGTTACTGCGGGATATCGTGTGTTTCTTGTCTTTTTAATGTGATACCATTTTCTTTTACGTCACTCGTATATCATCCTGCTAAATCTATTTCTTCAAGTCGGGGAGGGAAGAACCATCTGTAATTTTTTTGTACTTCAGTCTACATGCCGAAATACATTATGTGACTGTTTTTCAAGGTAGTTTTCTTTTCTTAATATTATGAGTAGGCTTTGAAAGGAATTAAAAGCCTACACATAAACAAGGTACGTCGATTTAGAAAAGAAAACCACCTTAAAATCTATCACGTCGTGTATTTTTGCATGTAGACTGAATTGCCAAAAAATTAGAAAGTGTTTCACACCCTTCCTCTCTCCCTCTTACAGAAATGGACTAAGCAGAATGACATAATAGGTAAAGATGTATTGTAGCTGTGGCTGCGTTACCAAGTTAGCTGTGGGACGTGGACATGATTTAAAAGTTAGACGACAGAATGATTTTGGGGACGAGAAAGAAAGTCGGGACACTCTTATCACTAAAAATTGGTAAGGGTTTTTCTTTTCTTTTTTTTATCAGGAAATAGGAGCAAGGGTCTGCTAGGAAAATTCCAAAGTGAGATTATAGGCACGTGAAAAGGCCCGAGAGGTCGTTGTTGGGATTAGATTTTGACTGTGGCTCTGTAATGGTTTGGTTTGCTTTGCTTTTATGGCACTTCAACCATTGTAGGTTATTTGATGCCAAAGCCATTTTTATACAAGTAGACAGTTCTATTTCAAACAATTCGGTTTAGTATAAGTATTGTTTTTTGTTCACACTCAGTTAAATGTCAAAACAGTTCTATTTCAAGCAATTCAGTTTATCATAAGTACACAGTTTAGTTCTATTTGACCCATAGATAGGATCCTATCAGGTGGTACCACTCCGGGCCAGAGTGGACCCTGGAGCGATGGCAATGAAGGGGTCCTGCGCATTTCCCAAAGCTCCAGCATCACTGTAACCTCACCATCAGATTGTTTAGTGTAGTATCCAGGACACTCGTTGGGTGAGTCTTACCCCTCTGCATAGGAGCAGTCAATGTATTCTGCAGCCCCAGCCAACTGGGCAAGGTTCTCTAATGGTATAGGGCATATTCAATTGAAGTTCTCGTGAACCATAGGAGTAGGAATACTTCTGTAGGGAGTGCTGTAGGGCTATATAAAATTGCTTGAGGGTTAAAGGACCTAGCTCCGTTTTTTTTTTTTTTGTCTTTCTACCTTCATTTTCGTTGCCTCCTCGAAACTGTTCTATGAGTAATATATTCAGTAAAAACGATTGTAGAAGCCCGTGGCCTCCAGTTTGGGAACCGTTGATTAATTTTTCTTTTTTCAATTTCATAATATATTTTCTATTTATTGATGTCTGTGGACTTAATTTCTCTGTTCACACGAACAGATGCATTTCTATGGGGATTGCCATTCTTATGGCGCAGATTTGTTGTTCTTCAGTTCTTCGCTGAATTCCCAGCTGAAAATAAAAAGACGCTCAAATAAATAATTATCGTTTTAAAAAAATAGCTCACTTATTTTATTACCTGAAAGTTAATTAAACACTTTTATAATAAACTATAAATTTAATAAACACCAGTTAATGCAATTATTCAATATTTTTTTCTGATCAAGTCTACCAGAAATCCTTGTAATAGTCTTTTCCTTTGAAATGTTTTAAACACTAAAATAAAATATTATTCAGTTATTCATATTTGATATTTCAATGGAAGTCTGTTCATATCTATCTATCTATCTATCTTTCTTTGCAAGTCTGTTTGTATCGATCAATGTATTTATTCACCAACCTCCTCAGAACGAGCAGGAAATGACACAAGATCAGTTTTTTAAGCGGAATTTAACAGGTTTGAATTCAGAGCCTTCCTTCTCCTAGACTGGTTGCCCAACTATTTACTCATCGTTGGGGCGAGAATAATTGGATTCATACCTTCCCCAAAGGTATTAGCAATCGCCGAGGATTTGAAGTCTTGTCACCGAGTCCATTTCCTACAACGCTACCCATTATACCACAGAACATTCGCGTATCTACCAATGTAAGCCTGTTCATATCTATCTATCTATCTATCTATCTAAGTTTGCTAGTCTGTTCGTGTCTATCTGCCTATCTATCGTAATAAGTCTTTCCCCCTCTATTTCTTGGTATGTAACCAACTCTTCATCGTGTTAGAATGCGACACAAGCTTAGTTCAATGTGAGGTGCAAGTCTCTTGTGATGACTGTGCGAAAATTACACAATTCCATCGACATACGCATTTAAGGACGCCTCAGGCACCGGATAATCGATCCATTTCTTATCCATTTTAGACAAGGATGCAGGTACTGCCTGTTGGGAAAGCTCACTGGAATATTGGGGTGATTAAGGATATCACAGAGACCACCCGGCACGTATGAGTGGTGCGCGATCTCACACGAAAAAGATCTATCTCAGCGTGTTGCATATTGACACTTCACCGAGCTGTCAATCAGAGATTCTCTGCACAGGACGCACCGTTGAAAATCAGCAGAAACAGTCACGTGGTTAAACGGAAACATATGGACGTTATGAAATGATATATGCAGATGCTCACGTGAGATACGGGCAGTGAGAGTCTCAGTCTTGAGACAGTCTCAGCTTGCGACCAGAAGAGATTCAGTCCGTCACGGAGAGCGCCAGCATGTAGCTGGGCGCCCCGTTGTAAGGAAGCGTCCCACAGAGTGACCTGCAATGAGCTCCCGACTGAGTAACCCCCACCCCGACCAAGAAGCAGAAGAATTGCTAATTGCGGCCTTGAAGATAACGCTGCGTGAGAGAGTCAAGAGAAGAAGTTATTGGTCAATATGACAGTTTGTCTTCGTCTCCCTCCGTCAGTCTGTCTCTCTCTTTCACACTTAACACCAGTTATAACCTCTTTCGAGAATAAAGTGTGAGAGTTATAGTTTTATAACAATATTTACCAACCCCTCCGCTCGGGCAGGATATGACACAGGGTCAATTTTTAAGCGGAGTTTAACAGGTTTGAATTCAGAGTTTTCTTTCTCCTAGACTAGTTGCCTCCCCAAGGCTGAAAAACCCAGTCTGCTCTACTATTTACCCATAATTGGAGGGAGAATAATTGGATTCATACCTTTCCCAAGGGTATTAGTGCTATGTGAAATGCAATCAGTGTCATCCAGGGTTTGAACTCGTGTCGCCGTGTCCATTTCCTACGACAATACACGGTGGTGTATACACGGTCTTAAAATTTCATCTAAATATTATAAACCATTTGAAATAAAGCAAAGAAAACATGAACAGCTGAAATGTTTAACTTGTAAAGGTGAAAATATTGACTTACTGAAATATAGCGGATCTTATTGCCAAATGCGCGGATGAGTTCGTCTTCTCGAAGGCAGTAAGTGTTAATCATCTAAGATGACATAGAACCATCCAAATCAATGATATAAATAAGTTACAAGAAATATCCTGAATGTAATAAATGCTTTCAGAACAGCTGGAAGTCTAAAAACGCCACATAAAATCACAAAGGGGCAAACAGCCTTTTGTTCCAAACTCTATTGCTGGGTCAGTTTTTCTACAAAGCATCTGGCCTTAAGAAACACCAAAGAACGCTCAATCTCTCAAATCTGTGCTTCTTGTCCAATAGCTCATAATCAAGAAGTGACGATGCTTGAATATTAGTTGATAGCCATTATCTATCTATCTATCTATCTATCAGTCTGCTTAGATCTATCTATTTATCCCATTTTGTCTAGATCTCTCTCTCTCTCTCTCTCTCTCTCTCTTTCTCTCTCTCTCTCTCTCTCTCTCTCTCTCCCTGCTTAGATGTATCTATTCATGCCATTTTGTTTAGATCTATCTATCTATCAGTTCGTTATCTATCAGTTCATATAAATTTGCCTATCTCAACCTGTTCTTCCCTGTCTACTTCTGTTTACCTTTCTCTGTCATATATATATATAGAGAGAGAGAAGGAGAAAGACGGAATTGACCGAGTGAGAGCGTACCAGCTAATTGTATATAGACCTTTCCCTTTCCCACTCCCTCTCCCTCCCTCCCTCTCTCTATATATATATATAGGGTGAGAGAGAGAGAGAGAGAGAGAGAGAGAGAAAGAAAGACAGAGAGACATTGTCAGACATGCAGAGAAACCAACGTGTGTATAAGAGTGTGTTAGTTATTTGAGAACAGAACTTTTGCAGGCCGTAAATGCAAGGTGACCTAAAGTAATGTTACGTGGCATGGTTCAAATTTTTGCATCCTCATTTTTCTTACCACTCTTCTACACGGTCCCTATGAACAAACGCAGAAAAATTTTCGACCAAACCAAGAAAATAATTACTCTTTTTTTTTTTAGCGTAAACATTTTTTGCATTTATTTTTGTTAACATTTTCATAGAGAAACGATGGGACAAGTGTTTTGGACTTAAGGATATTTGGAATAACAGGTGCGTGGTTTGAGCCAAAAGTATCGAGACTGAAGCTTTAAACGATATATTATAGAAGGTCATTCTATATCCCGATTACCCCAGAAAGATAGATAGATAGATAGATAGATAGATAGATAGATATTGCCCAGTCAGCTGGGGCTGTAGAATGCACCGAGTGCGCATCTGCAGAGAGGTAAGATCTCCCCGACGAGTGTCCTAGATATGGCACTAAACAATCTGATGGTGAGGTTCCAGTGATGCTGGAGCTTTGGGGAATGCACAGTACCCCTTCATTGGTATCGCTCCCAGGTCCACTCTGGGCCAGAGTGGTAGCACCTGATAGGGTTCTATCTATGGGTCAAAAAGAACTAAACAGTGTACTTATGGTAAGCTGAATTGTTTGAAATAGAACTGTTTGACTAAACTGAATTGTTTGAAATAGAAATGTTTTTGATAATTAAACAGTGTACTCATGCTAAATTGAATTGCTTGAAATAGAAGTGTTTTGACATTTAAACCCCGTACTTATGCTAAATTGAATTATTTGAAATAGAACTTTTTTATTTGTATAGAAATGGATTTGGCATTAAATAACCTACAAAAGTTGATATGCAATAAATCTAACCAACCAACCAACCAACCAGATATATATATATATATATATATATATATATATATATGTGTGTGTGTGTGTGTGTGTGTGTGTGTGTGTGTGTATAAACAACTATATATATAACAACTATATATATATATATATATATATACAAAAGGATATTACGCCTTGAAACTCTTTCTACCAAACAGAATAAAAAACGAATTTATACAAACTAAAACATTTTAATTCTCAATTATTTATTCTGTCCTTCATTAACTTCCGTTTAAAAATATTTACCATTTAAATAATTGTCACATTCTATTGATTAATTTTCCTACTCACGACATCTTCCTGGTTTGTTTTCTTTGTTTAATAGCATATCAACCTTCGTGAGTCATTTAATGTCATAGTCATCTTTGCAGATGAATAGCAGTGATTTTATATAACCTATACCTTGAGAAGAAGTTTAAATCTTTCCCAAGGGTTTTAGTCAGAAAGTGTATGTTATAGTACAACAGGAGTTCAAACGCACTTACCACCGATATTATAGTCTTCGAAAAAAAAAATGAACTTCACATTTGAAATTATTTATAAACACCTGCGAGTCGTGCGAGGAAGTTGTTAAGTCGTAAAGATTAGGTTCAAGTTTCATTCACAGGTGAAGCCAATCCCTTTAGATTCATTAGCCTTTCAGTCTTGAAATGTAAACAGCCATGAAGTAAACATCCTGTGATATTGGCCTGATGTCAAAACCAGTCTAGATCAACAAATTTATACAAAAAACATTTTTGACCGTGGTTAAGGAGTCTTTTCTTTTGTTCATGATATATATATATATATATATATATATATATCATCATCATCATCATGTCGCGCTGGTAGCACGGATATCCCTGACCCTCTCTCGCCACTCCTCCCTATTGTTCATCGCCCTAGGCAGGTCTTCAGGACAACATCCCGTATCCTCACATAGCTGCTGAATGTATGTTCGTGCTGGTCGTCCTGCTTTTGCACGGCCATTTGTGGGGGTCCATAAGAGTACATCTCTTATGAGTTCGTCCCTGCTTCTCCAGCAGTGTCCTGCATGTCTGGTTCGTCTAACTTGAATAGTTTTCGTGATAGGAGGCAGGTGGCCGTACAGTTGGTGTCTTGTGGGGTGTTGCCGGCAGGACTTGTTCAAGATTGCACGCAGCATTCTTGTGTAATTGCCGTCTATATATATGTGTGTGTGTGTGTGTGTGTGTGTGTGTGTGTGTGTGTGTGTGTATATACAGAGTGCGGAAGCAAAATTAGGAAAATTCAAGTATAATAATAAACGACTCTATTATAAAACAAGATTGATTTTGATTTTAAAAAAAAAAGTTAGAAGATAGATAAAAAACAGTTCATTTACTCAATATGGTCACCAATTTTTCAATTATTGTATCAACACGCCTTTGAAACGATTTGCATGCCTTCAAAATAAATTCTTCAGACATTTTATTCCATTCCTCCTCAATAACAGTCTTAAGCTCATATAGCGTAATCAATGGGTTTATGATCTGGGCTTAATCTTCTTTAATTGCTGTCCTCAGTTTTCTCGTGAGTTTTCCATTCATTTGCGTGCTTTCTTATTGACGTTACGGGGTCCTTCTTAATCACCGTAGCGAGTTAAAAAGCCTTCTTTTCGTTTTTTCTTCAATCTCCATTCCCTCTTTTCCTTAAAAGGCTGTTTTTCTCGAAAAGATTTTTTTTTTGCTTTGTATACGGTAGACAAAGAAACTTTGGCTTGGTTTCAGCGTTAAGAAAATCATAGATTCTTTATTGTTTCCTTTCTTGCTCACTCATATTGGACCGAATTTTGATTTTAAAAAAGTGCTTGAAAAATAGAGCAAAATTTAGAGTTATCGCGTTTTTTTTTCAAAAATTGAACTAATCAAACAAACAAAAAAAACAAACATTTTAAAATCATTCCGTATTTTGCTTCCCCTCCTTATATATATATGTGTGTGTGTCATTGGCCAAGTGGGTAGAGCGTTCGCCAATGGTCCGGGAGACCTGGGTTCAATCCTAGATCGCATCATACCAAAGACTAAAAAAAAAAAAATAGTTCTTTATACCTCATTGCTAACACTCAGCAATATAAGGTACGCATCAAGGGTAAAGTGGAGCAATCCAGCAAAAGGAGTTGTGCCCTCCCCTACATCTTGGTGTAGTAGCTATTGAAAAGGAAGCCTTCTGGTCGTCCTCGACTACGGTCGCCAACTTTACTTATATATATATTGAGAGAGAGAGAGAGAGAGAGAGAGAGAGAGAGAGAGAGAGAGAGAGAGAGAGAGATGTTGTTTATACAATTTTATTAAGATCCTTTCCAACTTCCTGACAAGTGTTCTAATTTCAAGTTTGAATTGGTAGATAAATTCACCAAATTTTTCTTTCCGAGTCCTTCCGGACCCTTCATAGGCCATCATCGGGGCGGAGGGGGTTTCAAAAACGCAAAGAATAGTTTAGAAAAAATTGCTATAAAATCATGGAGTTGTTTTTTTAAAAACTAGTGGAATGGGATGGAATTTGTGTGCATGGAGTTTCATATAAAATCAATGTTGAAAAGTGGACAAGCTCATATCCTTATATGGTTACAAAAAAAGTAAATAAAAGCATTTCAAAACGTTGTCGTTATTTTAAAAATTAATTCTATTAATTATACGCTTTTTTTGTTTTTGTTTGTTGGGTTTCTTGGATTTATAGTCGTCGCTTATTACTTTTATGTACTATTATAGTAGTGTTTTCAATTAGAATTTTTCGAAATTTGGATTTGGGGACGGAATGACTTTTAAGATGTACCCCTGAAGACTTTGCGTTTTTTCATATTTGTACATTTTCATAATGTTGGATTTATTTCCAGTCTTTATATATATATATATATATATATATATCCAGTCAGCGTCGTGTCCGAAGCCAATGGTTGTGGATTATTTACGTATAGAATATATGAGGAATTTCATATAAATCTCTGGGAGTGCTCAATGTATGGCTATAGTTATATATTCTCTATCCAGGTTTATATAACAAAACTCATATACAGAGCGTATGCAATGCAATTAGAAAAAAGCTCAAACCTGGTTAAATTGTCATTATAAATCTATTTCTGTGAATAATATTATACTCTTCGTCTCATCAGATGACTCCAGGCGTTTAATTTCAGGTTAAAAAACAGCAAATATGGATTACAGTCTATATATGGTTATAAAAAAAAGGAAAGAAAAAATATATAAATTTAAATTCTCTGGCGAAAGTAAAGGGGGTTAAAACAATAAATTATTAGAAAAAATTAAGAAATCAGGAGAAGGGTGTTCCTGTAAATTAACCCATCCTCATTTGAACGTATACTAGATTTTTCGTAGCAGGTGGAATTTTCTGAATAATATAAGCTTGTAAACTAAACGATTATCTTCATATATTTTTCCGTTTACTTCTATCCGATAATCGTAGAACTTGTGTGAAAAGTCACGTGGACAACTTCGATGTACCTATGGGTGCTTACGATTCAGCCCATGTAGTAGACTTAATAGGGATTTATATCTTGGATACGTTGGGTCGTATTATCAACTTGGAGCAGGTGGGGCTTTACCGAGATGACGGAATTATCTTCATCCCGGACAGTAACGGCCACTAGAGTTCTAAAATACAAAAGAAAATTATTAGGGCATTTAAATTACTAGGTCTACGAATTGAAATAGCCTCAAACTTAAAGATAGTTGACTTTCTTCATATCACACTTAATTTAAATAATGGCACTTCAAACCTTTTACTAAGAGCAATCTCATCCTCGCCCACATAAATATTGACTCTAACTACCCAAGATCGTTATTGAAGCAGATTCCTAAAGCCGTGAACCAGAGGATAAACAGACTATCCTCATGTAAAAGAATTTTTGAGGAGAGCAAAAGTATATATGATAAAACCTTTAAAAACAGCGGATTCCAAGGTAGACTGGAGTATGTGAACCCAGTGAACTCCGGCTCTAATGGAAGAAGTAATAGTAGTGGGGCCTGCGCACTCGTCAAGGTAGGTGACACCAATAATAATTACTCAAATAGACGAGGAAAAAATAGAAATAGAAGAGTAATCTCGTTTAACCCGCCATTTTGTAACGTTATCAACATTAACATAGGTAAATACTTCCTAAACCTCCTGGATATGAACTTTAATAGGGACACTCCATTAAGAAAAATGTTTAATAGGAACACCGTAAAAAAATAGTTACTCTTGTACAAACAATATGCATATTATCTTAAACAACCACAACAGGAAGTTACTAGACGAATTAAAAAGGAATAGTGGGGGACCAGATGAGGTGTCCTGTAACTGTATAAGAAAAGAGGAATGCTTCTTGAGTGGACGATGCAACTCGAAGAACATCGTATACCAAACGTGCATTTCCCCCATGGTACATGATAATGAAGAGAAGAGGGTCTGTATAGGTATTTCCGCTGGGAATTGGAAACAAGGACTGTATAACCACAAACATTCTTTCTCCAATCTGCGACTTAGAAATCAAACCACCCTATCTAAATATTTTTGGAACCTTAAGGATCAGAGGTTAACCCCTCGAATAAAATGGAAAATAGTCAGGCAGTCTTCAACTGCGAATAGCTTCAATGGCAGATGTAACTTGTGTATCGATGAAAAAAATTAGTATAATTAATTTTAGAGATTGCTGACTATTGTTGAATGAATGTAACGAGCTTATGTTTAAATGTAGACATAAAAGTAGATTTAAATTTTCAGACAGGGAGCCACCAAGGCTCATACTCTAGATAATAGCAAGGTAATTGATTGATGATTTTTTTAAAATTGAAAATGACGTTTATTGCAGTAGTTACTAATATTATATGATGGGGGATTTATGTAGAGAAGGAGATTCTTGGAACTTTAGATATTAATTCAAAATTAGGGTTTTTAATTTCTGGAGTGGTAATTTTCCTTTGACCATTTTTGGGTTAATTAAAGCCACCTGGTGGCTGTCAAAAGATTTTTTAGGAGGAAGATGATGACCTTATCAACAGAGGGAATTAACATATGTAAAAGAAGTAAACGGAAAAATATAAGAAGATAATCGTTTAGTTTACAAGCTTACATTATTCAGAAAATTCCTCCTGCCACGAAAAATCTAGTATATGTTCAAATGAGGGTGGGTTAATTTACAGGAACACTCTTCTCCTGGTTTCTTAATTTTTCTAATAATTTATTGTTTTGACTCCCTTTACTTTCACCAGTGATTTTTTTTTCACATATATATAGACAATAATCCATATTTGCTGCTTTTCAACTTGAAATTAAAAGTGTGGAGTCATTTGATGAGACGAAGATTATAATGATATTCTTTGCTGAAATAAATTTATAATGACAATTTAACCAGGTTTGAGCTTTCTTCTAATTGCATTATATATATATATATATATACGTTTAAAAAAAAGGAAGGGGAGAAAATTGACGTTTGGATAATTTAGGGTTTAAGATATGTATTACTGTAATTAATTAAATTGTAGTTTTTGCTTATGTTTGATAGAAATTTTAGTTTTGTTGTAATTCCTTAAATTATTGTTAAACCTGAAGAGTTACTTTAAAATGAGGTTTAAATTATTTTAGAAAGTAAATTAAAACCTACGTCTAGTTATTTTGTTATAGTCTCAACCGGAAACGAAATAAGACCGGAAGTAATCTTAAATCGGAGGAGACTCCTTTCCTTCCCTTCCCTTCCCTTCCCTTCCTGCCAGTGACTACCCCCATTCTGGCTGTATTCATTATCTCCATGTTCGATCTGAAGAAGTCCAGTTAAATCTTTTTTGTTTTCTCTAGAAGGATTATATATATATATATATATATTAACTAAACGCCTTGATTGTTTACACTTTGGTAACAATATCGTGTGATTTTGTTTATAAAAAAACATAAATAACGCCTTCCAAGAGTACTTAATCAATTACATATGTAATTATTATATCATCAATGCCATTTTGTATCAGTGGTGGGGGGTTTGTATGCTTGGAATATGCAAGTAAACACATAAGCAACATCAAGGTTTAGACTACATTTTTTATTCATGGTTCTGGATTGATTTTTATTGCATTGCAGTAATTTTGAAAGTATATGTAAGTGTTGGAATGTTTTCTTTTTATGTCATTGAATATTGCAAAAATAGTTTAATAGGTTAGCATAGCCACAAACTTAGAGATCGTTCATTACATGGAGTCGTTTATTACTCATGTTATAGTGTAAGAGAAAGGGCTGATGTCTAAGTTTCTAATCCTGGGCAGTTTCCATACAGATCATAGTGGATCGTTAGATCCAAAGGTTCTAGAACAATTTTAAGCGCTGTGAGAGAGAGAGAGAGAGAGAGAGATAAAGAAAGAAAGAGAGAGAATTTAATTGTGTTGTTGGCATCATAATTGGGGTCGGGATAGCCTTTGTAAAAAGAAAAAACAGCTCGTCTGGGGCAAAACTTGTTCAGATTTAGGGTATTGTTGTTGTTCGAGACTCAACAGAAGCGTCCCTACCGTCCCGAAGAAAAAATTCCAAACAATGTGACCGTGGGTGGTAAGATTTTTATTTTTTGGTTAGTTGTAAAATGGTGGGAGGTTGACTGGAAGTTCAAGAGTAAAAAAGGGAGGGGATAAAAAGCATTCTTCTTCTTCTTCTTCTTCTTCTTCTTCTTCTTCTTCTTCTTCTTCTTCTTCTTCTTCTTCTTCTTCTTCTTCTTCTTCTTCTTCTTCTCATTATTATTATTATTAAAAGCAGAAGTTGCAGCGTTTCTCTCCCGTATAACATACTGGTTTTAAGGTGGTCACCGATATTCATAAAGTACTTTTTTGGGGTAAAAAAATGTGTTATTTATCTATGCCTAACATGTATCCCACTTTCAAAATTTAATCACAAACATTTTCAATACGAAAAGAAACTTGCGAAGCAGTTGTTCTCATTGTTTGATAAGAAAAGAAAAAAAATCAACACGTCAGTGTTAATGGTCTATTTTAGTATGAAAATTTTCTTTTCAGTTTGATCTGCTCTCTATGGGAATCGTTATTATTACTTTAGGATATTTTTCTTTTTGGAAAAAAAAGTAAAAGGAAGAAAAAGAAGAATTAAGTTTTGAATATTAAAGCTAGTGAAAGGGTTCTAAAGTAGAGGCTCGATTTATTATTAACGTAAAATGTTTAACTTGTGTCCAACTTTATAAGACTACAACTGTAATAAAATAGACAAATAAATCGTCACTACCGCTTTTTCTGACTAACGTTCTCCACTTTAGTCTTGTCAGTCGCAGCCGTCTGACATGCATGCCGAAAAAGCTCAGCATTCGTGTAATGTGGCCAAGATCGACACTTCTTGGGCCTCAGGGGGCCGTCGCCCGAGACTCTCACCTGTTTCGGCAGGGCATGATTCATCGCCTGCCGCTTGAGGAGCTCCTTTTTAGGGAAATGCCGATTGGGCTCCAGGCTTTTTTGGAGCCACCGACCGTGTCTAAGCTACAGCCCTGCGCCTCGCTTCCGCGTTAAAAAGACCTTGTGCCAAACATTAGCACTGTGAGATGTCGATCAAATACCACTTTCGATTTTTCCGTTAAATATGAGGGTCATAATAAAAATAATTCTTTTGAAAAAAGAAAAATGATTTTTTTGGAGTTTTTTTTAATATAAATGTTAACACTGCATTGTTTGGAATTGGTTTATAGCCAAAATTATTTTAATCTCATAAAAATGTTTCTTTTGAGACTATTTGTACTATATTCACAATTAACGCTAGATAGGAATATGGCCATGTGTGAAATGGACATATAATGTTCATTGCGACATAAAGAACATAGGAATCTCGAAATTCGAAACCACGTAACGACTTCTTGTTCAGGTACGAAACCTTTTTATTAACTTTGAGTTAAAGGTTTCGACATAAGGAGGAGAGACACAATCTTGCTATGCTGTCTTATTCATCTGGCCCCATCGCGTGCGGCACCCATAGGGCGCAAGTTCGCATCGCCTCTGCGAGCTCCAAAAGTCGGTACTTCTCGTTTGGCGTCTAGTACTCAACTCCCTAACTTTCTTTAAATTTTTCACAAACCTCTGCGCGCTTCCGGTGCGTGACGTCATTCGCACCCCGTCACCCGTTTCGTCTCGGACTATTGTGACATCTCTGAATAATACCACTTACATCAAGGTTGCACCTAACTAACCCATGTGCTGCGCCAAAAGCTTCTCAGCCTAACTAAACTCAAAGGCATGGACCGAAACCCTTGGCCATTACGTTACATATTAAAAAAGGCGGCAAATCAAACTGCGTGCTCTAGGCTTGAACAGAGGTCTTTCATGAACTTTTTGGATGCTAAGAAGTGCAAAATATGTGAAATTTACAGAAGAATATATGATGTGAAGGGAGAATCATATTTTAGTAAAAAAAAATGTTTGCTACTACGAACCTAAGTGGAAAAGGCAGTCCATGAAGAGGAAACACGTAGATAGGTTGATAATGCCATTAAAATCAATCAAGCAATCTTAACTTTCCCACCGTCTTTCTACGTTTACCGAGTTTATTCAATATCACCTTGTATAAGCATATAGACTAAACATGGGCAAGATTTTTCAAGAAGCAGGTTTTGTTTGTTTTTTTCTGACATATAGACCATTTCTGGTTATTTTACGCCAAGTCCTGTTTTTACATATATATTTGATATATGATTTGTAAACATATTTTTAGATCACACAGTTAAACGAACAAACAGTTCTATTTCTAACAATTCAATTTAGCATGAGTTAACCAAGTTAAATGGTTCCAAGTATTGCTATCTATCGCCAACAATTTAATTAAACATCAATCATTTGTTTATACGCAGTTAAATGATGAAACGGTTCAATTTCTAACAATTCAATTTAGCATAAGACTAAACATGGGCAAGATTTTTCAAGAAGCAGGTTTTGTTTGTTTTTTTCTGACATATAGACCATTTCTGGTTATTTAACGCCAAGAATCTGCTTTATAAAACGGAAAAAGTTGATTTTTTTTACTCTTCGGTAAAAAGATCTTTAAAAAAAAAAATGAAGTCTTGAGTAGGTCATTCAGAAAGCTCAGCGAACCACATGTAAGATTAACGTCTAAATAACGACAGATTGCAATAAAAAGTAAGTTCTTTTAATAAGAACGAAAAACCTGTCTATATAATGGGCTGTGTAATATTTTCCGATATCTTTCTTTGATTTCTTTGTTCGTCTGTTGATAACTTCTGCTGGAATGAAACCGTAGTATCAGTGCACTCTGTCAAGGACTGAAGTGTCTCTCTTCAGCTCCTCTGTCTTGGATCAGAGTGTAGTGCCTGTATTCATGTAAATCTAATTACATATAACGTAGAAACGCAGTTTCTTCAAGGCAGCGGTCGTATCGATACTGCTGTATGGATGCACTACTTGGACGCTAATTAAACGGCTGGAGAAGAAGCTAAACGGCAATTACACAAGAACGTTGCGAGCAATATTGAACAAGTCTTGGCGGCAACACCCCACAAGGCACCAACTATACGGCCACCTGCCTCCCATCACGAAAACTACACAACTTAGACGAACCAAACATGCAGGACACTGCTGGAGAAGCAGGGACGAGTGATGTACTCCTATGGACCCCCACATATGGCCAAGCAAAAGCTGGACGGCCAGCTCGAACATACATACAGCAGCTCTGTGAGGGTTCGAGATGTAGTCCTGAAGACCTGCCAGAGGCGATGAACGATAGGGAGAAGTGGTGAGAGAGGGTCAGGGATATCCGTGCCGGTGGCACGACATGATGATGATGATGATGATAACGTAAGGGTAAGAGTTTTCAACAGTTCAGTCGGAGGAAGCATGTTTAGGGTAACGGTTACATTATAGGAAATGGAATCACTGACCTGAGTTCAAATCCTGGACGAAACTGATTGCGTTTGACATCGTATTAATGTACTTATGAAAGGCGTGAATTCATCCGTCCCTTAAGCTATGGATGAATAGTATACTGAATTATTTAGCCTTGGTTAGGTATCTGAACTAGAATGAAAACTGGATTCAAACCAGATGTACTCAGCAGAAAAATTGACCTTGTGTCACACGTACAGTTTAGTTGAAGATATGAACTGTTTGATTGCTAAAACAGAGGTTTTGTTAATTGAAGTGAAGACTGGTGTTCACCAGACTCACTTTTTTGATGAGCTGATAACAGAATAATGAAGCACCAGTCTGCTACAGATACTTGTAAATAATCCTCCTCGGGTACTGAATTCAAATTCCTTCTTCTAGACCGGTAGCCAACCAACGCTGCTTTACTATCTACCCATAGTTGGAGATGGATTCATACTTTTCCTAAAGGTATTAGTGAAACGAAATCAGCTTTGTCCAGGATTCGAACTCGGGCTGCTAATTCCATTTTCAATTATAATAACCGTTTCGCTAACTGCGACTCTTTTTTTCTCTTTCTTAGTGCCCTGACTTTCTTTCTTGTTGGACTGTGTAACCTTCAATTTGAATTGATAATTCTTATTGACTACAAGAGTTTCCCTAAGATATAAATATTCCCAATTGCCATTGAGTAAGTCTTTTTTTTTTCTTTTTCGTGAAGTGATGAAAAATCATCGGTTTTACCAAAAAGGGAACGATGACACAACTTCAACTTCAGAACTATTTGTCTCTGTTGTTTCACATCTTTGCTCGCTCGTCATATTTTTATAACAACGTCTATCCCACATTCAGTAGACTATTTTGTCATTTGTTTGAATTTCATTCAGAAAAAGATATTACAACCTACGACTTTATTTCTTGAAGGGATAAATTTAGTTCTCGGTCATTTCATTCATATTGAGGTCATATAAACACTGTTGACCTCAGTGCCCCAAAAGTCGCACGCACGCGTCAGAAATCTTCCTCGGTAGATCTTCTCAAAGAAGTCCATATAGACCCCTGGGGGCAAATAAAATTTTGACAGAGTAAATAAAAGCAAAGAGGGTGAATTTACACGTTTGAATTTAGAAACAGAACAAAAATCGCTGCATTATGTACGTATTTACCAACCTCTAAACACGAGCAGGATGTGACACAAGGTCAATTTTTAAGCGGAATTTAATATCAGAGTTTTCCTTCTCCAAGACTAGTTGCATAACCAAGGCTAAAGAACTCTGTCTGCTCTACAATTTACTCGAAGTTGGAGGGAGAATAATTGGATTCATTCCTTTCCCAAATAGTATGCGAACAGTCTCGTCCAGGGTTTGAACTCATGGCGGAGTGTCGATTTTCCACAACGATAACCATTATACCACGGGCACATAGCTGGATCACGTAGACTAGTTGCCAAATAGTGTACATCTAGTTGAATACTTGATGGCCCCTAGTTGATTTGTTAGGTTTAATGGCATATCAACTTCGGTAGGTTATTTAACACTAAATCTTCTTTATACATATATATTAAATATGATTTGTTTTAGCTGGATTTTATGGAATATCAACCATTGTAGGTTGGTTAAAGGCAAATTCTCTTTACATTTCAATCATACATCTTAGATGCATCAGGGAGGTCTTCAGTGATGCGCTGTCTTCATTACCGATTTCGGGTTATTTCTGCATCATATCGGCTCCGACAGTAACCCCGGCATGACTCTGGAAGAGCCAAGCCGCCTCCATGATCGCGACGTGCTACGCTCGTGCCTCTACCAAAGCAAAGAAAAAATAATAAGGCCGGACTTCGGCCGTTCTTATAGACATCTGTCTTTTAGTAAACAGCCAATGAAAACAGGGCATATATATTAAATATATATGATTTGGTTTGGTTGGGTTTTATAACACATCAACCATCGTAGGTTATTTAATGACAAATCCTCTTTACACATCAATATAAATATCTATGATTTAGTTTGGTTTGGTTTTATGGCATATTGATCATTGTAGGTTATTTAATGCCAAATCCTGTTCATACATATATATTAAATATATATGATTTGGTTTGGTTGGGTTTTATGGCATATCAACGATTGTAGGTTATTTAATGCCAAATCCTCTTTATACATATATATTAAATATATATGATTTGGTTTGAGTGGATTTTATGGCATATCAACGATTGTAGGTTATTCAATGCCAAATCCTCTTTATACATATATATTGAATATATGATTTGGTTTGGTTGGGTTTTATGGCATATCGATCATTGTAGGTTATTTAATGCCAAATCCTGTTCATACATATATATTAAATATATATGATTTGTAAACACATTTTGTTGGTAGCATTTTTAAACAAGCCAGAGCTCATTTTCTTGCACACATTTAAATGCTTCTTAGTATTTCTTTTTATCACTAACAATTCAACTAAACATCTGTCATTTATTTGCACTCGGTTTAAATATAAAACAGTTCTATTTGACCCATTGATAGGACCCTACCAGATGTTACCACTCTGGGTCTGAGTGGACCTGGGAGCAATGGCAATGAAGGGGCACTCGACATTCCCCTAATCTCTAAGGCTGGAGCCTTGCCAGCTTGTTTAATGCCATATCCAGAACATTCGTTAGGTGTGGGTTATCCCTCTGTAGCGATGCAGTCGGTGTATTCTACAGCCCCAACCAACTGAGCTGCCAAGGCTTACAGTACCTGGTGTTTCCATCTAAATATGAACCAGACTCGACACTGCTTAACTTCGGTGAGGCCAATAGTGACACGTCGTTTATATATGATCCATTGAAAACATACTTGTCATTTAAATGAACAAACCATCTGGCTCTCACTTCGTTAAGCCTTTTCATAGTCAGGAACCTGTAACCTAATATTCATGATCTCCTCAGTGCCCACCAAACCCATCCTTCCCATTTAAAAAAATAATTCAAGAATCAAACGTGCGTTTTCATATATAGTTTACTGATCCTTTCTTATCAAGACATTATCACTTTATAAGTTTCTCAGCTGTGCTCACGTCTTCATTTAAATCAGGGCTTCCCAAAGAGGTCCATAAAGATCCCAGGGGATGAATAAAATTTAGGCAAGCTGGATGAAAGCATAGAGATCCACAAAGGATGAATCTATTAGTTTTCATTTATGAATAACAGAACACAAATTACTAGCTCGTGTAGACTAGATATTTTACACCTGGTAGAAAGCCTGATTAAACATGATGGCCACTTGTGATGTACCGTTCACATCTGACCTGTTCAGAACATACGGGTCATTTAAATAAACAAACGTTCTCGCTCTGACTAAAAAGATCTGGATCTTTTTAACATCGGTAACGATCCATATAATCATATTTTTTATGAAAGCAAACATTTCGAAACAATTATATTTTTAACGAATTATTATTACAGAATTTGGTATCCTAAAATATCCTTTTTTAAAATAGCTTAATAATCGTCTTTAGAAAAACAGATTATTCAGTTAACAGAAATTGATTTAAAAAAGAAAGGTTTGGTTTGGTTTCTTTGTTTCATGACATATCAACCTTCATGGGTTATTTAATGCCAAAGCCATCCTTGTTGAAGAACAGTCGCAGTATTATTTAACATATTGCTAGGGGAATAAGGGGGTTCATACGTGGTGCATTCAATAAGTTTCCAGCCTTTTTTATGTAGGCATTTGAAATTGTCGTAGACTCTTGAAAATTCACTATGTTATTGACATACATCTTATGAGATGACTGACCAATTCTTATGATTTCAGGTTCAAATGAACTGCTACAGCGGGAATTGGAATACACCCTAATAAAGTCTGATTGTCACAGCTGGTAAATTTCAAAAATGCAATCTGAACATGAGGACACTTTAGAAGAACGATATTCAATAAAATTCTGTTTTAAACTTAGAAAAAATGCCACAGCACCTTGCATGATTTGAGCATCAGTTTTCGAGTGGCATAAGAGATTCAAGGTAGGCAGGGAATCTGTGAGGGATGATGAGAGGTGTGGGTGGAGTAAGGAAGTCAATACACCACAGTTGATTGGCCAAAGGGTTAGGGTTAGGGTTACTATGTTGAGGTTTTAAGTGAGTTCAGGAAGAAATTCCTTGGGAAGATGCCAGCACTCTTCAAATCGGGTCAGTGGCCTTTCCACCAGGACAATACACCAGTCCACAACTCCATCCTTGTCACAGACTATTTGACCAAGATGATCATCAAGACAGTCCCTCGCCCTCCCTATAGTCCAGGCCTTGCTCCCTGTGACTTTTGGTTATTCCCTAAGCTCAAAGGCTCTCGTCATGAGACAATTGAGGAGATGAAAGAGGCTGTGACGAAGGTCATTGACATGCTCACACAAGAGGACTTCCATGGGGCGTTCCAGAAGTTGTTGGAACGGTACAACAAGTGCATTGCAGCCGGAGGAGATTACTTCGAAGGGGACTAGAGTTTCATGAGTGTACTATCAATAAAAGTGCCCATACGAAAAAGTCTGGAAACTTATTTAATGATCTTCGTATTTTTCCCAAGGATATTAGGCTGAAAGTGAACGTTATAGTTCGAACTCGCTTACTACAATATCGCAACCCAGCACGTAAGCCACTTCCTTTCTTTCTGTTCATTTTCTTATGCTTCCTCTTCCTCTTCTTTCTTTCTTTCTTTCTTTCTTTCTTTCTTTCTTTCTTTCCCTTTTCTAATGCCTTCACTTCCTTCTTTGCTTCTTTCTATTTCTTCCCTTCTTTCCTTTTAAATCCCCAATTTTTTACATCTTTCTCTTTGCTCCTAAACCGTCTGGAGATACAGAGAGAGAGAGAGTGAGAGAGAGAGGGGAGGGAGAGAGAGAGGGGGGGACGCGTACACACACGCAAAAATCATATAGAGATATTCCATTCTCTCAAGCCTTCCATGGATAAAGTTTAAGAGACACTTCTAGCTCTCTGTTTTTCTTTGTGTTTAACATCCACGCACATTTATTTAAAGCTTTTTTTTATCGCTAAGATAAACACATTCCTCTGAACACGGACATGCGCACAGAGACGAGTTTGCATATACTACCACGCATGCGCGGAGGTCAATTGGCATCACACTAACCCCTGCGAGCAAAACCAAGTTTATATATTTCTTCCCAAAGAAATTTATTCATTTGCCATGCTCGTTATCCAGAGTGAAGCCGTTCTGTTCTTCTTTCAGATGAATTGGAGGTGGAGCTAGAGTTTAAGGGGCCACGGACCTTCGTGATGGGGGGGGGGCACACCAGGTGTGAGGCGAGCATTTTTGCGAGTCTGTGTGAGTATTCGTAACGTTTGTCGCATATTTGCCTTGTTTCTTTAAAACTTACAGCTTTCTTCTTCTTCTTCTTCTTCTTCTTCTTCTTCTTCTTCTTCTTCTTCTTCTTCTTCTTCTTCTTCATTTTCACGTTTTCTTCGTCTTTTTCATCTGCTAAATAAAAGATACCTCATACTTTCTTTCTTTCTTTCTTTCATTTCGTTTTCTCCTTTCTCTTCAACTTTTCTCTTTTTTCTTCCTCATTTTCCTCAAATTAAGAAGAGACACATTTTCTTCTTCTTCTTCTTCTTCTTCTTCTTCTTCTTCTTCTTCTTCTTCTTCTTCTTCTTCTTCTTTGACCTCAAAGGAAGGAAACTTAACAGAAAGCAAAAATAAAGAATAAGGAAAAGCAAAGAAAAAATTGCCTTGTTAACAGAAGTATTAAATACTCCCCTCTTGCTCTCAGCCCCAACATCGCATCTCCATTTGTCTCTTTGACAGATGGATAAAACCGGCAGACGAGTTTGTTTTGGGAAAATAGGAACCAGCATACGTCGATTCTCCGTTTGGACAATTTTCCACGAAGGCCTTTTTTTTCCATCAGAGGAAAAATAATATTTTTTTTTTACTTCCAACTCGCAGCCTATTAGTAACCCAGAATCCAAATATTATATTACGACCGATGTTAGGGGAAATAGGATCGTTTGGTTTGGTTTGGTTTCTTTGTTTAATGGCATATCAACCTTAGCGTGTTATTTAATACCAAAGCCATCTTAGTAGATAGAGGGGCTATTTAACAAACAGCTGAGGGGTGATAAGGAGAGATAAAAGACCGACCAAATGAACTCGTACAACTAAACAATATCATAGAAAAAGTTCATAGACTCACTAAGATACTCAGATAAAATATGACCAAATGAGGTTTATTTTTCCTGCAGTCCACGTACTTATTCCATCGGTGTTACAGTGCTTGGATCCTATTGGTCCAAAAATTCATCAACCCCAGATATGTCGTCATCATATGAACTTATAAGCTTAGGAACTTTTCAGTTCACCCGGGTATTAACTCGTCGCTTCTTTTTTTCATGGTGCGAACTTCTGATATTACTGAGAGACTTAAGAGTTGATTGATTGATTTAAACGGCATGTCAATTCGTCTAGGGTTTATTTTATGCCTTGAAAGGAGTGGTGCCCTCCTCTACACCCCTGTGTAGTCGTTATTGAAAAGGGAGTTGTAGGGTCGCCATTGACTACTTACTTATTCTTTTTAAATACAAATAATCTTTTGTCAGATCTATTGGACTCATGGATGGAACACTAACAGGTACTACCACTCTGGGTCAGAGTAGACCTGGGAGTAATGACAATAAAGGGGTTCTCTACACTCTGAGCAACAGAACTGTAGCCTAATCACCAGATGCAGTTGATAAGAAAGAATATATAAGTATAACTTATATTTTCCTTTATTAGAAAAATCCGACTTTTTCATGAAAAATTACATATTAAAGTACAATTTCTTAGAATCTCATTAATAATCTGATCTTACAAGTGTGGGCTGAAAAGTTCACTGGCTGAAAATTTCATATGAAGACTTTTGTTGTTGACCTTTTTGACCAATGTGATATATGCCGTTGATGACTTTTTTTGCCAATGAGCTATCTGCAGTTGATGACTTTTTGGCCAATGGGCGATCTGTCGTTGATGACTTTTTTGGCCATTGGAATATCTGCCGTTGATGACTTTTTGGTCAATGGGCTATCTGCCGTTGATGACTTTTTGGCCCATGGGCTATCTGCCGTTGATGACTTTTTTGGCCCATGGGCTATCTGCCGTAGATGACATTTTTGGCCAATGGGCTATCTGCCGTAGATGACTTTTTTTACCAATGAGATATCTGACGTAAATTATTTTTTGACCATAGGGATATCTGCTGTTGATGACTTTATTTTACCAATGCGATCTAAGCAGTGCATCACCAATGGAAAAAGTGTGTGGATCGCAGGTGGGTATATGTTGAAAAACGAACCTCATTTAGACAAATCCCATGAGTATATTGGTCAGTCCATGAACATTTCAGTTGATCAATTAACATGTTTTGACATTTAGTGACTCAGTTACTTTCGCTGTTATTTAATCAAATTATCTAATAGTGGTTAGAGTCGAAATAGTTTGCTATTGCTTACAAAATAAAAGTTTTGTCAAAATCAAAACGTTTTATATGGCATTAAACTCTTATTATTCCCCTATATACTCTGATTTCATTGAAAAATAAGGTGATAGAACGAATTCATAGTTGTTAGTCTCTTTGGTTAGAGTGTTTGCCAGTGGTCAAGGAGACCGAGGTTCAATCCCTGGTCGATTCATACTAATCACCCCAAAAATGGTACTTGATGCCTCCTTGCTTAACCCTCAGCATTATAAGATACGGATCAAGAGTTAGTGGATCAATCAAGGGAGAAGAGTCGCGTCATTCCTTACACCTCAGTGTAGTAGCTATTGAAAAGGGAGCCTTTCGGTCACCCTCGACAACGGTCGGCCAACATACTTAGTCTCTAGTAATCTTCCAACTTGTCCAGTATGAAAATGAATATCATATGAGAATCCATTGTTCCAAAAGAAAAGACAATAGATAAACAAACTTAGGAGACGCGCTTTGTAGTCAGTGATCTGAGTTCAAAACCTGGACAAGGTTGTTTGCGTTTCACTTCGCGCTAATGCTCTTGTGAATGTTATAAATCGATCTATTCTCCCCACCAGTAATGAGTAATTAGTCGGGCAGACTGGGTTCTTTAGCTTTGTTTAGGCAACCAGTCTAGGAGAAGTAAAACTCTGAATTAAGACCAGTAGTACTCTGCTTTGCGAATTGACCTTATGTCACATCCTGCATGTGGCGGATAGGTTGGGTAAATGCATAGCACTACCGTCTCGGTAATTTAATGCCGGTTTAAGCCGGTTCATCCCTTAAATGAATGACCACT
Organism: Sepioteuthis lessoniana; assembly: GCA_963585895.1. NCBI lineage: Eukaryota > Metazoa > Mollusca > Cephalopoda > Myopsida > Loliginidae > Sepioteuthis > Sepioteuthis lessoniana. The sequence continues at coordinate 81,482,829 of OY757918.1, forward strand.
TGGTCAGAGTAAACTTCGTAAACCAGTGGCCCCTAACCATATTTTTTCTTATTCCACTATACTGACCTTAAATATTACTGCAAAGCAAAATAAATTTAGAAAATATATACTCTAAAAATCGATTGGGTTTCATGGGTAACTTTTCACAGCTCAAAGGATTTAATTTTAACGTGATTAGATATAACAATGTTTGAGCAGTTGGAAATAATCAGTTAGTTGATTTATTGGTTGGTTCTACGGCATATCAATACTTGTTGGGTTATTTAAAGCTGAAGTATCTTTTTGTAAGAAATGATGTGGCTTAAATTATCTAATGAAAGTAATCATAATTATAATGGTGTAAAGGAGGTGCCCGTGGTGTAATGGTTATCGTCGTTGGAAATGGACACGAGTTCAAATCCTGGACGAGACCGGTTGCATTTCACATAACACTAATACCCTTGGGAAAGGTATTAATCCAATTATTCTCCCTCCAGCTATGGGAAAATAGTAGGGCAGACTGAGTTCTTCAGCCTTGGTGAGGCAACTAGTTTAGGAGAAGGAAAACTCTGAATTCAAACCTGTTAAACTCCGCTTAAAAAATTGACCTTGTGTCATATCATGCCCGAGCGGAGGGGTTGATAAATATGATGATTATAATCATCATCATCTTCATGTCGTGCCGTTTGCACGGATATCCCTGACCCTCTCTTGCCACTTCTCCCTATCATTCATCGCTTCTGGCAGGTCTTCAGGGCTACATCCCGTATCCTCACATAGCTGCTGTATGTATGTTCGAGCTGGTCGTCCTGCTTTTGCTTGGCCATATGCGGGGGTCCATAGGAGTACATCACTGATGAGCTCGTCCTTGCGTCTCCAGCAGTGTCCTGCGTGTCTGGTTCGTCTAACTTTAATAGTTTTCAGGACGGTAGGCAGATGGCCGTATAATTGGTGCCTCGTGGGGTGTTGCCGCCAGAACTTGTTCAATATTGGTCGCAGCATTCTTGTGTAATTGCCAGTTATTCTTAAAATGATAATTTATTCACAATTATATCGTTTCAAGTGATTTTCCCTCTTTAATAATGATGATAATAAATGAATAAAATAGTATTAATAATAATAATGATAGATTTTGACCATACAATGAAAAGGTATATAAAAAAATACAGATGTTACATAGCCATATACACGAATATGGCCATGTGCGAAATGGACATCGAATGTTGGTAACATATATACACAATGTTCATATAGAAAACTCAGAACATAGGAATCTCGAAATTCGAAAACACGAAACAACTTCTTTGTTCAGGTACGAAACCTTTTTATTACTTTTGAGTTAAAGGTTTCGACATAAGGAGAGAGACACAATCTTTTTATGCTGGCTTCGTCATCTAACCCCTATCTCGTACGGCACCCATGGCGCGCAAATTCGTCTCGCTTCAGCGAGCCCCAAAAGTCGAACCTCCTCGTTCGGTGTCTAGTTTCAACTCTCTTAACTTTCTTCGAAATCCCCCAAATCCTCCGCCCGCTTCCGGTGCGTGACGTCACCCGCACTTTGTCACCCCGTTTCGTCTTGGGCTATTGTGACATCTCTGAGTGACACGTCCGCCGCCCGCACGCGCGTTAACACCTGCATCATGTTTGCACCTAACTAACCCATATGCTGAGCCGAAAGGTTCTCAGCCTAACTAAGCTCAAAGGCATGAACCGAAATCCCTCGGCTATTATATTACACAGATGCTTAAATACAGAATATACAGATGCACAAAATACAATGGGATTTTAAAATATAAACATATCACCTAAGACAAATGCACCCAACCAAGCCGAAACACTACTGCATAGTTTGGAACGAGCAGCTGTAGACATAGGCCTCCATGTCAATGCACACAAAACAGAATATATGTGCTATAATCAAACAGGTGACATCTCCACACTAGACGGAACCCCTCTTAAACTAGTGGACAAATTCACTTACCTAGGAAGCAGCGTCTCATCAACCGAAAAGGACATCGACACGCAGCTAACGAAGGCATGGACAGCTATCAATAGGTTATCGATCATATGGAAATCAGACATAACCGATAAAATGAAACGCAGTTTCTTCCAGGCAGCAGTCGTATCGATACTGCTGTATGGATGCACTACATGGACGTTAACAAAACGGCTGGAGAAGAAGCTAGACGGCAATTACACAAGAATGCTGCGAGAAATATTGAACAAGTCCTGGCGGCAACACCCTACAAGGCACCAACTATACGGCCACTTGCCTCCCATCACGAAAACTATACAAGTTAGACGAACCAGACATGCAGGACACTGCTGCAGAAGCAGGGACGAGCTCATAAGTGATATACTCCTATGGACCCCCACAAATGGCCGGGCAAAAGCAGGACGACCAGCACGAACATACATTCAGCAGCTATGTGAGGATACGGGATGTAGCCCTGAAGACCAGCCAGAGGCGATGAACGATAGAGAAAAGTGGTGAGAGAGGGTCAGGGATATCCGTGCTAGTGGCATGACAAGATGATGAGGTGATTAAACCATCAGTTAACTCTTGTCTGAAAAATTCTCAAAGGAGTAAAATGATAATTTGTTTGCACTCAGCTATATCGTTACAAGTAACTAACAATAATAATGATATTTAATGATAATCATACATTGACCTAATGAGTAGAGTGTTAGTCAATGGTCCGGGAGAACGGGGTTCAATCTCAGGTCGAGTCATACCAAAGACTCAAAAAATGGTACTTGATGGTGCCTTGCTTAGCACTCAGCGCTATAAGGTGGGGATCAAGGGTAAAGTGAAGCATCCTGGGAATGGAGTAAGTCCTCCCCTACACCTCGGTGTAGTAGCTATCGAAAAGCGAGCCTTCGGGTCCCCCTCTACTAAGGTCGCCAACTTTACTTACTTTTATAACTAACAATAATAATAATTAATAATGATAATAATTTGTAACCAATAACAGCTTCAGTTGACTATTATTCTTTATACAAATAATTTGCGCATTGTTATATGGTTTTAAGTATTTCTAATACTAACAGTTTTAAAACGAATCTATTTGATCCATGGATAGAACGCCAACAGGTGCGACTATTCTAAGTCACTGTAGATCTGTGTATTGTGACAGAGAGAACTCCACCCCGCCCCAGACTGATTGATTAATCAACGATTCTAGGGAAATAATTAAGGAAAATTCATATTTTTTTCTTTCTCTTCTTCTTATCATTTTATTCCCTATCCTTTTTTATTTGTTTATTTCTTAAACTTTCGAGCGATGTCCTGAGATTCGTTAAAGTGGATCTTGCAATAATAATAATAAAAAATAAAACAGTAATGAACTCTGTACAGATTAAAGGGGTGAAAAAATGTTCAGATGAGAAATAAAAAACAACTTAAGTGGATCTTATGGTGGGGAATGGTAATAGTTATCTTGGATTGGCAAGCAGAGCCGAGGAATTAAATGTCGGCGAAAATTCCCAAGCGGAACTTGACTCATCGGCCAGGGCTGGACTCGCAACATCAGAGTATTGGCAATGAAGAGGTGACCATACTCCTCTGAGCTCCAGAACTGGAGTCTCACCACAAGATGCAGGCTAGTGTGATATCTAGGAGACCCCTTTGTGCGTGGGCAAGAGTTACCCCTATGTAGGGGATCTAGTCGGAATATTCTAAACCCCATCGACAGAACGGAATAATCAATTGTGTGTTATTTTTAATCTTGACAAAGAAGTGTCTTCTGTGTGGTCGCCATTTTCATACTGAAATAGGTTTATTGACGTAAATTTTGGCAAGTTGACTCATAAGATCTTCACTTATGACACCTGTAAGTTTGACATGCTAGGTTAGGTTATTCAAGATCCTCAGAGGTCATTTATTTTTTTTTAAATTTATTGCTTTAAACATTGGAAACAAATAATTCTTAAACCAAATGATGTCTGTTTACTCTTACGAATGGCACAGTATTAATTTTTATACATGTTTTCAGAGTTTTTTCATCTAATAATGCTTTTCGCTGTTTTTTTTTCCATAGCCAGCTCTATGCTGGTTGTTCAAGAGTGAGATGTCCAAACAATCTTTTCATACTGGCATCTCACAAAAAAGTGTTACCGCTGTTGTGTAGTTAGAATTCCTGACATATTAAGAAACTACATCATTTTGTTTGGATTTGGTTATCAGAATATTTTTCTTCAGTCATCATTATAACAGGCATGTATAACAGTCATATTGTAACAGGCATTTATAACAGTCATATTGTAACAGTCATTTATAACAGTCATTTATAGCATTTATAACAGTCATATTATAACAGTCATTTATGACAGTCTTATTATAACAATCATTTATAACAGTCATATTGTAACAGTCATAACAGTCATTTACATCATTTATAACATTTATCACAGTCATTGATAACATTTATAACAGTCATATTATAACAGTCATTTATAACATTTATAACAATCATTTATAACATTTATAAAAGTAATTTATAACATTTATAACAGTCATTTATAACACTTATAACAGTCATATTATAACAGTCATTTATAACATTTATAACAGTCATATTATAACAGTCATTTATAACATTTATAACAGTCATATTATAACAGTCATCATTTACCATGTGCATTTTTTTCATTCATTTTTTTGTTTTGTAAGAAGGAAAATATTTGAGTACATATTTTAACTGTGTTGTGACATTTGAAGTAATTTTCCCCGGGAAATGCCGGATATCCATGCTAGTATTTTTACAAATAAAAATAATCTGAGAAGAAATAAACAAACGTCCTGGTTGAATGCATGCTGCAGTAAACTAGGCCACTGGGGTGGGGCCACTGGGGTGGGGCCACTGGGGTAGGGCCTCTGGGGTGGAAACCGATAATGATGAGAAAATATGTTTTGGGGTTCAAAGGATCGCAATCAAATAGAATTTCGTGGAAACTAAGTTTATTTTAGATCTGGACGTAATTGGCGTTAAAATAAAAGATAACTTTTCATAAGCTGGGCCTTTCTTCTTCTTCTTCTTCTTCTTCTTCTTCTTCTTCTTTGAATTTCGATCATTCCCTGCTTGGTTTGGCTGAGAACTTTTTAGTACCTTCTTTTTTGAATCCATATCATTCCTTTCTTTGTCGGGCGGATAACTTTCCAGTACTTCCTCCCCCTACACCTTCTTCTTCTTTGAATCAAGATCATTCCTTTCTTGGTCGGACTGAGAAACTTTTTATTTCGTCCTCTTTCTACACCTTCTTCTTCTTCTTTGAATCTAGATCATTCCTTTCCTGGTTTGGCTCAGAACTTTTCAGTGCTTTCTCTTTTCCAGGCCTTTGAAGACCGTTAGGAATAATTACTTGAAACTATATAGTTGCGTATGAATTATCAATCTTGAGAATAGTTTCTTGACACTATATAAAATGATTATTTTCATTACTTGAAGTCATATAATTGATTAAAAAACAAAAAAAGACTGACTTTGACATTAAATAACCCAAACAAAGCTTGACATGCGTAAAACTAATCGACCAATCAACCAACCTCATAATCAACTGATTATTTCTAATTGTTCAAACAGTCATGGCTATACTATACATGTTAAAAGTATATCCTTTGAGCTTGGAACTTCGATTAAAGATGCTAAGATATATCTTTTGAGGGTTTTATATTTTCTCAATCTATTTTCTTTTTACATGTACTTAATGGTTTCATTCTTCTTCTTCTTCTTGTTTATATAGTTAATACTTTTCTTTCTTTCTTTCTTTCTTTCTTTCTTTCTTTCTTTCTTTCTTTCTTTCTTTCTTTCAGAAAGAAAGAAAGGCAGAAAGAAAGAAAAGTATTTTTCTTTTACTTTTATCCGGCACATTGGTTTTACATTCGTTTATCTTCTTCTTCTTCTTCTTCTTCTTCTTCTTCTTCTTCTTCTTCTTCTTCTTCTTCTTCTTCTTCTTCTTTATATAGTTAATACTTTTCTTTCTTTCTTTCTTTCTTTCTTTCTTTCTTTCTTTCTTTCTTTTACGACTTTTATCCGGCACATTGGTTTTACATTCGTTTATCTTCTTCTTCTTCTTCTTTATATAGTTAATACTTTTCTTTCTTTCTTTCTTTCTTTCTTTCTTTCTTTTACGACTTTTATCCGGCACATTGGTTTTACATTCGTTTATCTTCTTCTTCTTCTTCTTCTTCTTCTTCTTCTTCTTCTTCTTCTTCTTCTTTATATAGTTAATACTTTTCTTTCTTTCTTTCTTTCTTTCTTTCTTTTACGACTTTTATCCGGCACACTGGTTTTACATTCGTTTATCTTCTTCTTCTTCTTCGTCTTCTTCTTCTTCTTCTTCTTCTTCTTCTTTATAGCATTGATATTTTTCTTCTTTTCCGTTTTCATTTTCTTTCTTTTTTTTGCAATTTTTCTTTTACGACTTTTATCTAGCATATTTGTTTTCAAGTTCTCCATTATTTTTTTAGTTTTTGTTTTTGTTTTTACTTCTGTTTTTTTTTTTTTGTTGTTGTTTGTTTTGTTTTTTCACCTTTCAACTCTCTTTTTCTTTCACCTTCAACTTTGTTTTCTTCTTCTCTATCCCCCCTTTTTTTTCGTTTAAACAATTGGAACCATGTCGAGAGGTTTTAAGACTAAATGGCACGAACTTGCGTGCGAGCGCATACACACATCAACATACACACACACACAAACAGAAAAAATACAAGAAAGAAAGGGTAATGATCTCCACTCCCAAGCCCCTCATCATATCTCAGTAACGACGGGTGACGGGCAGCTGACCCTTTTTGGTTAACTGAGGTAGGTGGGACAACTGAAAGAGTTTTGGGTCGAATGAAACAGTTTCAATTCAAACACCTCTTTTCCACCTACTTTGTTTTTGATTATTATTAACCTCCGCTTACTTCTTCCTTCTCACTCTGCTACCCCTGTCAACATTCATTCATTTCTTTCTTTCTTTCTTTCTCCTTACCTTAACATCTTTATTCTTTTTATTTATTTTTTTCCTATTTCATCATCTGTTTTCTGTCTTCTTTTTTAGCTTTCTCTTCCTCCGACCGTTTCTTCCTTCTTTCTTCCTTCCCCTCTCGTCCAATTTTTTTCTCCCTCTGCTTCTCCTTCCTCCCACTTTCTTTTATTTCATATCGAAGATTTCCCATTCAATTGTCCATTCACTCAAGATATATTTTGTGTTTTTTTCTTCTTCTTTATAGGCACGAATAAATGTTTTTAACAGAACTGAGAAAAGGGATTGAGTCAAATAATTACGCTGACGTGCTGAAAAGTTTTTAGCACAACCAAAAAAGGAAGATTCCAACTTAAAAAATAATTTTCATTAATTATTTCTATTTTTGGTAATTTTAATTTGAAGAAAATAATTTTTTCCGATAAGCTAATTATCGAATATGTGGACGTTTCTTGGTTCTGGGTAATAGTCTTCTTAGTCGGGCCGAGGACTTTTCAACGGTAACTCGTAGCGCGCGCACACACACACACACACACACACACACACACTATAACCAGGTATGGTTGGTTTAGTTTCTTTGTTTAATGGCATATCAAACTTTCTTGGTTATTCAATACCAAAGCCATCCTTATTGAAGGACAGCAGTGATACTATTTAACCTATAGCTAGTGTTGGTGGTGGTGAGGATGCGGTTTCCCAAAGGTATTAGTCCCAAAGTGAACGTAATAGCTCGACTGGAATTCGAATTCGTTTACCACGATGTCACAGTCTAGCACATTAGCCACCACAACACAGGGACTCACTTACCATATCGGGGTAGGTTAAGAAAGAAACCAAACTTTTTTTAAGTACGAATTATTGTTGGTTATGCTTTATGACATATCAACCCTTATAGGTTACTTACTGCCAAATCCTGTTTATATATATATATATATGATTTGCGAACGAATAGTCCGAGCTCATTTATTTGCATACAGTTGCTGTTTATTGTTTACCCTGTAAAATGGTTTCAAGTATTGCTATCTAACGTTAATAATTCTACTGAACATTAAATCATTTGGACACATGGCGTAACGGTTATAGGCGTTGGTTCCCTGAGCTTCTAAGGAGACAATCATCTGAAGGTTGCAGGTTCAATCCTCACTACAGGCGAGTAACAATAAAGGAATACTTAACACTTGTACCCGGTCATTACTGAAATATTTTGACCCCGAAGTTATGGCCGTCAGCGTTGTGTCTTTCTCGTTCTTCATGGCTGCTCAACCGGACCCTGGAGTAAACTCTTCTGTGTGCTGGCTTTCCCTACTACACCGCGTCTACCTCCGTCTTCCACTGTACTGTTTGCCCTCCTTCTCGCCTATCTCCCACTGTCCTCAATTCGTCGGCCTTATATTACCTTCAAACTCCCACGCAGTCATATAGACACGCCTCAACGCCTGCGCAACCTCTTCCGATTTCCAGCGACCGGGATGTGTCACTTCCTTCCGGTGCACCACCTTGAATGGCATTTTTGGCCGGGTCAAAAGGTCAAAACGTAACACCAACCCCACCACCAAAAAAAAAAAGAAATACAAATATAAAAAAAAAACTCTCCGTAATGTCCAAATCCAATGAGTATAGCGATTAACTCGTTCTTGACTCACTGTGAGAAGATTTTGTTTTGGCTCATTTGTCGAAAAATGCGGCTAGAATCAACGCATCACGAGGTTTTCGGGTAAAATCACGTGATGCGACCTTTTAGAGATTTCTATCCGTTCGAAAGTTTTATGGATAGGCAGGCGTCTGCTGACGTAGAAGGTCACCAATATTTAGAATTGTCCCCGATGGATTTTGTTTTTACTAATTTGAAACGCTGGTACCACTTGTGATATTGCGTACGATTCAAACAACTCTTTTCACCGAACTGTTGTGACTTTTAGAACGAAATGATCCGTAAATTCTTTTTCTAAATTTCCCAATCCTCGTGTCACCGTTTCTCGTACCTAACACGAGAGTTTTCGTGGACGAGCCTTTGTGTCGGTCAATCTACCTGTTACCAGGTTTACTGGGAGTGTGTGGCGACTACCACAATATACGATTAGTCACACGGAAATGCATTATTCTTCAAGTGTTCCGTTTGGAAAAAAAGACAAAAAACCATAAAATAGACTGTACTCACGTTTTTTCCAAGACGCGTAGCTCAGTTCTAATAAACGTAATATGATGTAGCGTTGTTATTAAATAGAGTAAGAACATTGCTTCGCACCAGTGAATATATTTCACTGATAAGCTGTTTTAAAAGCTTCTTTTTTAGGACACACACACACACACACATATATATATATACATATATATATAATTTACATCTTCCGAAGTAAGGAAGATTCTCATAGATAATACAACAACTATATATAAAAACAATGATAAAAAACAATTACAAATTCTAGAAGCAATATGCATAAAAAATTAAAAAAACATACATGAATAAAATTGCATCTAACACAGGCACCAATATGTTAAATATTTTTAATAACTAAAAATCACAAATTCTATTAGTAAACCTTTTTCCAACCGAACGTTTTAAAACAAAACGCTGATAACGTTCCAACCAACAACTTCAAAACAAAACGCTACAAATTATTAAAACAGTAAATATTCAACAGTTAACTCAAAACTACACAACCCCTGAAGATGACCAAAAGTATGGTCGAAAGTGCTTAGGCAGAAGATATGGGACAATTCCTTTACCATCTAGATCCTGACACTAGAAAAATAACAAAGAGTCTTGAAAAAAATAATTGAAATTAATAAACAGTGTTCCATCGTCTTTAACAAAACTTGCTTGAATATATATATATATATATATATATATGTGTGTGTGTGTGTGTGTGAGAGAGAGAGAGAGAGAGAGTATAATAACAAAGTATATAAATATATATATTAGTTTTTATATATATCTAATAGCATGGAAGCGTGTCTGCGACCACAGGTTTCATGATGTCTTATAAACGACTATCATCAGGCAGAGAACGAAAGATATTCGATAAAGATATTACATAATAGCTCTATCACAGATATTGAGCACTCTCCAAATTATATTGCATTTGGTCAACCACAAATCCACGAAGTGAAATAGTGTCAACTAACACTGCTTTATATATATATATATATATATATATATATATATATATATATATATATATATATATATATATATATTACCAGTAAAATGTATTTGGCCACACTCAATTTTTTTTATTTCTCATCCTAAAAATATATTTTTTTAATGAGACAAGTTAAGCGCCCTAATGTTTTGATTATGCTAAATAAAAGTCTTTCTTCGTAACTTTAACTTTGGTATAACTAGATATCTTTTGAAAAATTGATTTAATGTCGTTTTTTGTTTTTTTTCTTTTGTATTGAACTACAGTGAATTATGCTGTTAGAAGATATCAGGAAACGTGACAAAACAAGACCAAAAGTTGGGCTAGTAGACCAATAGCAACAACAATTTCATCAGAGTCAACAGCTTGCATGACAGAAGACTGACTGCTCCGAACATCACCGCACAACATGAAGCAATGTCGTGAAAAAAATGTGCCAACATCCACCGTGAAGAGAAGACTCTATGAAGCTGGCCTATAAGGCTATCAAGAAAAACAACTATTGAAGAAGCCAAACTATATCAAAAAGTTCTGGTGGGCTAGACGCACAAAGACTGGACAATCGAGTAGTGGAATAAAGTCTTTTGGACTGACGAATCAAAGTTCGAAATCTTTGTGTGATCTATATTCAAAAAGAAGGCTATTTTTTTTTAATTCCTGGAGTTGTAAGATTTTGTTTTAAAGTTACACTCTAATCAAAAGTAATTAAAAATTAAATTAAATGACCATTCGAATTATCAAGTGAAATCTTTTCGACTGTTTGCAATTACAATTATTAACCTTAGAGCGTAACTTTAAAACAAATTTTTTAAAATTCGGGAATTCGGATGATTAAAAAATGACCTTCTGTTTGAATTGCTAATACAAAAATATCATTCCGTCGAATATTGGTTTAGAAATTGCATTATTTTCTAAGTTAGAGAATTTTGAGTTTATCTAAATATGTTGCAATGATTTGCCATTTTTAAACATATACGCACACACTCACCAGCCCGGTCGACTGGGGTTAGAGAATATGATTGCTTCTCAGCACTTCAATGACTATACTGGATATGATGACAAACTCTCTGGTGACGAGGACTTCATGGAAATGTGGATTACCCCCTTCATTGCCATTGCTCCCAGGTCCACTTTGACCCGGAGTGGTAGCATCTGAAAGGGTCAGATCAACGAGTCAAATAGAACTCTTTGTCATTTAAACTGTGAGCTAACAAATGACTTCCATCAAACTGAATTGGTAGGAATAGAACTCTTTGACCATTTAACTGTGAGTAAACAAATGACTAATTGAATTGTTACTGATACATCGCAATACTTGAAACCATTTAATTGTGTACAAATGAACGAATAATGTCGAATAGAATTATTAGGGTTAAATACCAATACTTGCAGCTCTTTAACTGTGTACCTAAAATGAATTATTGGATTTACTTAGCAATACTTGAAACTGAATTGTGTTATCAGCAAAATGTTTATAAATCATATATATTTAATGGTTCCTTTGTTTAACGGCATATCAACCTTTGTAGGTTATTTAATGCCAAAGCTATTCTCCTAGAAGAACAGTAGTGGTACTATTTAACCCATAGCTGGGTATATATTTAATGTATATGTATAAAGAGAATTTGACCTTAAATAACCTACAATGTTTGATATGCTAAAAAACCAAACCAAACCAAATTGTATATATTTAATATATATGTATAAAGAAAATTTGGCATTAAATAGCCAACAATGTTTGATATGCCCTAAAAATCAACCAAACCAAATTATGTATAAATATATATATAAAGAGGATCTGGCATTAAATAACCAACAATGGTTGATATGCCATAAAACCCAATCAAACCAAATCATATATATTTAATATATATGTATAAAGAGGATTTGGCATTAGATAACCAATTATGTTTGATATGCCTTAAAACCCAACCAAACCAAATCATATATATTTAATATATATGTATAAAAATGATTTGGCATTAAATAACCAACAATGGTTGATATGCCATAAAACCAACCAAATTAAATCAACACACACACACACACACACACACACACACATACATGCTTACTAACACTTTTGAAATTCGAATTATTTTAGCTAAGTTTTTTTTTATCCGGGTTTCGAAAGAGAGGAAAGATTAACGTAATAAAAAAGGGAATAAGAAGAAAGAAAAATAAAAAAAGAAGAGAAAATAGGAAATTTAATGAAAAAAAAAATTCCGGACGATTAAATAAATAATATGAAAAACAGCTCGGAATTCTGTCGAATAATCATCATGGGTGCTCCATTCATACGGCCTTGTGCCGCATCAAACAAAAGAGCTTAGTAAATTACTTATCATAAACAAATAGTGAGTGAATTTTTTTCTTTTTTTTATTGGTTTATTTCTCGTATTTTTTACATTCTTGCATTTTCTTTGATTCTTTGTTTTTTGTTTTTTTCCTTCTCTCTTTCTTTCTTCTTTCTTTCCTTCTTTCTTTCTTTCTTTTGAAACATCCTGTTTTGGATATGTATCATTTTAGTTATTTTCTCTTTTTTCCTCATTTTGTTTCTTTCTGTTACGTTTGAAATATTCTTTCTTTCTTTCTTTCTTTCTTATACTGTGTCGAAGCATTCAGCTGTGTGTAAGGATCTCTTCTCCCCTCTCTCTCACTTTCTCTCTCCCCCCTCTCTCTCTCTCCATTTCTTTCTTCTTTTTTTTAACATTCTATATTAGATATGTTACGGCATTTTTTTCTTCTTCATTAACTCCGTTTTCTATGGTTTTACTATTGTCTATCTTTTCCTTCCTTCCTTCCTTCCTTCCTTTCTTTTCTTCCTTCCTTCCCGCCTTCTTTCCTGCATTCCTTCCTTCCCCTTCCTTTCTTCCTTTTTTCTTTCCAGACACCGAACAACCAAACATTTTGGGTGGCATCTCCATGAATAGCCAAAGTCCAACAAACATGAGTTTTCTACAGTTTCTTCTTCTTACACTATCATCCATCTTACGCTATTTCCTCCACTGCACAACAAATCTTCTCTTCTCGACTTCCCCAGCCTCGTTCTGATTGAGCTTTTCTATAATTCTTATGTCATCCGGTGCAATTCCCTGGTTTCATTTCAACATGTTTTGCTTTTCAGGGGCGGTAATACGCTGTGACGAGCACATTGCTGATAAAATGGTACCGCTCGCAGCTTTCAAAGAAGTCAGAATAAATGTAGACATCGAGAATTCTGAGCCAGGTTAGTGAAGCCCGACAGTACAAATCACCACAAGATAATTCTGAATAAAAACCTACCCCTTCCAAAATTCATCAGTCTAGTTAAGATAATTATGAACTCTGGATAGGGTTTCGGTTTTCTATAAGTTCGTTTTCCTTTTAAAAAAGATTGTTTTCCTCCAGTAACTTTTCGTTCTTTCAATTGAGAACTCTAATATTTCTTTTCGATATTAATCATTTTGTAACGATAGGGCGGAACGCAAATGTTGATTTGGTCACCTTTACCGTCATATAAACGAAAACAGAAAGAAGACGGAAATATCTAGTTTCCAAGTTTTATTGTTCAGCTGGAGGCAAAAGGAAATTGTTCAAGTTCTTGGTTGTGTGAAGAAAGATGCAGAAAGCTATGTCTAATAAGAGTGGAGTTGAAAACTAGCAGGACTCATGGCATTATTTGTTGACGAATGGAATCCTCGGGGTTGATATGAGCAACACGAAATGTATCAGACTAGTGTGTGTAAACGTCGCACACAAGCAACTAGTGGTGCAGTTGTTCATAAACCAAGAAGGAGAAGTTAACAATTCTCCTCATGAATACTTGGAGTGTTGGGTAAAAGTTTGCTCTTCTTCAAGCCGAAACAGGGAGAAAATCCTCAGGGTATGTGGTCTGAATCCTTGGTTATCTGGAGGAGTCGGTCAGGACGTCTTGGTCCCTCGGCGAAGAGAATGTACAAGAGGAAGAGAGCGCTTTTCATTGGCTTATATTTAGCCCCGGAAACCGCTCCGGGCTGAATGACCAAAACCAACGGTCAAAACTCTAACGTTTTGACAACGTATGTAAAAAGCAAAAATCATGGGTGGTTTGTCGGTGAACCGAAACCCAACATGAAATAAATTTTTCTGCCTAACTCAGCAATTCACAAACTGTGCAAAATGAACTAAGTTCTTTCTGCTACAATTTGTTTGTGGAAAGTAAAGTGGTTATAAGTATTGCTAGGGGGATGTCCTCGTGGTGTAAGGGTTAAAGCGCTGAACTGTGGAATCGTACCATGAGAATTCGAACTCCAGCCGAGCTATGACGTTCACTTTTGGGCTGATACCCTTGGGAAAAGTATGAACCCCCTTATCCTCTCAGCTATGTGTTTAATAGTATCATTGCTGTTCTTCAAGAAGGATGGCTTTGGCACTAAATAACCCACGAAGGTTGATATGCCATTAAACAAAGAAACTAATCTAAACCAAACCAAACCGAAGCAAACAAGTATTGCTATTTAACACTGATTATTCGATTCAACGATGTCCGTTCCTTTGCACAGTTAAGTTGTTCCAAGTATTGCTATGTAATACTAATAATTCAATTTAAGCCCATAATCAGAGAGTTTCAAGTATTGCTATTTAACACTAATAATTCAATTCAATATTACTCATTCGTTTGCACACAATTAAATAGTTCCAAGTATTGCTATGTATCACTAACAATTCAAGTAAAACCTCAGTCATTTGTTAACACTGTTTAAAAGACAAACAGTTCTATTTGACCCATAGATAGGACCCTATCAGGTGTACCACTTCTGGCCTGGGTGGACCCGGGAGCAATGGCATTGAAAGAGTACTTTACTTTCCCCAAAACACCAGTACAGGATATTAATATTTGCAAATTATTTGTATTAAGAATAGTTACTTGAAGCTAAAAATTATAATTGTTAGTATTGGTTGGCTGGGGCTGCAAAATACACCGACTGCATCTCTGCAGAGGAATAATACTCCCCAAACGAATATGCTAGGTATGACACTAAATAATCTGATGGTCAGGCTCCAGTAACGCTGGAACTTAGGGAAACGGGGAGTATCCCTTTATTGTCATCGTTTCCAGGTTCATTCTTGTCCAGAGTGGTAGCACCTGATAGGATCCTACGATGGGTTAAATAGATATGTTTGACATTAAAACTGTGTACTTTTGCTTTACTGGAGTGTTTGAAATAGAACTGTTTTTACATTTAACTGTGTGTAAATAAAAGTTGTACTCATACTAAACTGGATTATTTGAAATGGAACTGTTTTTGACTCTTAAACTGTGTACTTATCCTAAACTGGATTGTTTGAAATAAAACTGTTTGTGTATAAAAATGGATTTGGTATTAAATAAACTACAATGGTTGATGTGCCATAAAACTAAAGTAAGCCAACCCAAACTAATTATTAGTTACATGTTTGCAAATTATCATCGTTAGAAATATTTGAAAACCATTTGATTCCATGAAAAGAAACAAGAGTTATTAAATTGGAATAGTTACTTTAAATCATATATGTGGTGCATTCAATAGGTTTCCAGACTTTTTTTGTACAGGCATTTAAAATTGTCGTAGACTCTTGAAAATTTACTATGTTATTGCTATACATCTTATGAGATGACTGACTAATCTTTATGATTTCAGGTTCAAATGAACAGCTACAGCAGGAATTAGAATACACCCTACAAAAGCCTGATTGTCACAGCTGGTGAATTTTAAAAATTCAATCTGGACGTGAGGGCACTTGAGAAAAACGATATGCAATAAAATTCTGTTTTAAACGTGCAAAAAATGCCACAGAAACGTATGGAATGCTTCAGACTGCTTTTGGACCATCTTGCATGAATCGAGCATCAGTTTTTGAGTGGCATAAGAGATTCAAGGAAGGCAAGGAGTCTGTGAGGGATGATGAGAGGTGTGGGAGGAGTAAGGAAGTCAATAGACCAGACTTGATTGACCAAAGGGTTAGGGTTAGGGTTACTATGTTGAGGTTTTAAGTGAGTTCGGGAAGAGATTCCATCGGAAGAGGCCAGCACTCTTCAAATCGGGTCAGTAGCATTTCCACCAGGAAAATACACCAGTCCACAACTCCATCCTTGTCACAGACCATTTGACCAAGATGGTCATCAAGACAGTTTCTCGCCCTCCCTATAGTCCATACCTTGCCCCCTGTGACTTTTGGTTATTCCCTATGCTCAGAGGCTGTCGTTATAAGACAATTGAGGAGATGAAAGAGGCTGTGACGAAGGTTATTGACACGCTCACACAAGAGGACTTCCATGGGCCTTCCAGAAGTTGTTGGAATGGTATAACAAGTGCATTTCAGCCGGAGGAGATTACTTCGAAGGGGACTAGAGTTTCATATGTGCACTTTCAATAAAAGTGACCTTACGAAAAAAGCCTGGAAACTTATTTAATGATCCTCGTAATTGAATATAAATTATTTGGTCGGTTGTTTTCTTTGTTTAATGTCATATTAACCTTCATTATTTAAAGCCAAAGCCATTCTTGTAGAATAACAGTAGTGACACTATTTAATCCATATCTGATGGGACAAGAGGGTTTATACTTTTCCCAACGGTATTAGACCGAAAGTGACTATAATAGCTCGACTGGAGTTTGACCTTGCTTACTTCGAGGCTAGAGCCCAGCACTTTCCCCACTACGCTTCGGGAACTCCCTGTGCACGCGTGTGCACGCATGTGTGTGTGTGTGTGTGTGTTTTAAAATGAATTATTCAATGAATAAAATAAGCTCCCACAAGAGAATTAATTTCTAAGGGCTTTAACAACGGACGGAAAAGATTTTTTATTTATTCGATTCCCTACGAGGGAAGGAGTGCATATCCTCATGTTTACTCTTTGAAAGAAACAAAAATTATATTGTTCCCTTTTAACCTTCTTTTAGGATACCTTTGGTGTCAGTTATTTACTCTGATCTTACCCCAGTGCAATGGAGAGGTGCAGACCCGAGTGACGGTACTTTAATCGTACTTTAATCGTAATGATACGAAGGTCATTCAATTTAATTAAAAAATTCTTTTGATAAAAATAGAATTATTTTTTTAAAGAATTAAAAAAATATATATAGATACTGCATGTTTTGAAATGGGTGTATCGAAAAACTTATTTTAATCTTACAGAAATATTTGTTTTGATGCTATTCAAATGCCAGCAAACCAAACAGTGTTCCAGGTTTAAACTGAAAAATGCAAACCATGTGAAATTTACAGAAGAATATGTGATATGCGCAGATAAGCTTGTTTTAGTCAAAAAGGGTGTATACAAATGGGTGTAAAATGAATTTGTCTGAGTCAAAAACACTGTCCATAGGGTGAAAACACACTGACTCTTTGGTAAAGAAAACGTTCTGGGAGCAGCTATATTTATCCTTGCCTCCCTCCAGACAGGATTTGACACCAGGTCTTTTTTATAGTTAGGGTTCTAAAGAGGAGGTGGTCAGGCATGAGCCAAGACTCATGCCCTGCTGGACTCTGTTGGTCATAGGTTCACTTAGTGCAATGTGATCCAGATGACCCTGTAGGGACTTGGACTCACTTAGAGCAATGTGAGTCCGGTACTAATGCCCAGTTATTGCTTGTCATTGATTTGATGCAATGCTTGCCAATGATTGCATCGATCACCCGAAGGTGGCCCGGCCGAAAACGGACTATTCGACCTCAAATCTATCATTGACCTCGAAGACCTCCTCGGCACGAATGCCAGATGTCCTGGCTGAAAGCTATGTGTAACGAATCCCAAGCGCAAGCTGGGTGCAGCAGTTAATAAAGAAAGTTCTACTGACAGTTTTCAGGAATATAAAAGGAACAATCACAAAGAAAAAAACAGGTGCAACAATAAATGTAATACAAAACCAAAAAGAACCTGTCCACCTGCACATTTTTTTGTTATTTTATTCTTTGTTTTGTCTTGTTTTCACTCTAAGAATACGTATCTTGCCCAGTCGACTGGGGCTGTAGAATACACCGACTGCTTCTCTGCAGAGGTGTAAGAACCCCCACCAACGAGTGTCCTGGATATATGACACTAAACAATCTAATGGTGAGATTCCAGTAGTGCTGGAGCTTTGGGGAATGCAGAGTACCCTTTCATTGCCCTAACTCCCAGGTCCACTCTGCTCCGGAGTGGTAGCATCTGATACGGTCCTATTTATGGGTCAAATAGAACTGACTGCGTACTTATGCTAAACTGAATTGCTTGAAATAGAACTGTTTTAATATTTAACTGAACTGTTTTGGCATTTAACTGTGTGTGGAAAAAATCTATACTCATACTAAAAATAATTGTTCGAAATATAATTCGGAGTTAAATGACCCGGAAAGGGTTGATATACCGTAAAACAAAACAGCCAATTAAGAACACGTTTCATAGGACGAAACAATCCAGTTGGCTGAGGGGGGGGGGCTGTAGAATACACTGATTGCATCTCTGCCGAGGGATAGGACCCCCACCAACGAGTGTCCTGAATATGACATTAAACCATCTGATGACGAGGCTCCAGCCTTGGAGCTTTTGAGAATGCAGAGTACCCCTTCATACAATCGCCCCCAGATCCACTCTGGCCCGGATTAGTAGCACCTGATAGAGTCCTATCAATGGGTCGAATAGAATTGTTTGACGTTTAAACTGTGTGCAACCGCATGACTTATGCTAAATTGAATTGTTAGAAATAGAACTGTTTGACCGTTTAACTGTGTGTAAACAAATGACTGATGTTTTATTGAATTGTTAGTGATACATAGCAATCCTTGAAATCATTTAACTATACAAACGAATAAATAATGTTGAATAGGTTTGGTTTGGTTTCTTTGTTTAATGGCATAGCAACCTTTGTAGGTTATTTAATGCTAAAGCCATTCTCCTAGAATAACACTAGTGGAACTATTTAACCCATAGCTGGGAGGATAAGGGGATTCATACCTTTCCCAATGGGTATTTGCCCGAAAGTGAACGTAATAGCGCGACTGGAGTACGAACTCACTTACCACGATTCCGCAGTCCATCGCTTACCACGATTCCGCAGTCCCTCTCCCCATGTTGAATAGAATTATTAATATTAAATAGCAATACTTGAAACTCTTTAACTGTGTGCCTAAATTGAATTATTGGTATTACATAATAATACTTGGAACCATTTGACTCTGTGCAAATGAAGGCATAGTGTTTAATAGAAAAATTAATGTAAGATACTAATAGAAACAATACCAATACTAGTGTGCAAGCAAATAGGTTTAAACTAATTTTAAAATGTAATTATCAACAAACTATTCTCTTACGAATCATATATGTATATCCATTTAAATGTGTGCAAAAAATGACTGGTGTTAAATCATTACTGTTATATAGCAATGATTGACACCATTTAACTGTGTGAAAATAAATGATTAATTGTAAATAGAATTATTCTTATTGAATAGAAATACTTAAACCATTTAACTGAGTCCAAAAAGAGGTCAGGTTTGTTTAAAAATGTTATCAACAAAATGTATTTACAAATCATACTTAATATATTTATAAAGAGTATTTGGCATTAAATAACCTATAATGGTTGATATGCCATAAAACCCAACCAAAATAAATCATATATATTTAATATATCTGTATGAAGAGGATGTGGCATTAAATAACCTACAATGGTTGATATGCCATCAAACTAAATCAAACCAAATCTTATATATTTAATGTATATGTATGAAGAGGTTTTGGCATTAAATAACCAACAAATGTTGATATGCTATATAACTCAACCAAACCAAATCCTATATATCTAATAGATATGTATAAAGAGGATTTGGCATTAAATGACCTTCAACGGTTGATATGCCATAAAACGCACCCTAACCGAATCCTATATATTTAATATATATGTATGAAGAGGTTTTGGCATTAAATAACTAGCAAGTGTTGATATACCATATAACCCAACCAAAACAAATCAAATATATCTGATATATATGTATAAAGAGTATTTGGTATTAAATAACCTACACTGGTTGATATGCTATAAAACCTAGTCAAACCAAATCACACACACACACATACACACACAAGCTAGATCATTACTTGTAAATTCAATTTTCCTTGTGTACTAAAGTCCTTCATAGTATACTATTATCTAGTGTATAAAATTGGCATCGGAAACATATAGAAGCTATCGAGATGTTGCATATGAACTCTTAATTGTCATTTATTATTTCTACTATCTCCAGTTAGGGGTAAATAGTAGGGCAGACTGGTTTCTTTATCTTTGATACGGCAACCGATCTAGGAGAAGAAAAATTGATCTGATGTCCGATCCTTTTCTACTTTTTGTGCAGTCTAAAAAACAAACCTTATTTTGTTTACAGTGTATATTGTTACGAAGTGGTCACTCATTTAAGGTACTAAATAGGCTGATTGTTGCTTAACTTCAGTTATCTGACAGGAACTAATTCTTTCAGCATTATTTGACCGTAAGTCACCATGAATTAAAAATTGGTTGGTTTGTTGGGTGGTGTTTTTATTTCAGATTAACCCTAGTGCCTTATTTAATGCTAAATCTTATATATATATATATATATATATATATATGAAGAAAGCAGAAAAACAAAATAATCCAAATTTGATGAATTTATTATGGAAGTTAACGTTAAACGTTTCAGTTTCAATAACCTTCGTCAGGATTTTAAAATCACGAAAAATGTTGTTTAAATAGCGATGAATGTTTGTTGAAATAGCAAGAGAAAAAGTGTTATTTCAACAAACATCAATTTTTCATGATTTTAAAGTCCTGAAGAAGGTTATGAAAACCGAAACATTTAACACTGACTTTCATGATAAATTCAGCAAATTTGGATTATTTTGTTTGTTCTTCTTTCTTCATACTGTCTGATTTATTTTCCATATTTTCTTATATTATATGGAGAAATTATAGATTTTGGTAAATTTGACAAAACGAGTAAAATAAGTGGATAAACCAAAACACTGACAACAGATTTAACAATTATATTTCGTCTTTATTTTAGAAAGACTTCATCAAAATAACTTCTTTTTCTAAAGTTCAGCATAGGAGAAAAAAGAAAAATGAAAATAAAAATAAAAATGAAAGGGGGGGGGGTCATAAGAAGGAGAGAAAGAAAAGGAAGAAAGGGAGAGATAAAGATATATATCTGAGTGGTGGCAGCAGGGATTATTGGCAGTCATTTTTGGAACATCTGAGCAATCCATATATATATATATATATATATACATATTATAATTTGCTTGAAGCATTGCACAAATTGTTTTATTTTATTGTATTGTATTTATTTTGGGGGCTCTAGCAATGCAAAATAATTATTCGGGTCAAATTAATTTCGAAGTTAAAACTTCATCATCAGAGACTTTTTTTGATATGAACTTGGTGTTGTATGTTCAAATTTTTTTAAACATACAACACCAAGTTCATTTAAAATAGTCTCTGATGATGAA
Source organism: Sepioteuthis lessoniana (assembly GCA_963585895.1). NCBI lineage: Eukaryota > Metazoa > Mollusca > Cephalopoda > Myopsida > Loliginidae > Sepioteuthis > Sepioteuthis lessoniana. The sequence goes on from OY757918.1 coordinate 81,504,384, forward strand.
GTTTTTGCTTCGAAATTAAGTAGACCCGAATAATTATTTTGCACTGCAATAGCCCTCTAAATAAATACAATACAATAAAATAATGAATATATATAAGTAAAGTTGGCGACCTTTGACGAGGGTGACTCGAAGGCTTCCTTTTCAATAGCTACTACACCGAGGTATAGGGGAGGGTACTACTCCATTCCTTGGATTGTTCTACTTTACCTTTGATCCTTACCTTATAATGCTGAGTGTTAAGCAAGGCAAGTACCATTTTTTGAGTCTTTTGTATGACTCGACCTGGGATTGAATCCCGGTCTCGCGGACCATTGGCGAACACTCAACCTTTCTTGGTTATTTAATGCCAAATCCATTTTTATACAAATAATCAGTTCTAGTTTAATAATTCAATTTAGTATGAGTACACAGTTTATTTTTCCAAAACATTTCTATTTCAAGCTATTCAGCTTAGTCAAACAATTCTAATTCAATCAATTCAGTTTAGTATATGTATAGATTTTGTTTACACACAGTTAAATGTCAAAACAGTTCTATTTTAAACAGTTCATTTTAGCGTAAGTACAGTTTCAATGTCAAAAACAGTTCCATTTCAGTTTAGCATAAGTACGCAGTTTAAATGTAAATACACAGTTTAATTGTCAAAAACATTTCTATTTCAAACTATTCAGTTTTGTCAAACAGTTCCAATTCAAACAATTCAGTTTAGCATAAGTTTAGTACGCAGTTTAGTTCTATTTGACCCATAGATAGGCCCCAATCAGGTGTCACCACTCTGGGCCAGAGTGGACATGGGAGCGATGACAATAAAGAGGGGTTCTACATTCCCCAAAGCTACAGCATTACTGGAATCTCACTATCAGATTTTCATATTCAGGACACTTGTTGGGAGGGTCTTACCCCTCTGTAAAGGAGCAGTCGGTGTATTCTACAGCCCCAGCCGACTGGGCAAATGTATGAATTGTAAGTGAATATTAGTTGTCTGAATGTTTGAGATGAAGCTTGATGATTTTTATCATGAAGGGTTTTCGGACTGTTGTCTTCACCTTTATTGTTATTTCAACAACGTTTTGGCCGATATACTATTGTAAGGGAGAATAATTTGCTAACTGTTTCTGAGGGCGGCGGTTACTCGATCGAAGCTGTCGGCGCCCAGACCAACCTTAAAAAAGGCCTTGTGCCATACTCGCCCGTTTGGTGGGACGCATGACAAATATCGTAATTTGCTGACTGTCTCTGACGGCGGCGGTTACTCGGTCGAGGCTGTCTAATGTGGATGCTGGGGAAGCCAAGGACTCGTGTCACGCGGCCGACCCTCCTCGAGCCTCACGGGGCCGTCTCCCAAGGCTCTAACCCTCCTTGGAAGGATTAGGTTTATCGCCTGGCACCTGAGGTACTCTTTTCTAGGGAAATGCCGACAGGGCCGGAAGCATTTTTGAAGTCGCCTGGTGTCTTGGCTACGGCCCTGCGCCCAGACCCACCTGAAAAAAATACATTGTGGTATACTGGCCTGTTTTGTGGGGCGCGCGACAAATTGCGAAAATTTGCTGACTTAGTTGTCACCACTAGTCGGGGTTTACTTTCTTTAGGCTGATGGCGAGTATTGTATTTTGTTGATGTTATAAAAATTTTCCATTTCATTCCCAATCTCCATTTTGGTTATTTCCCATTCAGAAACCTTTTGTTACGTTACAACACACTCAAATACTAATAATTTTCAAGCTCCTCTATTTGACCCATTGATAGGATCCAAACAGTAACTTCCACCAAGAATTAGAGTGGACCTGGTAGTAATGGCAATGCTGCGTTGACATCATAATTTTACAGAGTTCCAAAACAGGAGCCTTACCACCGGATAAAGTTTAGTGTCATGTACGGGATATCCTCTTTTTATTTTTGGAGGACGTTGGTTGAATTTTGACCCCGTTCAGGGAATACAGTAGTAATTTAAGCCCCGCCGGCAGGGCGTTAAAACATCTACGCACGGACATTCAAAAACCCGCACTGAAACAAATACGTACACACAGACACAAACACAGAAAGGGACACGGGCCCGTAAAACACAGGTACTCACTAACACATACATGTATATACATGCAAATAAGCTTAGACACACACACAGACACACACATGCCCTAATACACCACAAACAAGAACCCATAGAAAAAATAAAAAACAGGCGTAAAAAAAGAAAAGAAATAACAACAAACAAACAAAAGCACATGTATATATGCACACACAAACGAAGAAGAAAAAAAAAAGTAAGAGAAACACTGGTGAAGCAGCAAGCCTAACCTACTCGCCCATTTCTTGTCCTTCTCCCCTAAAAAACGACAGTTGCTTGTAATTACACAATAAAACATTCACCCGATTATTGCTTGGTGACACGCGTGTACTTTTAGCGAGTTCATTTGAACTTTATATCTTATTTTGTTTACCAGTCGATACACACACACACACACACACATACAATCACACACACAGCACACCCGCGTCTGTAGATAGGTATATAGTATACATACATACATAGATATTCTTTTTTTATTTATCACTTTCCTGCCTACTATTCTACGAAGTGGTACAACTAAATTTTAATAATCGAATATATATATATATATATATATATATATATATATATATATATATATATATATATATATATATATATATATATATATATATATATATATATATATATATATATATATATATATATATATATATATATATATATAACTGTGTTTGGTTGTCTCTATCTCACTTGGTGGGTTTGTGGCAGACCAAATGTGGTATAATTTGGAGAGTGCTCAATATCTGTGACAGAACTATTATATAATAAATATATATTAGTTTATATGTATATATAACAGCATGGCTGCATATCTGCCACCACTGGTTCCATGCCGTCTTTATGCGACAATCATCTGGCTGATGATACTATTAAATATATATGAAAACTAATATATATATAAACCAATCGTCCGGGAGACCAGGTTTCAATCCCTGGTCGAGTCGTACCAAAGACTCAAAAAATGGTACTTGATGTCTCTGTTTAACACTCAGCATTATAAAGTACGGATCAAGGATAACTAAAGCAATCGAGGGAAAGGAGTAGCGCCCTCCCCTACACCTCAGTAGCCATTGAAAAGGGAGTCTTTGGGTCGCTCTCGACTCCGGACGGCCAACTTATATATATATATATATTGCTATAGTATGTTGAACATGAAAAAACATATTTTATTTATAGTTTTTGATTGTATTTTCTCTAGTTGTCTTGTTTTTTCCGGATTTTAGGTTCAAGATGGTGTAAAAATTGTCCCATGTTTTTCCCAAGCGCTTTCAACCATACTTTGGTCATTTTCAGGGGTTGTATAAATATATATGTTTACAAGTATCATTGTGATGTATATGGTAAATAGTTTATAATAAAACCTATACAAATAAGAAACTTTTCATTCATTCGTGGAAAGTATATGTATTCATCAATCCCCTCTACCACGGGCAGGATGTGACAAAAGATTAATTCCGGAGCAGAGTACAGCTGGTTTGAATTGAGAGTTTTTCCTTCTCCTAGACTGGTTGCCTTATCTTGCTGAAGACCCTAGTCTGCTTTACTATTTACCCATAGCGGACTGCGAAAACCGATGGATCTATGCTTTTCCTGAGGGTTATGTCCTGAGGGTTATATGAAATGCCAACTGCTTTGTTCAGGATTTGAAATCGGGTCACCGATTTCATTTTTTACGATGAAAATCGTTACGCTAAACTCGCTTCTTTTGCGAAGAGTGTAGCCACCATAATTATCAATGATAAAAGTCTGTTTAAATTAATTCTTTTGTTGGTTCAACGTAGAATTAGTTGTCCTGAGTTGTTTTCGCTTGTGTTCTGTCGGCTGAGTCAGTAGTATCTATTTGTTTGTTTACTGCTTTTTTAGATTTATCTATTTATTTATTTTATCATTTTTACATTTATTGACAAGACGGAATATTTCAGAACTTGTCCAGAATATCTCGTCGAGAAAATGTCTGTGGTAATGCACACACACAAAAAAAAACTTATTGAAATGTAATACACAATTAAGATATGCGTAACTTTTAGTTACTCCATTTTTTTTTTTTACTGCTTATTGATATTTAAAGAGCTTGTCTTCAACTTTCGAGAAATCATCCACCCGATATATTTTCTTTAATCTTTCATCCACCCGATATATCTTTTTTAATCTTTCATCCACCTGATATATTTTCTTTAATCTTTCATCCACCTGATATATTTTCTTTAATCGTTCATCCAACTGATATATTTTCTTTAATCTTTCATCCACCCGATATATTTTCAGTAATCTTTCATCCACCCGATACATTTTCTTTAATCGTTCATCCACCCGATATATTTTCAGTAATCTTTCATCCACCCGATATATTTTCTTTAATCGTTCATCCACCTGATATATTTTCTTTAATCTTTCATCCACCCGATATATCTTTTTTAATCTTTCATCCACCTGATATATTTTCTTTAATCTTTCATCCACCCGATATATCTTTTTTAATCTTTCATCCACCTGATATATTTTCTTTAATCTTTCATCCACCTCATATATTTTCTTTAATCTTTCATCCACCAGATATATTTTCTTTAATCTTTCATCCACCCGATATATTTTCTTTAATCTTTCATCCACCCGATATATTTTCAGTAATCTTTCATCCACCCGATACATTTTCTTTAATCGTTCATCCACCCGATATATTTTCAGTAATCTTTCATCCACCCGATATATTTTCTTTAATCGTTCATCCACCCGATATATTTTCAGTAATCTTTCATCCACCCGATATATTTTCTTTAATCGTTCATCCACCTGATATATTTTCTTTAATCTTTCATCCACCCGATATATTTTCTTTAATTTTTCTCTCTCCTAATCACTATAGCCAGTTGCCGATACCTAATTTTGGGGATTAAAATGCAACTTTAAAAAATAAAGTGAATGACTGAAATTTAATTTTATCTGGACGGTTAATCCCAATATTAAACTTCTATAATTTTTGTAATATTCTGGATAAATATCCATTTCTGTATATTTGATTTAATAAATTAATACTTATACTCGCCTGCTAGATAAGAGCAAGTTTCAGTCATTTGCTTCATTTTCTAAAAACTGACAGCCATATTCAAAAACAGCCGGATCGACTGGAGAAGTAGAATATACCGACTAAATTTCTGCAGAGGTTTAAGCTCCCGCCATTGCGTTCCATAACGAGTATCCTAAATATGATACTAAACCATCAGATTGTGAAACTCCAGTTCTTGAGCTCTGGGGAATGTGGAGTACTCCTTAATTGCTATTACTGCCATGTCCACTAGAGTTGAGTCACATCTATAGGTAAAATAGAACTGTTTAATCACTTAAGGTTCTTGAAACCATTTAATTGTGTGTAAGTAAATGGAAAGTTGGCGACCGTAATCGAGGGCGACCAGAAGGCTCCCTTTTCGATAGCTACTACACTGAAGTGAAGGGGAGAGCGCTACTCCTTTCCCTGTATTGCTCTGCAAATAGAATTCTTGAAACCATTTGTGTGCAACGAAATGAGCTTTGTCTTGCTTAAAAATGTTATCTACAAACTATTCGTTTACAAATCATATATATTAAATATATATGTATAAGCAGGATTTGACTTTAAATAAGCAACAAGTGTTGATATGCCTTAAAGCACAACCAACCAACCAACAATCAAGTTAAAAAAACCACGTCTTCACCCATCTCTATATTTCTTTTGTTTCTTCCTTCTTCTTACCTCTTCGAAAATTAAAACTTACGGCTGATTGTCGATATATAATTTTTGGGACTAAAACGTTACGCTTCAGTAAGAAGGAAAAATAAAAAATGAAAGACTGAAACTTGTTTTTATCTGCAATGGTGAATGTAAGCACGAATTTTTAAATAATTTGTTTGGAGCAGGAGAATACGCCGACTATAGGAGTAACATCGCTCTTCGCGTACCCCAGTCAGTTTGGGCTGCAGAATACACCGATTGCATCTCTGCAGAGTGCCCTGGATATGACTCTAAACAATCTGATGGTGAGGTTCTCTTTCAAACAATTCAGTTTAACATAAATACATAGTTTAGTTCTATTTGACCCATTGATAGGACCCTATCAGATACTACCACTTTGGGCCAGAGTAGACCTGGGAGTGATGGCAATAAAAGAGTACTCCACATTCCCCCAAAATCCAACATTACTGGAACCTCACTATCAGATTGTTTAGTGTCATATCCAGGACACTTTTTGGGAGGTCCTGCCCCTCTGCAGAGAATCAGACGGTGTATTCTGCAGCCCCAGGCGACTGGGCAAAACATTCTTTTGATTGACTCAGGTAAAATAGAACATAAGAACGATATTTCTACTTATTTGGTTTTATTTGTTTTTGTTAATGGCATATCAACCTCTGTAGGTTATTCAATGCCAAATATATCCTCGGAGAAGGACAGTTGTGGTACTATTTAACCCATAGCAGGGGCGATAAGGGAGTTTATACCTTTCCCTAAGGTATTTGTCCGAAATTGGATGTAATAGAGCGCCTTGAATTCGAACTTGCTTACTTCGAGGTTGCAGTCCAGCACTTTAGCCTCTACACCACGGAAGTAATCTGAAACCTGTGTATCAACCTGTGTACAAAGCTTAGTAAATAAGAAACCATAAATTTAAATATTGTTTTTATTTTGAATTAAATCAACTTCTCGTTTAATAATTTTGCTTTAGTTTGAATTCTAGGATTTTGTGTAAAGATATTCTGTGCAAACAGTTTTTTTTTTTTTACAATAAATGTGAGATGGAAAGTAAGTGGCCATACAGCAGCTAATTAGTAAAATACTCCGGGCTGAATTTGTCCAAAACAACACACAGCTTTCTTGTGTAGTCCTCATCTAGCTTTTTCTCCAAATGTTTCGTTAGAGTCGAAGTGGTACAAATATACAGTAGTACTGACACAGCTATTTTCGAAGAGTTCTTATTTTAATTTATCAGAGAGGCAAGATTTCCATAGAATTGATAAGCTGTTAACAACAGTCGATACTTTCCCTATGCGTATGTCGACATTGCTTTCAGTAGATGAGATATTGCTACCAAGGTATATGAACTGGTCTGAACTTACATTCATCCACTCTGAACGGACACTGGAAATAATGATAATGAAGAGTTAAATATATTGCCCAGAAGTAGAGCCTCAGCATCCTATACAGTTTAGCGTCATACACTGTGTGATGTCGAAAGGACTTGGCCCGGTAAATTTATTAATCAAAGAAAGAAATTGTAAATGGAAATAGTTGAAATAGATTTTAGAAGAATGAATCAGTACATCACAAAAACGAGAAGAAAATATATTATTTTTATTATTTATTTGTTTATTTTTCGGGATTGATTTGTCTTCGGGGGGCAAAAAGAAAAAGATATATGGATTGTTTTGACTAACCGGGGGTTGATAAAACGAATTAAAAATAAAAATTTAAAAAAATGAAAGAAAATGCCAGAAAAAGTACAATTTCTCAGCGCTCGACTGAGCGGGGTCAGGGCAACAGACTTAACTTTCAGGCACCAGCGGACAGTTCACTAAGGGGTCAAAATTGACTGGGATGACTGACAGGCGAACTAAATGGAGTCTGGGAAATTATAATCTTTTTTAATATAATTTTTTTTCTAAATTCAAAGTGCCTGGGAGAAGATTTTCCCTTCTTTTGAAATTGTTTATGAGCTAACGTACTCTGGCGTCCTTATCACGTGACAGAAGTAACCGCCTGCTGAGACGAATGGAGCCAGATGAAATATCAAGGGAGTAGAAGGAGGTATCTTCCCTTCTTGGTGAAGGTAAGAGGAAACCGAACCTTGAAGATGGAGGGAATTGATATCATTGATATTGCCAAATCATCCCTCCAACATAGGAACCGAATTACATATAAACCGAAAAATTCGCTCGCTGAGCATACTGGTGAAAAACAGCTACGAGACTCAGCGTTACTCTGAGCCCTGACCTTGTACCAGACTTTTGATATATGGAGAAGTAGAGAAAAGCCTAAACATAATATAATATTTTGAGGGCCTTGTGCCCGACTCCGAATGCCGAGAATTTGACAAACTGTTAAACCGTGAACTCGGCCTCCGTGTCACATGACTAAATAATCTCCGGGGAAAGGGGAATGCTTGTACTATTTCCGAGACTTACATACTAAACAAAAAATTATTGTTTTATTACAAATCTGTGCCTTGTTCTTTGTTAGCGTTTCGATTAATTTTTTTCTTTCTTAATAGAGCAGTCTCATCCGTCCATTTTCCGATTGGCGACTCTAAATAGCAACCGATTTGCTGTCTGGATTTTAAAAAACACAACGTGGGCGGATAGGCATATCAACCGTGGCTTCCGGCAACTCAACCAGCCAAACGGGATTGTCAGTGGATGAAAGGTGGAACTGCCGATGAATGAAAAGGGACGGCTGGGATGACACACCTGAGACGTAATTTTTTTTCCCTTTTTTGTGGCGGGTGAAGGTCATACCACTCTGCAGGTGATACAGTCAGAGTATTCAAAATCCCAACCACAGATAGCCAACTAGATAGATAGATTGATAGAGAGATAGTGTAGTGGTATCTCCCTGTTTTCAATACACAATGGACTCTTCCAATAAGGATATAATATTTGACTGTAATCCACTCAGGGGGTAGGTAGTAAGAGCTACACTGGGGACATTGTATTACTTGTATTACTATAATGTATACCTTCTTTCTTAATACGTGTATGTCGTACTTATCTTATGCCCTTTCCGAGAATAGATAGATAGATAGATATTAACAGACAGTAACAGTAGGATAAGACCCCCCCCCCAAAAAAAAGGGGTATCCTGTATGACTCTAAACTGATGAGGTTTTACTTCTGGTGATCTGGGAGTATGGAGTACCCCTCCATTGCCATTACTCCCAGGTCCACTCTTACCTGGAGCGGTAATACCTATTAGGGTTCCATCTGTAGGTTAAATACATCCGTTAAAATATTATTCATAATCGATTGAACCATGTGGGAAAAAACCCTCTTAAGGGACAATTTTTATTTGTTAGGGCTTTCAAGTGTCCTTCAATGAACTTGAAATTGTCCTCTGTTCGCCATGGTAGGTGTAAACAAAGAAGTCACCCATTGTTGATAAACGACAAAAACAAATAAAACGTTCTTTAGATACGGATTATTATCCAAAACTTTAATAAAAGCGACCCCATCTCCATTACTTTTACACCCTATCAACCGGGCTAAGAATACGCAGATTGTTTTCTCTGCTGGGAAAGGGGTGTAGACCTCCATCAACGATCACCACATCACCACAATTCATTTAAACACCAGTCATTTGTTTACATACAGTTATATGATCAAACAGTTCTATCTCAAACAATTCAATTTATCATAAGTCAACAAAGTTAAATAGTTCCAAGTATTGCTATACATCACAAACAATTCCCTTAAACTTCAGTCATTTATTTACACACAGTTAAATGATTCTCTCACTTCTATGCATAAAATAACTCGTGACGGGTTAACATGCCGTTAAAATCAATCAATCAATCATCAATCCTTTTCATTAAATTCTAATCTTAGGTTAATCTATTAATAAATTCTAGCTGTTTAATGCTTTAAACTACCCAAGGGCGTATTTTGTGTCCTAAGAGAGTGTTACCATGTTACAAGGGGGACGCTTAGGAAAAAGAGGACTGAAAGACAACAGAACAAAGGAATCTTTTCTTTTCTTTATTCTTTAATTTTTTTCTTACAAAATCTTTCACAAAGATTTAATCATTCACAAAGATTTATTTAACAGATACACACGCACGCATGCGCGCGCAAGCACAACTCGCTAAGCACTGTCACACGTGAAACGCCCAAGAAAGTTGTAATTTATTAAATTCGATACGAAGCCAAAAAAGTATGTTGCACCATTACTATAAATCAGTAGAACGATATTTGCACTTGAAAATAGCATATTACATGAACAATAAAAAAGACCGTCAATGTTGATGTTGACAAGAATGGTTGGTTGGTTGGTTGGTTGGATTTTATGGCATATCAACCATTGTAGGTTATTTAATGCCAAATCCTCTTTATACATATGTATTAATATATATGATTTGGTTAGGTTGGGATTTATGGCATATCAACCAATGCAAGTTATTTAATGCCAAACCCTCTTTATACATATATATTGAATATGTAAGATTTGGTTTGGTTGGTTTTTATGGCATATCAACCATTGTAGGTTATTTAATGCCAAATCTTCTTTATACATATATATCAAATATGTAAGATTTGGTTTGGTTGGTTTTTATGGCATATCAACCATTGCAGGTTATTTAATGCCAAATCCTCTTTATACATATATATCAAATATGTAAGATTTGGTTGGTTTTTATGGCATATCAACCATTGCAGGTTATTTAATGCCAAATCTTCTTTATACATATATATTCGATATATATGATTTGGTTAGGTTGGGATTTATGGCATATCAACCAATGCAGGTTATTTAATGCCAAATCCTCTTTATACATATATATCAAATATGTAAGATTTGGTTGGTTTTTATGGCATATCAACCATTGCAGGTTATTTAATGCCAAATCCTTTTTATACATATATATCAAATATGTAAGATTTGGTTGGTTTTTATGGTATATCAACCATTGCAGGTTATTTAATGCCAAATCCTCTTTATACATATATATATCAAATATGTAAGATTTGGTTTGGTTGGTTTTTATGGCATATCAACCATTGCAGGTTATTTAATGCCAAATCCTTTTTATACATATATATAAGATATATATGATTTAGTTAGGTTGGGTTTTATGGCATATCAACCATTGCAGGTTATTTAATGCCAAATCCTTTTTATACATATATATAAGATATATATGATTTAGTTAGGTTGGGTTTTATGGCATATCAACCATTGTAGGCTATTTAATGCTCAATCTTCTCTATACATACATATTAGATATATATATGTAAACGCATAGTTTGTAGATAACATTTTTAAACACTCCAGAGTTCATTTGTTTGCACACAGTTAAATGGTTTCCAATATGTCTATGTCACACTAACAATTTAATCTAACATCAATCATTTGCTTGCGCACAGTTATATGGATATACATATGAATTGTAAGTGAAAAGTTTGTTGGTAATTTTATTTTTAAAAATGTTTGAGCTAATTTGTTCGAAAACAATTAAATATGAAAGTAGATATGGATCAAAATCCGACAGTATGAAGAAAGCAGAAAAACATAATCCTAATAGGTAAATTTATTATGAGGTACAGTCGACGTTAAACGTTTCGGTTTCTGTAACCATCGTCAGGACTTGGATATCAGAATAGTTCACATAGCGATGGATGCTTGTTGAGATAACAGGAGCAAATGAAATGTATACAACGAAAAAACACAAACGTGCACAAAGCGTTCATAATTTAAAAGTGTTAAGAATAAAATATTGCTATTGTTTGTACAGTTAAAAGGTTTCAAGCAATGCCATTTAATACTAATAGATTTTTGTTGTAGCTTTGCACAGTTAAATGGCTTCGAGTATGGCTTTTTAATTCTAATAATTCTATTCAGTATTACTCATTCATTTGCCCATAGTCTAATCGTTCCAAGTATTGATATGTCATAATAATAATTCAATTTTTGCAAAGTGTTAAATGGTTTCAAGTATTGCATTTGTCGCTGCCTCCCACCAGACAGGACTTGACACAAGGTCAAAAGCCCGAAGGCCGATTAAAGTGGGGATAAAGGAGAGGGGAAGGTCGGGAACGAGCCGAGACTCGAACCCTGCTAGTCATTGACACACTAAGTGCAATGTGGGTCTAATGAGTCAAGCAGTATCACAGACCTAAATGTAGATCTGGGCACGTATGCCAGAATATAGCTTAAACTAGACCGTGAGGTCTAGTGCTATACAAGGGGTGCAGGTGGGGACAAAAAAAGCAGCTAGCCCACCCAACCGAAGTTGGGGGCCTTTCGGCCTCCAAAATGCCATTGGTTTCTATACCCCATCCGGCACGAATGCCAGACGGCCCAGCCAAAAGGCCGGGGGGTTCAAGTATTGCCATTCAACACTAATAGTTATTTTAACACGATTCATTCAATAAATAGTTTCAAGTATTGCAATGTAACACGGACAATTCAGTTTAACATCAGTCCTTTATTTACACACAGTTAAATTTGATAAGAATGCTCAACAGAGAGAGAGAGAGAGAGAGAGAGAGAGAGAGAGAGAGAGAGAGAGAGAGAGAGAGAGAGAAAACAGGGGATTTCAGCGGACTTTTTGGCAGTTGAAACCTCTTGATGACTGTCAAATAATTCTGGCGAGAAAAAGAAAATACGTAGAAGAATAGCACATATAGGTTATGTGTTGACAGAGATGAAACAATCAGCTTATAAGAGAATGTGGTAAACTGGCATGAAACGAATACAAAAGTAAATATGATTGGGTGGGAAAGGTGATCCATTGGGAACTGTGCATTCGGCCATGCTGAAAATGATATATACACAAAACAGAATGTGGTGTAGAAAAAGAGTTCCATAAAATTCTGTTGGACTCCCAGATACAAACGAATTGTCCAATCCCGGTCAGAAGATCAGATCCGATGTTAATTAGCAAAAAAAAAAAAAAAAAAAAACTTGACCTCTTGTAAATTTTGCCGTTCTAGCAGACCATAGAGTGAAAATAAAAGAAAGCGAATAGGTCAAAGTATATATGGATCTTGCCAGAGAGTTGAAAAAGCGATATCGGTGGTCACAGTTGGTGAACATGAAATGGTCCCCACGTCTACGGAAAAGACACTGAGGGGATTGGAAATCAGAGGAAGAATCGAGACCATCCAGACCACAGCACTGTTAAAATCAGCTAGAATACTCAGATGAGTCATAGAGAGCTGAGAAGACTTGCTGTCACTCAGACTTCAGTGAAAAAGCACAAGTTAAACCTGGTGTGAAAACCTCATGAGAATAATTATAATAGTAATAATAATAATAATAATAATAATAATAATAATAATAATCTAGACCTTGTCAGAGTTTTGAAAAAAACTATGGAACATGAATATGACGATGACACAATTTGTAATTGGTGTGCGTGGTACGATTCCCAAAGGCTTGGTAATAGAGGATGGAAGTGTTAGAAATCGCAGGACGAGCCGAGACCATCCAAATTCCAGCATTGTTGATATTGACCAGAATACTGAGAAGAGTCCGGAAAACTTGAGAAGACTTGCTGTCACTCTGACTACAATGAAAGAACATCAGCTAAAACTGATTTGAAAAACTTGTAAGAAGAAAAATAAATATAACCATGACAACATAAGAGCAAACAGAAAAACAGCGAAAATTCGAGAATAGAAATGAGAAGAACAACTGCATGGATATTTCAAGTGACAATCGGCCGAGATTGAACACAAGAAGACGTGGGCATGGCTAAGAAATGGAAACCTCAAAAGAGAAACTGAATCAACGTTAAATAGCAGCACAGAATAATACCATAAAGATCAATTGCATCGTGCAAAAATTGATAACATGCACGAGAATAATGAGTGTAGGTTATGTGGTTAGAGATGAAACAATTAATCCCATAAGTACATGCAGAAACTTGCTCAAAAGAAGCGCAAGACTAGGCATGACTGGGTGGGAAAGGTGATAACACTCGGAATCGTTTAAGAGATTATAATTTGACCATACTATCAAATGGTATTATCACCAAACAGAATCCTTACCAGAAAATGAGACACATTCTCGGGGATTTTTGCGATATAAATGAATCACCTTATCCCGGCCTGAAGTCCAGACCGTGCAATTATTAGCAAGACAAAAAGGACTTGTCGGTGGACCACAGAGTGAAAATATAAGAAAGCGAAAAGATAGACAAGTTCTTGGACCTTGTCAGAGAACAACACCCTCCCCAATGAAAAACAAAACAAAAAACTGTGGAACATGAAGGTGACGGTGGTACCAATTGCAGTTGGTGCGCTGGGAATAGTCCCTAAATGTTTAGAACGAATACTGGAAGAATTAGAAACCAGAGGTAAAATGGAGACCATCCAAACCACACCATTATTAAGATTGGCTAGAATACTCAGAAGAGACCTGAAGAGACTTGCTGTCACACACACTCCAGTGAAGCCACCAGCTGATGCTTGAGTGAAAAAACTCACCGAGAGGAAATTATTAATAATAATAATAATAATCTAATGCATCCCTTTTATAAAATACGTTTTACAACATTTCTATAAAAAAAATCCTTTCCTATATTATCCTATTATAAAACTTTTTCGTATGCATTCCTATAATAAATCCTTTCCTATGTTATCCTATAATAAAACCTTTTCGTATGCATTCCTAAAATAAATCCTTTCCTATGTTATCCTATTATAAAACTTTTTCGTGAGCCTTCCTATAATAAAACCCTTTTATACCGATATTAAAATGCTTTTCAATGTATTTCTATAATGAAACCCTGGGCATCTCAGGTGGTGTAATGGTTAGCAAACCAAACCAGCAAACCTTCATGAGTAAGTTCGATTTTCAATGGGCGCCCCATTCATATGCCCTTGTGCCACAAATAAGCAAAACGCTTACTGAATTACTGCTATAATAAAACCCTTGTATCACTGTCATATAATCTTTTATAATGAATTCCTATATTTAAAACCCTTCCCACTGTATCTCTAGAGTAAAACACTTTTCAATGCATTTCTATAATAAACCCTTTCCTCAGGATTTCTATTGTAAAATCCTTTCTACAGCATTTATATAATAAACCCCTTTTCAATGCCTCCAGTATAAAACCCCTTTTCAATGCATTCCTATATGAAAAACCCTTTTCAACGCATTTCTGTTGAACAATCCTTTACAATGCATTTCTATAGTAAAATCCTTTCAAATGCATTCCTGTATTAAAACTTTATGAAATGTATCTCTATAATAAAGTCCTTTCAAGTGCATTCATATATTAAAACCCTTGCCAATGAATCTCTATGATAAAACCCTTTCCAATGCATTCCTGTGTTAAGATTTATCAAAAGTATTTCTTTATTAAAAAACTTTCCGATGTATTGTTATCATAGAAATCCATTCCAATACATTCCTACACTAAAACCCTTTTCCATACATTTCTGTAGAAAAAAACTCTTTCTAAAGCATTTCCATAAACCCGTTTCCAAAGCATTTCTATATAAAAATCCTTTCCAACGTATATCTACAGTAAAACACTTTCCCATGTATTTTCTAGAGTAAAATCCTTTCCTATGCATTTCTATACTAAAACTCTCTTAAGCATTTTTATATTCAACCCCTTTTACGAAGCATTTTTATCTATTAAAAACCCCTTTCCAATAGATCTATATAGTAAAACTTTTTCCACTGCACTTCTTGTCCAGTCGGCTGGGGCTGTAGAATACACCGACTGCTTCTCTGTAGAGGGATAAGACCCACCCAACAAATGTCCTGGATATATGACATTTAACAATCTGATGGTGAGGTTCCAGTAATTCTTGAGCTTTGGGGAATACGGAGTACCCTTTCATTGCCATCGCTCCTAGGTCTACTCTGGTCCAGAATGGTATCACCTGATAGGGTCCTATCTATGTGTCAAATAGAACTAAACTGTGTACTGATGCTAAACTGCATACTTATGCTAAACTGAATTGCTTGAAATAGGACTATTTTGACATTTAAATTGCGAACTTCATTTGAACTGCATACTTATGCTAAAATGAATTGTTTAAAATAAAACTGTTTTGATATTTAAACTGAGTGCTTGTGGTAAGCTGTATTGTTTGAAATAGAATTGTTTTGACATTTAGCTGTGTTAGACAAAAACTATATATATACTAGACTGAGTTGTTTGAATTAAAACTGTTTGGCTAAACTGAATAACTTGAAATAGAAATGTTTTTTTACAATTAAATGGTGTAATTATGCTGAATTGAATTGTTTGAAATAGAACTGTTTATTTGTATAAAAATGGATTTGGCATTCAATAATCAACAAAGATAGATATGCCATAAACCCAAACAAACAAACAAACAATGCATTTCTATATTAAAACACATTCCAATGCATTCCTATAGTAAAAACCCTTTCAAGTCCATTCTTGTATTAAAATCATTTCCTATGTATTTCTATAGTAAAACAATTCAAAGTATTTCTATAGTAAACCCCTTTTCAACTGCATTCCTGTCAATTAAAAACCCTTCCAATGTATCTTTATAGCAAAATGCTTTCTAATGCATTTCTGTATTAAAACATATTCCAATGCATTTCTATAGTAAAAACACATTCCTTATGCATTTCTATATTAAAACACTTTCCAATGTATTTCTATTGTAAAATACTTTACAGTGCATTCCTACATCAAAATCCTCGTGCATGTATGTGTGTGTGTGTGCGTATTCATACGCATATACATGTATACATGTCGTGTTCGAGAGTCAGCTGAAAAGTTCATAGACTGACAAAGATCTTCTCACAGAATGTGTCCAAATGAGGTTTATTTTTCATCATAGTCCGTTTGCAGTCCACACGCATCTTCCATCTGTATTGCTGTGCTTGGATCCCGTTGGTCCAATAAGTCATCAACAGCAAATATATAACTTTTCAGCCTATGAACCTTTCAACCCGCGAACTTTTCAGCCCACTCTTCTCCAGGCTAACAAACGCCAAGCATTGAATGACCTAATTCCTATTACAGTAATTGAATTAATAAAACAATCCTATTTTCTACGCAAGAGAAATAACCACGTTAATCGAAATTCTTGAGTTGCAAGTTCATTTGAATAAAATAAATAAATAAATAAATGAAACAAAACTTATGGGATACTTATCAAAAACTTTTTCCACCGACGCCCAACGCACGATTCGGGGAGATTTCATTCGATTATAATGTCATCTAAGGGTCAAGGTGAAATTATTATTATAATTATTATTACTATTATTATTATTATTATTATTTGATTTTCATCTTTACTTTCGCTTTCTTATAATCCTTCATCGGGTCATTACCCAAGACCTAGCATGAGGGAAGATTGTGATTATATGAATGCTATGTATTTATGCATTTTGTAGCCTCTTGGTGATATTTTTTCAGTCTCATTGATAGAGTTCTCTTCATGAGACGAGGAGTTCTGCAAAGTGCAATTTCTTATATTTCATATAGGCTGGGACTGCCAGGTATCATGTTTATGTGTTTATCTGTCTCTTTTTTGATCATACCCAGTGCTCCTATTATTACTGGCATGGTGGTAGTTTTAAAGCAAAACAAATTTTATTTCCAGGTATTTTTATTTACTTATTTTACTATATTCTTTGACTGATATGTTATATGTTGGGACTGACAAATATATATATATATACACATATATATATAAATATACATACACATGTATATACACAGACACACACACATATATGTATAAATGCACACACATATATATATGCACACACACATACATATATATATACACACACACACACACATATATACACACGCATATATACATACACACATATATATACACACATACACACATATATTTATATACACGCACATACATATATATATATACACACACCCATATATATAAATATATATATACGCACCCATATATATATACACACATATATATATGCACATACACACACATATATATATATACACGCACACTCATATAAACGCTCACACACACATATATACACACACATATATACACACACACACACACACACACATATATGTATATATATACACACACACACACACACTCACATATATATACATATTTATATATCAGTAGGTATGTTTTTTTCTTTCATAGTCCTTAACTACAATATCTTGTCTATTATTATTATTATTATTATTATTATTATTATTGGGAGCTTTTCATGCCATCTCTAATTGGTAGTTTTTTACTGAAGTCTGCGAGACAGCGAGTTTCCACAGGTTTCAAGTGGCCCAGCCTGTACCCCTTCATTGCAATCGTTCCCAGGTCCACTTTGGCACCTGATAGGGTCCTATCTATGAGTCAAATAGAACTAAACTGTGTAATTATGCTAAACTGAATTGCTTGAAGTAGAATGGTTTTTGACACTGAAATTGCATACTTATGCTAAACTGAATTATTTGGAAACAGAACTGTTTATATGTATGAAAATGGATTTAGCATTAAATTAACTACAGCGGTTGATATGCCATAAAACCAAACCAAACCAGGTCCCCAGGACTTTTCTCAGTACTCTTGCTGATCATAACAGTGCAGTGATATTGTCTATCTCAATTCTTCCTTTAATTTCCAATTCCAATGCTAGTTTTTTTTCCAGCTACTTGGGGTTCGTTCCAAGGGAACAAAAAATGATTAATGTCACCTTCATGTTCCATAGCTTTTTTTTAGCTCTCTGACAAAATACAGTTATTTGTTTAATTTTATCATATAAAAAAATCTGAATATGAGCATAGGTAAAAAATCATACATAATAGTAGTAATCTTTGTCAAGTAAGAACATTAAGTTTATAAGTCCTAAAAATTCACTTTTAACTGTCCAGCAGGACACAGCGTAACGGTTATAGCCGTTGGTTCCCTAAGCTTCTAAGGAGACAATCATCTGGAAGTTGCAGGTTCAATCCTGACTGCAGGTGAGTAACAATACAGGAATACTTAACACTTGTATCCGGTTATGGATAACGGAATCAGAACAGGCGATCCTCGTGGATTCAATAAAGGAGATAGTTCAAAGTTCCGTGTAGGTTCCCGAGTTCGAAAAACACCTGAAGAAGGCCGGAGGATATATCGACCGAAACGTTGTGGAAATAACATTAAAGATGAAGACAACTTATTTGTTTATCTTTTCCTTTTCTTTTAGTTTTGCTCAATGATCATCGGCAACGGTAAAATCCACTTGATGACAAGTTCTTTTCTTCTTAATTAACACCAGGTCTGAATTCTTAGTCGGAATTTGGAGATCCGTTTGTATCTGAAAATTATTCTTCTTCTTTTGAGAGTTTTTCACACCAGCCTTAGCTGATGGTAGGGCAGACTGGGTTCTTCAGCCTTGGTGAGGCAACTAGTCTAGGAGAAGGAAAACTCTGAATTCAAACCTGTTAAACTTCGCTTAAAAATTGACCTTGTGTCACATCCTGCATGAGCGGAGGGGTTGGGTGAATATGGTTAGCTGATGGTTTCTCACTGGAGTTTGAGTGACAGCAAATCTCCTCAAGTCTCCAGGTTTCTTCTCAGAATTCTGGCCGATCTTAGTAATGCGGTAGTTTGCATGGTTTCCACTAGTCCTCTTATTTCATTATCTTCCAGTCCTTGAACTCATCCTTTGGTGACTGTGCCGTGCGCAGCAATTATAATTGCTGTCACCGTCACTTTCATATTCCATAGTTTTTTTCAGTTCTTAAGCAAGATCTAGGTACTTATCTTTCTTTTCGCTTTCCTTCAGTTTTAACCTGTGGTCAGCCAGAACGGCAAAGTCCGTGGCAGGTTTTTTTTTCTTTGACTAGCAATATGTCTGGTTGTCTGGCCGAGATAAAGTTCTCTCCTTCTTCTTCTTCTTCTTCTTCTTCTTCTTCTTCTTATTATTATTATTATTATTATTATTATTATTATTATTTTCCTTGTTCGACCAAATAAACTTTCATTCCCACGATTCTGTTTACTGAGGGCCATTATGTCACAGTTGATGAGAAAGTTCACTCCTAACGATGACGACTTTATAAATATAGTTTCAAGATCACACCTTTACATGAATAACCACGTTAAAATACTCAAACAGTTCTCTTCTCTCTCACGAATGCATCCCTACGCGCAAAAATGTGTAACGTTGATAAGTTCAAATCATACGGAAGGGACTTCTTATGGCGCTTTACTATTGGCAGTCTGGTTAAGCCCGTTTATAAGACGACAGAAAGAAACGCAAAGATACTCATCTCATATAAGAAAATAAAATTAGAATCCATATTTTACGATACATTCTTCAGTAGCAATCTTGTCACGTCAGAGCCCTGTTGATAAGCCTTAGAATATGCTGACTCTATCTCCTGCAGAAGGGTAAAATCCCTACCCCCCCCCAAAAGGGGCGTTCTGGATATGACAAGAAAGTGCATTTGGGGTGAAAAAAAAAACTGGTGACCTACTGTACTTTGATCGGCACATCCTCAAAGAGACTAAGGTGAGGTAGAAAAATGTAGCCAAGCTATGGATTGCCAACAAAAAAAGGCCAATGATATGGTCCTGCAAACTGTCTGAAAATGTACAAACTATCCGACAAAGACATAAATTTCGTCACCGCCACGAAAAACTGAAAAGTGTCATTAACAACAACAACAAAAACTATAGCAGAAATAGAAATCCAGAGAGGCGTCTTCCAGGGTGAATCGCTTTTGCTATTACTATTTGTAATAGCTATTAAGCAAAGTTGGTGACCGTAGTCGAGGGTGACACAAAGGCTCCCTTTTCAATAGCTACTACACCGAGGTGTTGGGGAGGGCACTACTCCTTTCCCTGGATTGCTCCACTTTACCCTTGATACGTGCCTTATATTGCTGAGTGCTAAGCAAGGAGGTATCAAGTACCATTTTTAAAGTCTTTGGTATGACGCGACCTGGGATTGAACCCAGGTCTTCTGGACCATTGGCGAACACACCGCTTAATTACGTACTTAGAAAATGCACTGTGGTCTACAAATTTACAAAGTCAATAGGAAAGATTTATCACCTTATGTACATGGACGACATCATGCTATTTGCAAAAAAAAAAAAAAAAAAGGAAATTAGATTCTGATACAATCAATAAGAGCATACAGCCAGGGTATAGGAATGGAATTAAGTAGGGAAAAATGTATCATGCTTATAATGAAAAGTGGAAAAAGTGAAATGACGAAAGGAAAAGAACAACCAAATTTGGAAAGAATCAGAACGCTGGGAGAAAAGGAAACTTACAAGTACTCGGGGATATTGGAAGCGGACTCCATCAAAAAAGCGGAGATGAAAGAAAAATAAAAAGTAAGAAAAGAGTTTCTCAGACGAACTAAAAAAAATTCTGGTAACCAAACCGTACAGCAGAAATGTCATCAAAAGAATCAACATCTGGGCACCCCCCATTGTAAGACACTAGGAAACATTCTTAAAAAACACAATAAAAGAACTTAGACAAATGGACCATTGTACAATACACCGACTGCACCTCTGCAGACGGGTAGGACCCCCTAACGAAAATCCTGGATTTGACACTAACCAATCTGATGGTGAGGTTCCAGTAATGCTAGAGCTTGGGGGAATGCGGAGTACCCCTTTATTGCCATCGCTCCCAGTTCCACTCTGGCCCGGAATGGTAGCACATGATAGGGCTCTATCTATGGGTTAAATAGAACTGCATACTGATGCTAAAGTGAACTGTTTGAATTAGAACTGTTTGACTAAACTGAATAGCTTTAAATAGAAATGTTTTTGACAATCAAACTGTACTTATATTTAAACTGCGTGCTTATGCTAAACTGAATTCTTTGAAATGGAACTGTTTTTGACATTGAAACTCTACTTACACTAAACTGAATCGTTTTATATAGAACTGTTTTGACATTTAAAGTAAAGTAAAGTTGGCAACCATAGTCGGGGGTAACCCGAAGGCTCCCTTTTCGATAGCTACTACACCAATGTGTAGGGGAGGGCGCTACTCCTTTCCTGGATTGCTCTACTTTACCCTTGATCCGTACCTTATAATGCTGAGTGCTAAGCAAGGAAGCATCAAGTACCATTTTTGGAGTCTTTGGTATGACTCGACCTGGGATTGAACCCAGGTCTCCCGGGCCATTGGCGAACACTCTAACCCCTAGGCCAATGTCCGGTTCTTTTTAACTGTATATAAACAAAATCTATACTTATACTAAACAGAATTAGCTGAATTAGAACTGTTTAAATAAACTGAATAGCTTGAAATAGAAATATTTTTGACAATTAAAATGTGCACTCATGCTAAACTGAATTGTTTGAAATAGAACTGTTTATTTGCATAAAAATGGATTTGGCGTTAAATAACCAACAAAGGTTGATATGCCATAAAACCCAAACAACCACCTAACCAACAAATGGACCAGAGGACAAGGCATCGTCATCAAACCCGAGAATTGACATAGACAGACTGTGTGTGTCAAAGAAAGGAATAAGTAGACTCGCCAGCATTGAGGACTCGCGGACTACTTTAGAAAGAGCAAAATAACAGCGGCCAGTAACAACCATGACAATATAAGGACAAACAAAACAACAACCAAAATTAGGAAACAGAAATGGGTATAGAAACAACTGTATGGATACTTCAAGCGACAAACTGACAAGATTGCACACAAGAAGACTTGGACATGGCTTAGAAAGGGAAACCTTTATAGAGAAACTGAATATCTATTGATATCCGTACAAAACAACGCCAGAAATTATATTCAAGCGAAAATCGATAATACACAACAGAATAGCAAGAGTAAGTTACATGGTGACAAACAATTAATTTCAAATTAAGCGAATGGAGCGAAGTAGCGCAAAAAAAGTACGAGATAAGGTATGATTAGATGGGAAATGTGATCTACTAGGAATTGTGCAAGAAACCATCATAATTTTTTGTGTCATATCCAGGACACTTATTGGGGTGGGGGTCTTATCTCTCTGCAGAGAAGCAGTCGGTGTTGCCCCATCCGACTGGGCATATTAAAGAAGAAAAACTTCGGAAGAACAAGAAAAGTACTGGTAATCAAAATTTATTGCGGGAAGTTTATCATATTTACCAACCCCTCCTCTCGGGTAGGATGTGACACAACGTCAATTTTTAAGCGGAGTTTGAATTCAGAGTTTCCCTTCTCCTAGACTAGTTGCCGCACCAAGGCTGAAGAACCCAGTCTGCCCTACTATTTACCCATAGCTGGAGGGAGAATAATTGGATTCATACCTTTCCCAAGGGTATTAGTGCTATGTGAAATGCAATCAGTCTCGTCCAGGATTTGAACTCGTGTCGCCGTGTTCATTTCCAACGACGATAACCATTACACCACGGGCACCTCCAATTGCGGGAAGCTTATCCTATTTACCAACCCCTCCGCTCGAGCAAGATATGACACAAGGTCAATTTCTAAGCGGAGTTTAACAGATTTGAATTCAGAGTTTTCCTTCTCCTAGACTAGTTGCCTCACCAAGGCTGAAGAACCTAGTCTGTCCTACTATTTACCCATAGTTGGAGGGAGAATAATTGGATTCATACCTCTCCCAAGGGTATTAGTGCAATGTGAAATGCAATCTGTCTCGTCCAGGATTTGAACTCGTGTCACTGTGTTCATTTCCTACGACGATAACAATAACACCAACGGGAAGTTTATCAAAGGAATGAATGCCAGGGCAGTTTCCTTGGTGAGATCTGTCAGATAGTGGATGTCGGTGTTACAACGGGGCCACACATTAAAAGAAAAAAAAGGGGTAAACGATTTTCAATGAGTCTTGCTAAGAATTTGGAAGAATTGGAAACATGAAGAGTCAAAACTATCCAGAATGGAGCTTGAAGGCGACATCATCATCAAGTCGCACTGACAGCTCAGGTTATGTTCTATATGCACAAACCAGAACAAGTTATTGATAATAAGGGGCTTAAAATCCTCTGCAATTTTGAGACACAAACGGATCAACCAATCCCGGCCAGGAGACCAGAATTAGCGTTAATTAACAGAGAAAAAAAATGAATTTGCTGTCTTGTGTATTTTCCTGTTTCAGCTGACCAGAGAGTAAAAATAAAAGAAAGCGAAAAGGGAGAAAAGTACGTGGACCTTGCTGAAGAACATGTGGGTCAAAGTGATACTAATTGTTGATATTGCGCTAAGAACAGTCCCGAATAGCTTGGAGAAGGGGCTGGAAAAACTGAAAATCAGTGGAAGAATCAAAACCATCCAGACTTCAGCATTGGCGAGATCGGTTACAATACTGAGAAGAGTCCCGCAAACCTAAGGAGACTTGCCGTCACTCAGACTCCTGTGAAAGACAACTAGCTAATACTGGCGTAAAAACGCACATGGAGTTAAATAATAATAATAATCATTATTATTATTATAAAAACAAGCAAAATCTCAAGAAAAAGAAAACTTGGACATGCACAGAATAACGCCATAAGGACTAACTATGTCAAAGATAAAAATTGACAAAACACAACAAAATAGCAGATGGAATTATGTGGTGATAGAGACGACACAATTAAGCGAATGAAGTAAATTAGCGTAAAGAGAGCATAAGACTAGACAAGACTGATTGGGGAAGGTGATCCACTGGGAATTGTGCAAGAAATATAGATTCAACCGTACGATCAAATGATATATGCACAACCTAGAATCCGTCCTAGAAAATGAGATGCATTAAATTCTTTGGGATTTAGACATACAAGTGGATCATCTAATCTCGGCTAGACGACCAGAACTAGTGATAGTCAAAAAAAAAAAAAGAATCTGCCAAACAGTGCACTTTGTCATTTCGGCTGATTACAGGGTAAAACTGAAGGAAAGCGAAAAGATTGATCAGTACTTAGACCTTGCTAGAGAACTGAAAAAGTATGGAACATGAAAGTGACGGTGATACCAATTTTATTGGCTCGCTTCGAACAGTCAACAAAGGATCGTGAAAAACGTTCAAATGAGTAAAATAATAATAATAATAATAACAACGCCGTAAGAACCAATCATATCAAAGCGAGAATAGATAAGACGCAACAAAATAGCTAATGTAGGCTATGTAGTGACAGAGATGAAACCATCAATCACATAATAAGCGAATGCAACAAATTAGCGCAGAAGGAATATAAGACTAGACACGACTGGGTGGATAAGATGATCTACTGGGATATGTGCAAGAAATTTAAATTTGACCATATGAGGATATGACAGAAGCTGTCCTAGAAAATGACACACATAAACTCCTATGGGACTTTGACATACAGACGAATCACCTAATCTCGGCGAGAAGACCCGACCTAATAATAATCAACAAAAAAAGATAACTTGCAAAATTGTCAACTTTGCTGTCCCGGCTGACCACAGAATAAAACTGAAAGAATGTGAAAAGAAGGATAAGAACCTCGACCTTGCTTGGGAATTGAAAAAACTATGGAACATGCAGGTGACAATTATACCAATTGTAATTGGTGTGTTTGGAACAGTAACCACAAGATTACTAAAGGGACTGGAGGACTTGGAAGTTGGCGGACGAATGGAAACCATCCAAACTACTAAATTATTGAGAACGGCCAGAATACTGAGATGAGTCCTGGAGACTTGAGGAGACTTGCTGTCACTCAAACTCCAGTGAAAGACCATCAGCGTTAGCTGATGAGAAAAACTCTAATGAGTAAATAATAATAATAATAATAATAATTTCCAGCATCATTTTGCAAATGAAAGATGCGAGACTTGCCAATATCATGTCAGATGAAAATACTTTAATAAAAACAATTCATAACGTTGAAATAACGGAAAAAAGTTTATTTGAATTATTGTGTTAAACATAAGACAGGTGTTATCGGGCTATCAAATAATAAAAGTGTCCTATAATATATATATATATATTGTCACCCAACTCCTGCAAAAAACAGTATTACATTTTTAAAAATCGTGAATTGGAATAGATTGGTTCCTGAGATAGTTCTGTATTTTTCGCTGTTGCTATTGATTAGTGTTTGTGATCAGGTAAAAAAAAAAAAAAAAAAAAAAAAAAAAAAAAGATTTCCAAAGCTGATTTTCTTGATACACAAGCCTTTTTTTTTACGATATTCCTTCTTTGAAATTTGTGCGAGACTAAAAGTAAGTCATTGAAACTACAAAAGCCCCTATGTATTCATCGACATTACACACACACACACACACACACCTCCATATACACAAATATATATATATATATATATAGAGAGAGAGAGAGAGAGAAGTATAAACTGTGTGAAAGAGCGCACATATACACACAAACACTCACTGGTCTATATCAACTCTTCTCTCTCTCTCTCTCTCTCTCTCTCTCTGTCTCAATCTATCTATCTGTCTATTCATCCATCAATCTATTTCTTTGAATGTATGTGTGTGTGTGTGTGTGTGTGTGTGTGTGTGTTTCGTCTTCAGGATAGTCACTAACACTTCCGCCCAGGGTAATAAAGTCTGAATACGCAACACCCGAACTGAGATCCGTTTGTTCTGGGCCCGGGGCGTGAGAAGTAGCTGTTCCTTACGACCGGATATTATCATCAAGAACCGGGGAGAGACGGTAAGGTGAGGTAGGCGAGGAAGATCACATCAGAGCAAACGTCATCAACCGCACCTTCTTCCCTTTCCTGTTCTTTGGGTTGGTGTCTTCCGCAACGCCAATTCCAACTCCGATGCCTCGTTCCTCAACCTCACATACCCCCTCTGGAAATTTGAAGCTGAGAAATGACGTTTGAATGTGACTTGGTAATACATGTGTGTGTGTGTGTGAGAGAGAGAGAGAGAGAGAGAGAGAGAGATAAATACAGAGAGAGAGAGAGAGAGAGAGCGAGGAGGATGGAGAGAGCTGTCACCAAATTTGTTTGTCCGTTCTCTCTAATGTGTCACTCTGAAACAAACTGAATTACATAGAATTATAGACTCGGAAGTGGCGTGATTCGAAACCGTGCGGGAGTGTTGATAAGTTAGCTAAATAACTACGCATCAAACAAACGTACGTGCTAAAATACAATCTAATTTCTACGATGCGTTGCTTTAAAAAAAAAATCAAACTTTATTTAAATGTCAGTAAGCAGTAATTTGAATGAATCGCATTATTTTTTTTTTTAATTCAATTACATTTTTTCCTTATCCAAACATTTATGAAGACAAAAAAGGTCAATTTCAAGATTTTAAAAAATCAATCAAAATAGAAAGGTTCAGTTTCATAAATTTTCTCTTTCTTTTTTTCTTTTTTTTTTTTCAAATACTGTCTAATTCCAATCGATTAAATTCTAATAACTTTACCATCCACTTTAGATAATAACTCAATACAAGGCTATATCAAGTAAAGGCCTGGATGTCATCGCCTAAATTACTCCTAATCTAGACATCCCTGTTGATGGGGTTTAGAATACACTGACTATACACTCAGCAAAGGGGTAAGACATTGCGTTAAAATCAATCAATCCATTAACCTAACAAATAATTATTGAGAACATTTTTAGAGTATAGCTGACTTAGTCGGCTGGGGCTGCAAATTCAGATTGCATCTCTGCAAAGGGCTAAGACTCCCTTAACGAGTGTCCTGATATATAACACTAAACAATCTGATGGTGAGGCTCCAGTAATGCTGGTGCTTTGGGGATGGTGAGGCTCCAGTAATGCTGGAGCTTTGGGGATGGTGAGGCTCCAGTAATGCGGAGTAACCGTTCATTGCCATCGCTCCCAGGTTCACTCTGACCCGAAGTGGTAGCATCTGATAGGGTTCTATCTATGGATCAAATAGAACTAAACTGTATTTAGGCTAAACTGAACGGCTCTAAATTAACTGATTTTACATTTAATTGTGTGGAAACAAAAAAACTATGCTTGTGCTAAACTGAATTGTTTGAAATAGAACTGTTTTGACATTTAACTGTGTGGAAACAAAAAACTATACTTATGCTAATGTGAGATGTTTGAAATACAACTGTTTTGACATTTAACAGTGTGGAAACAAAAAACTATACTTATGCTAAACTGAATTGTTTGAAATAGAATTGTTTTGACATTTAACTGTGTGGAAACAAAAAAATATATACTTATGCTAAAATAAATTGTTTGAAATAGAACTGTTTATATGTATAAAAATAGATTTGGCATTTGTTGTATCGTCGAGGTGAATGTTATACGGAAGAGTGAGTGCTTTATATATTTATTCGGCACAAGTAACAGGTGCTAAACGGACACATACAAAAAGACACAGTACAATAAGTTACAAACAATTAACAAGAGAACTTACAAGAAATAGAGACAGGTCAAAATGTTGTACAGCCAAACGAAGTAAGATCAATCCGAATATTCATCAAGTTAATATCAGCTTATAACTCAAGTTATTTATGGGAGTGTCCTCGTGGTGTAATGGTTAAAGCGATGGACTGCGGAATTGTAGTACGCGAGTTCGTACTCCAATCGCGTTATTACGTTCACTTTCGGGCAAATACCTTTGGGAAACCCCTTATCCTCCCAACTATGGGTTAAATAGTACCACTACTGTTCTTCTTTAAATAACCTAGGAAGGTTGATATGCCATTAAAAACAAAGAATACAGATATCAAGTTATTTGTCGCGCGCGTCACCAAACAGGCGAGTACTGCACAAGGGCTTTTTAAGGTGGGTCCGGGCTCAGACACGCTTGGCATTCACAAAAATGCCTCGGGCCCCGTCGGCATTCCCCTAAAAAGTGGCACCTCAGGCCATTGCATCTCCAAGGAGGGTTAGAGCCTGAGGGAATGTCACCCTGATGCTCGAGGAGTAAGTCAGTCTCGGCCACGTGACGAGAATGCTAGTTCTCCCCGGCATCTGCGCCAGACGGCCTCGACCAGCTTATTACACTACCATCGAAGTCTTTGATGATGATTTATGGCTATGAGCCAGTCCATCTGAGTGCTGAAGCAGTGTTAGCCACTCTACAACAGAATTAAATAACCTACAATAGTTGATATGCCATAGAACTAAACCAAACCAAACCAAACCAAATAAAACTTAATGTATAGTGTGTTGTCCAAGGGCCTCGCGTTCAAAGGGGAAAGGTGCAAATAAAAATGGTTATGTTCTTTAATTAGCACGCACAAAATTAGATGACATTAACTGGAGTGGGGGTTATTGATTTTCTTTGGGGACCAGTCTCTCCCTGTGCTCCCTCTCACTTGACAACGGACCTGGATCTTCCCTAACGAAAAGGAGGGCTCATAGTTTACATAGACCAATGTTGGCGATATTTAAATCTACCTATGTACCAACCGGGCCTTTGGCATAATGTGTAGAGTGTTCGCCAATGGTCCGGGGGACCAGGGTTCAATACCAGGTCGAGTCAAACCAAAGACTCAAAAAATGCTACTTGATGCTGCTTTGCTTAACACTCAGGGTTATAAGAGACGAATCAAAGGTAAAGTTGAGCAATCCAGAGAAAGGAGTAGCGTCCTCCCCAACACCTCGGTGTAGTAGCTTTTGAAAAAGGAAGCCTTCAGTTACCATCGACTAAGGTTGCCAACTTTACTTATGTACAATCTTAATGATGGTTGGCTGATTTTACGGCATATCAACGTTTGTTCGGTTATTTTATGACAAAGTCAGTCTCTTTTTGCAAACAATTATTCCTGCCTAATAACCATTTGTAAACAATTACAGCTTCATGTAACTAATACAATTAAATAGTACACAATTATATGGTTTCAAGTATTCCTATGAAATATAAATAATTTGTCGGCAATAATATGGTTTTAAGTATTCTTATCAAATAGTTATAATTTGTACACGATTATATGGTTTCAAGTATTTCTAAGTAATACAAATAATTTGTTCTTAATTATAGGGTTTCAAGTATTCCTATCAAATACAAATGACTTGTGCACATTTTTTTTAGTTTAAATCCTATTTACGAACCCCTCCGCTCGGGTAGGATGTGACACAACGTCAATTTTAAGCGGAGTTTAACAGGTTTGAATTCAGAGATTTCCTTCTCCTAGACTAGTTGCCTCACCAAGACTGAAGAACCTAGTCTGCCCTACTATTTACCCATAGCTGGAGGGAGAATAATTGAATTCATACCTTTCTCAAGGGTATTAGTGCAATGTGAAATTCGATCAGTCTCGTCCAGGATTTGAACTCGTGTCGCCGTGTCCATTTCCTACGACGATAACCATTACACCACGGGCATTTTTTTAGTTTAAATAGCTATAATATCAACGTTTTAAAAGTCAATGCATTAATATAGTTAAAAATCATGAACGGCTATTTGACATAGGATCCTAATCGGTACCGCCTCTTTGGATTATAGTAGATCTAGGATTAATGCCAATAAAGGCAGCCCACTCGGTTGGAGCTGTAGAATACACCGACTGCATCTCTGCAGAGGGATAATATCCCTCAACGAATGTCCTAGATATGACATGAAACCATTGGATGGCGATGCTCCAGCCTTGGAGATTTGGGGAATTTGGAGTACCCTTTCATTGCCATTACTCCCAGGTCCACTCCGACCCAGCGTGGTAGTACTTGATAGGATAGTCTCTATGGGTCAAATAGAACCGTTTGACTATAATCATAAATAATTTTTAACTATATCATATAGTTGAAAATCATTTTAAACATTATCATAAACATCTGTTTGCCCCAGACATAGGCTCCAAATAGGTACCACCACTATAGATGATAAAAGATCTGGGAATAATGTTAATAAAGGATTGATTTTACACTTATCACAGAGTTTCAAAACTCATCACCGAAAATAGTTTCGTGTCAAACACTAAACACCCTTTTCTTACTGTGTGGGATATTAATCCTACAACGAATAATTTGCGCGCAGTTATATGGTTTTACACATTCTTATCTAATACGAATAATTTGTTCACAATTATATATAAGTATCCTTATCTAGTGCTAATATTTTGTACACGATTATTGAGTTTCAAGTATTCCTATTTAATACAAATAATTTGTTTGCAATGATATGACTTCAAGTATCCTTATCTAATTCTAATAATTTGTACACAATTATAGAGTTTCAAGTATTCTGATCTAATACAAATAATTTGTTCGCAATTATATGGCTTCAAGTATCTTTATCTAGCACAAATAATTTGTACCGAAATATATGGTTTCAAGTAATGTGATGTGATACAAATAATTTGTTCGCAATTATAGGGCTTCAAGTATCCTTATCTAGCATAAATAATTTGTACACAATTATAGGGTTTCAAGTATTCCTATGTAATACAAATAATTTTTTCGCAATTATAGGGCTTCAAGTCTCCTTATCTAGCATAAATAATTTGCACACAATTTCAGGGTTTCAAGTATTCCTATGTAATACAAATAATTTGTTTGCAATTATATGGCTTCAAGTATCCTTATTTAGTACTAATAATTTGTACACAAAGAGTTTCAAGTATTCCTATGTAATACAAATAATTTGCACGGAATTAAATCCACATCTAATACTAATAATTTGTACACAATTATATGGTCTCAAGTACTCCAATGTAATAAAAATAATTTGTATTCACTTATATGGTTTCAAGTATTCATATGTAATACAAATAATTTGCAAGCTATTATATGGTTTCAAGTATTCTTATGTAATGCTAATAATTTGCAAGCAATTATATGTGTTTAAGCAAATAATAAAGTTCAAAATCATTTTAAATGCGTATACTAGGATGCAAAAACATTCTTTAAAAGCTAATATTGTTTAAATTCAAAACATCATCAAAAAACATGATTATTTTCTCTCAGAAGAAACATTAACAGGTAATTCCTCTCCGAGTCAGAGTGAATCTGGTAATTAGGGCAATAAAGTGATGATTCTAAACTTTTCAGCGTTCCAGAACTGGCTACATCACTGGATGCATTTTAATGTCATACCTGATGTAATAGTTAAAAAAAGTTATCTCCCTTGTACTAGAACTCTTCTGTTGTGTGACATCAAGAAACAAAAATAATTCTCTATACCAGCATTCTCTCAGATATCAGACGGTCCGAAAACATATGTTTTTTGTTGGGTTTCGTTTAGATTTAGAGCTTAGCAACCATTGTTAGTCATATAATGCCAAATGCATTTATATATATAAACAGTTCTATTTCAAACAATTCCGTTTAGCATAAGTATACAGTTTCAATGTCAAGAACAGTTCCATTTCAAACCATTCGGTTTAGCATAAGCACACAGTTTAGCTGTATGTGATCCATAGGTGCTACCACTCCGGATCAGAGTGGACCTTGGAGCGATGACAATAAAGGGGTACCCGGCATTCCCCAAAGCTACAGCATTACTGGAGCCTCACCATAGGATTGTTTTGTGTCATATCCAGGATACTCATTTCTGGGATCTCACCCCTCTGCAGAGATGCAGTCGGTGTATTCTACAGCGCCAACTGATAGGGCTACCGAACATAAGTGTATGATATCGTTCTTACAAAAGTCATGAACCGAACGGCATCTTTTTTTATCTTGATATTCACACAATTGTAACGTTGTATAAATTATTTATCTCAGGACGAGAGTTTATTTTATGCACATGTGACGTCGGGGCAGTCTGGCATTTGACCCTCCGCAAAATAAGTCCTAGTCAAGATTCCTATTTCGGGCATAAGGTAACTGGCAAATAATGTGGGGGGTTAATTTGGGGCTAGACTCATCTAGACGCTGGCGAGAGGGTTCCCAATTTCACTTTCACGTACCCCACCAAGTCCTTCGTTTCCCTCCCTCGGATAACGGAAAGCATGGACTTCTACGTTAAGACAAAATATCATTCACTGTAGTCAAATTTCCAAAATTCCCGTGTAATGTTTTAAAGCGAATAAGACATTTAGCGAGAATAAATGAAAGCGATAAAAAGCTGAAAAAGATATGTGCAAAAGAAGGCAACTCGATAGATAAACAACATAACGAATAGATTTCAACACGAGGGAGCATTTAAAATGTAACAAGGCTTTAGTAAGCGACAGCCAAACAAATAATTACGAGATTTAAGAAACAGTTCCTTTCTTTCTTTTCTCCTTTCCTTTTAGACTATCGGCTTTGTTAAGCCAAGTAGGCAGTGTGAAACACAAATGTCTCTCTCGACAGTTCTTTTCTTCTTTCCTTTTTTTCTTTCTTTTTTTCCTTTTCTTTCTTTTTACTTGAGAAAGTAGCTAAGTCCACTCATTCATCTACGGTTTATGAAACATATCGTTTCAGTTTTTTTTTCTTTCCTTTTCTGAATGCATATAATTCCAATATTTAGGAAGGGTAGGAGGAAAAACAGTTTGAGTTGTACTTATCTTTTCAAAGGGTTTACTCCTCATGTTCCTTTCTTTTACGGGCGAGCGTCATTTCTCTAGAATCTGGCTAAAGGCCCTTTCCGCTATCTTCTGTCCAAAATTTCTGTTCTACTCTTTCCCCAGAGCTTGGCTAACTTGGCGTCCATCTCTTGCCAACGACTGTCCAGAACTAAAGATTTTTTTGCGGGCGAGGGACCCGGAGTTTTGGCAAATAAATCAGCACATCTTTTCGCACCGACTTCTTTCCGAAAACTGAAGATCCTTTTCCAAATTTCGTCTGACGAAAAGGTAATATTTTTCGGCGCACAAGGCTCGGGCTCCTTCCTCCTCTCTATTTCATCTGGTCATGCGACTAAAATGACCTACATTCCCTTCTCTATCCAACCGATTATGGATACGTCATGGAGTGCGGGTAATTTGACTTTCGTTCATATCTCCCTTTTAACGGTCAGTCTTGGGATTTGTTCGTTCAAACACAGAGGGTTGGGGAAATTAACCTTACTTTTCCTCTCTCGGTGGCATACCACGTCGCACAATATATTACGCCCGGGACATTAAAAACTAGCAAATGTTGTAAGTGACCTAAATGGTGGGTGCAGACTCAGCAACACTTCGTCAACAGCAGCCAAAAATATCTATTCTCTTTACAAAAAGGGAAAGTTCTCATAGCGTAGTGGCTAACGCGCTGTACTGTAGCCTCGAAGTTAGCGAGTTCGAATTCCAGCTGCGCTATTACGTTCACTTTTGGACTAATACCTTTCAGAAGAGTATGGACTTACTTATCCTCCTCCCCAGCTATGGGTTAAACAGTATCACTGCTGTTTTTTTTTCTAAGAATGGCTTTGGCATTAAATAACCCACGAAGTTTGATGTTCCATTAAAGCAAAAACTTACAAAAGAGGATGTAGGTCGAGAAAAATGTAAAAATATCATCATCATCATCATCATCTATCTCGAAACCTCAAGTGAAGCACAACTGATGTCTTTTCGACAATTAGCCACCATCTATCTCCGTTGTGAGTTGAACACGTCGAAACACAGGTCTGTCTCTTCTCGTCTCTTCTTCAGTTTACCTTTCCATCTTCCTCCCGGTACTATGCCTTACCATATTCACCAACCTCTTCGCTCGGGCAGGATATGACACAATGTCTATTTTTTAAGCGGAGTTTAACAGGTTTGAATTCAGAGATTTCCTTCTCCTAGACTAGTTGCCTTAACAAAGCTGAAGAACCTAGTCTGCCCTACTATTTACCCATAGCTGGAGGGAGAATAATTGGATTCATACCTTTCCCAAGGGTATTAGTGCTATGTGAAATGCAATCAGTCTCGTCCAGGATTTGAACTCGTGTCGCCGTGTCCATTTTCTACGATGATAACCATTACACCACGGGCACCCGGTACTATGCCTTGCAGGGGGTATCCTCGTGGTGTAATGGTTAAAGCGGTGGACTTCGGAATCGTAGTAAGCGAGTTCGGACTCGTTCGGAAAGGTATGAACCCCCTTATCCTCCCATCTATGGGTTAAATAGTACCACCACTGTTCTGCAGTGTCCTCGTGGTGTAATGGTTAAAGCGATGAACTGCGGAATCGTAGTACGCGAGTTCGTACTCCAGTCGTGCTATTACGTTCACTTTCGGGCAAATACCCTTGGGAAAGGTATGAACCCCCTTATTCTCCCTCCAGCTATGGGTAAATAGTAGGACGGACTAGGTTCTTCAGCCTTGGTGAGGCAACTAGTCTAGGAGAAGGAAAACTCTGAATTCAAAACCTGTTAAACTCCGCTTAAAGAAATTGACCTTGTATCATATCCTGCCCGAGCGGAGGGGTTGGTAAATAGTACCACCACTGTTCTGCTAGGAGAATGGCTTTAGCATTAAATGACCTACAAAGGTTGATATATCATTAAACAAAGAAACCAAACCAAACCTATCCCTTACAGGTAGTTTTTTTTTTTCAATCCTGATGATTCCGTCACTTGTCCTTACCATATAATCTTTCTTTTCTTCACAATGCTAAGCAGACTGTTATAAACATCAGACAGTCGTGTAGCCCAAAAGCTGCAGTTATTCTTTTTCTAACCTTTTCATTTCTGATGTAATCTTAGTATGAGATGTTCAAGATCTTACGGTAGCATATCATCTCAAGGGCTTCAATACGTCTCTAGAGTCAACGGTTTGGTATCTGGGTTCACGAGTGTTGTGAAAGATTAAGATAAGTTTGATTTTTGATATCAGGGAAATGTTTTTGTTTTACCATATGAATTTTAGTTTTATCACCACTGCTGTTTGTCATCATCATCATCATGTCGTGCCGCTTGCACGGATATCCCTGACCCTCTTTCGCTACTTCCCCCTATCGTTCATCGCCTCTGGCAGGTTTTCAGGGCAACATCCCGTATCCTCGCATAGCTGCTGTATGTATGTTCGAGCTGCTATTGCTGCTGTATGTATGTTCGTCCTGCTTTTGCTCGGCCATATGTGGGGGTCCATAGGAGTACATCACTTATGAGCTCGTCCCTGCTTTTCCAGCAGTGTCCTGCGTGTCTGGTTCGTCTAACTTGGATAGTTTTCGTGATGGGAGGCAGGTGGCCGTATGGTGCCTTGTGGGGTGTTAGCTTCTTTTCCAGCCGTTTTGTTAGCGTCCAAGTAGTTTGTAGTCTACGCAATTCTGACCCAAACTTCTGGTTTCAATGGCTGCTTGAATCTATTGACAGTCTAAGGTCTTTTTTTGCCTTCCACCGAGATGTCCTTTTTTATTTTATTGTTGTTATTGCTCATTATCTTTGTCTTTACACTTGTCATTTTTGCCCAGAGGGCAGAGGCTGTAGAATACACCGACTGCATCTCTGCAGAGTGGGTAAAACTCCCCCAATAAGTGTCCAAGATATGACACTAAACAATATTTGGGAAATGCGAAGTATCCTTTCATCGCCATCGCTCTCGGGTCCACTCTGGCCCGGAGTGGTAGCACCTCATAAGGTCCTATGTACGGGTCAAATAGAACTAAACTGTGTTGGTTGATATGGGACTGTTTTTGTGTTTAAACTGCACATTTGCGCTAAACTCAATTGTTAAAAATAAAACTGTTTTGATATTTAAACTGCATACTAAAACT
Organism: Sepioteuthis lessoniana; assembly: GCA_963585895.1. Lineage (NCBI taxonomy): Eukaryota > Metazoa > Mollusca > Cephalopoda > Myopsida > Loliginidae > Sepioteuthis > Sepioteuthis lessoniana. The sequence goes on from OY757918.1 coordinate 81,540,566, forward strand.
AAACCGAATTGCTTGAAATAGAACTGTTATGACATTTAAACAGCGAACTTATGCGAAGTTGAATTGTTTGAAATGGAACTGTTTTTGTATGCTATACTGAATAGTTTGAAATAGACTGTTTTGACATTTAACTGTGTGTAAAAAAAAACTATACTAATACTAAACTGAATTGTTTGGAATAGAAGGGTTTGACTAAATTGCATATCTTGAAATAGAAATGTTTTTTTACAATTAAACTGTGTACTTATGTGAAACTGAATTGTTTGAAATAGAACTGTTTATTTGTATGAAAATGAATATGACATTAAATAACGTACAAATGTTGATGTGCCATAAAACCAAACTAAACTAAACCAATCAAACCAAACTAAACTAAACCTATCCTTACTATTCTATAGATATACGATGTTGTACCAAAACACTTGATAAGATTGATCTGTTTCCCTTCATCGCCTGTTTGACTGTCTATGTCTTACAAAATAAAAGCAAGAAAAAATTTAGGAATTACAAAAGAAAACATTTTTTGATCGGTTGTGTATACTCTCAGAGTTTACTTTTTGTTTTTGATGATATAATTACTTTTTAATTGACTCCATTTTAGTTAAGTCTCAAGAATAAATTGCCCGGTCGGTTGGGGCTGTAGAATACACCGCTTCTCTGCAGAGGGGGTAAGACCCCCCCCCACAACGAGTGTCCTATGTATGACACTAAACAATCTGATGGTGAGGTTCCAGTAATGCTGGAGCTTTGAGGAATGCAGAGTACCCCTTTATTACCATCGCTTCCAGGTCCATTCTGACCCGGAGTGGTAGCACCTGATAAGGATCCTATCTATGGGTTAAATAGAACTGACCACAGAATAAAACTAAAAGATTGTGAAAAGAAGGATAAGTACCTCGACCTTTCTAAAGAATTGAAAAAAATGTGGAAAATGAGGGTGACGATTGTACCAATTATTATTGGTGCTCTTGGCACAGTAACTAAAGGATTATTAAAGGCCCTAGTGGACTTGGAAGTCGGCGAACGAGTGGAGACCATCAAAACGACAGCATTATTGAAAACGGCCAAAATACTGAGAAGAGTCCTGGAGACTTGAGGAGACTTGCTGTCACTCAAACTCCAGTGAAAAACCATCAGCTAACGCTGATGTGAAAAACTCTAAAGGAGTAAATAATAATGTTAGAGGACGAATTGAGACCATCCAAACTACAGCATTGTTAAGATCGGCCAGAATATTGAGAAGAGTCCTGGAGACTTGAGGAGACCTTCTGTTACTCAAACTTCAGTGAGAAACCATCGGTTAATGCTGGTGGGAAGAACTTTCAAAATAGTATAAATAATAATCCTTTGTTTTCAGTATTCTAATTTAACGTTTATAATTTCCTAACAGATCAGTTAGTCCCATTGTCAGAAGGATTACTCTTGAATGGATCTCCTATTCGTACAACACTATCTAGTGTAGATGGAATAATCCCATTCACCATAAATGCTGGGTGAAATGACCAGCACAGATAAGAAAAGAAAGAATGGCGAACAGCTCTGTGATAGAACAAAACGAGAATATAACAGTGTTCACCGGCTCATTGGTCCAGTGGGTAGAGTGTTCGCCAATGGTCCGGGAGACCTGGGTTCAATCCCAGGCCGCGTCATACCAAAGACTTTAAAAATGGTACTTGATACCTCCTTGCTTAACATTAAGCAATATAAGGTACGTATCGCGGGTAAAGTAGAGTAATCCAGGGAAAGGAGTAGCACCCTTCCCTACATCTCGGTGTAGTAGCTATTGAAAAGGGAGCCTTCGGGTCGCCCACTTTACTTTTACTTACAAGAAATTAAGAACTCAAAGATGCCAATCACAGCAGAAACAACCGAAGAAATTTGTATAAGTATAGGTTTTGTTTTGTTTGGTTTCTTTGTTTAATGGCAGGTTATTTAATGCCAAAGCCATTCTCCTAAAAGAACAGTAGTGGTACTATTTAACGCATAGCTGGGAGGATAAGAGGTTTCATACCTTTCCCAAGGGTATTTGTCCGAAAGTGAACGTAATAGCGCGACTGGAATACGAACTCGCTTACGACTATTCCGCAGTCCATAATTTTAACCATTACGCCACGAATAAGTATAGCTTAGTTTACTAAATTCTCTGTTTCAGTGTTTGAGCATTCAACTGGCAGCCGCAAATTGTAACAGCAGTTGAGAAGTTGCTATTGACTCCATAGCCTCTACTATTTCATAGTTTAGCTATGAACCTGAATCTAGTCCGACATTTGAGGTTAGGTACTAACGCTGCCTAAACTACGGGCTTAGAACAACTATTGATCTCATGAAAGATCACGGTTTCAAGCTGGCAAATGAAAGAAGCAGAAGATACCCCCGCACAAACAATTACGGACGCGGACTACACCGATGACATAGCTCTTCTGGTAAATACACCCGCACAAGCCGAAACTCTGCTCCATAGTCTGGAACGAGCAGCTGCCGGCATAGGCCTCCATGTCAACGCAGACAAGACGGAATACATATGCTTTAATCAAAGTGGTGATATCTCCACACTAAAGTGGACAAGTTCACCTACCTAGGAAGCAGTGTCTAATCAACCGAGAAAGACATCAACACGCGACTAGCAAAGGCATGGACAGCTATCGATAGCCTATCGGTCATATGGAAGTCAAACCTGACCGATAAAATGAAACGCAGTTTCTTCCAAGTAGCGGTCGTATCGATACTGCTATATGGATGCACTACATGGACGCTAACTAAACGTATGGAGAAAAAACTTGACGGCAATAAAACAAGAATGCTTCGAGCTGTATTGGACAAGTCCTGGAGGCAACACCCCCTATAGCAGCAGCTGTACGGCCACCTACCACCCTTCACGAAAACTATCACAGTTTGACGAACCACACATGCGGGACACTGCTGGAGAAGTAAGGACGAACACATGGACGAGCAAAGGCAGGATGACCAGCTAGAGCCTATATACAACAGCACCTTTCCGATACAGGATGTAGCTTTGAAAACCTATCGGGAGCGATGGGCGATAGAAACGAGTGGCGAGAGAGGATCAAGGAGATCCGTGATGGTGGCGTGACAAGATGATGATGATGATGACAAACGCTGGGAAGACACTTTTCTCAATGAATTCGTTAGCAAAGACGAAACTTCATAGATTTCATCCTTGCAAAACTGGATAAGGACTTAAACTTTATACAGACATTAAATCCTGGACGAGACTGATTACATTTCACATAGCACTAATACCCTTGGGAAAGGTATGAATCCAAATATTCTCCCTCCAGCTATGTGTAAATAGTAGGGCAGACTAGGTTCTTCAGCCTTGGTGAGGCAACTAGTCTCGGAGAAGGAAAACTCTGAATTCAAACCCGTTAAACTTCGCTTAAAAATTGACATTGTGTCATATCCTGTCCGAGCGGAGGGGGTTGGTAAATAGGATACAGACATTAAAGTAACTGGGCCAAATACTTGGGTAATATTTTTCTCTTTTCAATGTTCGATACAACAGTCTTAAGTTAACCAAACGCGATGCAGACGACTACTTTATTTTTACAGGTTTCATCAACCACGAATGCGAAAAATTTCAACCACGGTCGCTCACAGAGTATATGTATAAATGACATATTTCATATCGTTGGACTCCAATCTTTTCAAGACGCAGATATTCGCACTTGACATCAATTGAAACTAGAGTGATAAAAAGACATTACAATGAAAGATATCAAAAGTGATTGCCAACATTTACTCAGTTTGAAATGCGACACTCAGATGGTACAACAAGCAGTGAAATCACCGACTACTAACAGCATATGAGTAGGAAAAGTGGAAATGCCTGTAGTCGTATGAAATGACACGGCGACACGAGTTCTATCCTGGACGAGGTTGATTGCATTTCGCATGGCACTAATACCCTTGGAAAAAATATGAATCCAACAATTCTTCCATCAAGCTATAGGTAAATAGCAGGGCAGACTAGGTTCTTTTGTCTTGGTTAAGCAACCAGTCTTGGAGAAGGAAAGCTGAATTCAAACCTGTTAAAGTCCTTTAAAAAATTGTCCTTGTGTCACATCCTGCCCATGTTGAGTGGGAAAGAAATCAGTCTCGTCCAGCGTTTGAACTCGTGTCGCCGTGTCCATTTCCTACGACGATAACCATCACACCACGGGCACCTCCCGTTAGGAATATAACCAGAAGTCTTTTGGTACTACTCTCCGAAAGTCAACATTTTTAACATCCAAATTTCAGTGTTCAGATCTCTTTCTGCAAAAGACGTATCACTCACGCATGCATATTGTGTATTGGCAAATAAAAATAGATTTAGAGTCTCGCAGAAAATTCATAACAATTTTAATCAGCAACATCTTGTATAGTCGGCTGGGATTTCACGGTCTCGGTCGAAGTCAGACTGGGGTGTTGATGACACATCAGAAACGACGTCTGGGAAAGAAGAACTTGAATTTACGAAGCTCTTTGCTTCGATGTAGCACAAGGCCAATTGAATGGGGCACCCAATGAGACCCGAGCTCACTCTTGCAGGTTTGCTAGTCAAGCTTGCTAACCATTACACTACCCGAGGTGCCCCTGGGAAAGAAGAACTGGTGATGTTGACTACTGATCGCCACTTATGCTTACTCTCTATTTACTCTGAATACTCGTATTTGTATAGACACGTGCGCATCTATGCAAATATGCAAATCCATCAGCTGGCGGTGTCATTTCGCAAAAACGTCCCCTCAGAATATACTTCCAGCCACTGCATACATCTCAGTCGTTTTCAGTTTGATACCGCTTCTGACATAATTTTGATATTACGTTCCATTTGGACATTAATCAGTAAACCTGGTGTAGTGAAAACTAAGCATATAGCTAGAAGTGGTTCTGGTGATGTGATTCAGTTAATAGACGAGTTGAGCTGTGATGTGTCTTTCAACAATCAAAAATTTGTAGGGCTATGTTATCATGGTGTTCACATTTTAATTTCACTTGAGCCGGACTGGATTGAAAAACTTGATCTTTTTAATGTCTCCCTCACATCAGTGTTTAACAGTAAACTCTGCTTCAGATGGCCCAGACGGTAGGGCTGCAGAATACACTGACTGCATCTCTGCAGACGGATAACACTCACTCAACGAGTGTCCTGTTATGATTCTAAACAATCTGATGGTGAGGGTCCAGTAATGCTGGAGCTTTGGGGAATGCGGAGTATCCCTTCATTGTCATCGCTCCAAGGTCCTCTCTGGTCCTGAGTGGTAGCATCTGATAGGGTCCCATCTATGGGTCAAATCGAACTAAACTGTACACTTATGCTAAACTGAATTGCTTGATATAGAAGTGTTTTTGCATTTAATTGTTTGTTTGTTTGTTTTGTTAGTTTTGTTGTTTGATAGCATACCAACCTTCTTGGGTTATTTAATGCCAAATCCATCCTCCTAGAAAACAGTAGTGGTACTATTTAACCCATAGCTAGGAGGATAAGGGGGTTCATACTTATCCCAGGGGTATTTGTCCGAAAGTGAATGTAATAGTGCGACTGGATTTCGAACTCCCTTACAACGATTCCGTAGTCCATCGCTTTAACCCTTACACCACTAGGAACACACCCCGCATTTAATTGTGTATAATGAAAAAAACTGTACTTATGTTAAACTGAATTGTTTGAAACAGAACTGTTTATATGCATAAAAATGGATTTGGCTTTAGATAACCTTCAATGGTTGATGTGCCAAAAACCGAACCAAACCAAACCATCCACTTCAAAAATTGTAAAAAAATATTAAAACACTTACAACCAAGTACAGCAGTGTTTTCAACGGTAACCTTGGATGGTCAAGGCTTCTTTAAAACTAAAACTTTGCCATGGTAGATAAAGGATGACAACGTTTTCAGCAATTCGGAGTAATCCAACTGGTAAATTACTCATTGGGGCAGCTTCCATTGTAGTCATAAAAGGGCTGAGGGCAAAATACGCCTATGTTCGGATTATTTCACAGGATTGAACGAGGCGTTGGTTTTGTTGTATTCTCACAACCATAATACAAATATATGCGGAACATAATCAAACATAATATACGAACTTCAACGGACGAACGAACACTTCTTTATAAAAATATCTCTCTCACACTTTATTCTCGAAAGGGTGATGTTTTTTGCGTGTGAGAGGTGAGTTGGAGATGAGGACAGACTGCTATATTGACCCCAAGTTTTTCTTCGACCATAGCAGCTCTTCTTCCTCATCTTGGCTGGGTTGCTCAACCGTGGGTCACGGAGGGCCCAAAGCCCTCAGTCTGCCGCTGGCTCTCACTTCGGCATCTTGTCCCCAACTGACTGGAATCGCCCCTGGTTATATTATTGTTTAACGTACACCTGCTTCCGCTGTTCTTCCGCTTATTTACACAGGTACATCTCTTGATTAACGGCTCGGTCAAGGGTCAATATATAACGGTTTTGCATTAATATCCACAATCCTATTTCAATAGAGGAACATTCTTCGTAAAGCTTGAACTCGCTCACACCTACCTTCAGATTATCATTCTAAGGGGTCTGGATAAATATTCATCAAGAGTGGTTTCTATTTTACCGTCTTTTGTTTGAAGTGAAGTCAACCCCAACCATATTCCAACAGACAATGCTGACAAAGGTTAACACATGTTGCTGCTTATCATCGACAATATAAATGTCACCGGTTGAAATCTAGAACTCATACAACGTCTGAATGTGGTACTTGACTGAATTCGGCAATATGGATTCCGTTTACCGGCTGACAAATGTAGATTCTTATTTTTTCGATCATCGATCAAATATCTTGGATTTATTTTTGATAAAAGTTATCGTCGACCAGGCCCGGAAAATATTTACCCTATCCAACACATCACAGCACTGACGAATTTAACATAATTGCACTCCTCCCACGATCTAGTCAGCCACTACAATGCATTTGTGCCAAAAACCTATAAGGTACGCAGTCCCCTCAATCGTCTTTAGAAAAAAGATGTACAATGGAACTAGTCGTGTGAATATCAGTTCACTTTTGATAGAATTGATGTTTTATTTGGTTCTGAATTACTCCTAACCCATTACAATCCACCAATAGGTATCATTTTAGTTTCTGATGCTTCAAACAAGGATATAGGATCAGTTATTTCCCACATCTTTCCTGACGGAAGCAATAAAAAAAAACAATAGCTCATGCAACTAAATCCTTAACACTTACTGAGTGTAATTATGGCCAAATAAAAAAAGAAGCCTTGGCAATTTTGTTTGCAATCAAGAAAGTTTAATAAAATGCTACATGGGTGACATCTCATTGTAGTAACATATCAAAAGCCCCTAGTTAGTATTTTATGACCCAAGAAGAGCATCTTAGTCTAGATAGCTAACCGTTTGCAACACCGGGTTACAATGTTTTCGGTGACCTGGATATGACATTAAATCATCTGATGGCGAGGTTCCAACTTTGGAGAATGGATGCACTACTTGGACGCTAACTAAACGGTTGGAGAAGAAGCTAGACGGCAATTACACATAGTTAAATAGTTTCACACTAATAATTCTATTCAACATTATTCGTTCGTTTACACTCAGTTAAAGGGTTTCAAGTATTGCTATGTAATACAAATCAATCAATTTATCATCAGTCATTTGTTTGAACACACTTAAATGGTTTCAATTTCAAAAATGATAACATATTTCTATTGGGTACAACCAATCCTAATCAGAGTGGGCCTGGAAGTAATGGCAATGAAGAGGTATTTCATATTTCTTAAAGCTTCAGGACTGGAGTTTCAACATCAGATGCTGTTTAGTGTCATATCTAAGACACTCGTTGGGTGGGGGTCTTACCTCTTTGCAGAGATGCAGTCGGCGTATTCTACAGTCCCAGCCGATGCAATCCACTTATTCTCAACCCGAACTGACATACGGAGAAATTGTAGTAATGAATGCAACTTTGAGTTGGTGAATTTATATCTGCACACAAATGCGTTTCTCTTCTTTTTTTCATGGGGCGCACATGTCATTTACTTGTAAATCACAAGAATGTAAATATAAGCAAAACTCGGCTTAAAAATTGATCTTGTATCACATCCTGCTCCACCATACCGTCAACATAGCCCTTCATCAAGGTTTGATTCTGGGGTCAGGCTTGGATTCAGAATCAAAGTGTGATTACCCCTAACCTAGCGGGCTTCAGCAGTAACTTACTTTACCAATAGGCTTTTTTGGTTTTCTGTCAGATGAAAATACTGTTCCATCCCATAATCAGTTGTCATATTCGCTACTTTCCAACAAATGTAAATGAACCCAGCAACGAAGCGTTAACTCAGTGCAAGAGTTGAATTAACTGATTAAACGACACGAGTTTTTTCAGCAAGCAGAAAACGTAATTGCGTATAAAACGAACGGTTCTCGAAATGCTGTACAAAGAATGAAATTCCGTGAAATTCACGTGCCAAGTTAGAGGAGTTCAATAATGTATCGTTCATCCAATCATGTTAATTTGAATTCACATGAGTTAACAGCCTCGTTTTTGACTAGATAATTGTGACAGCGTTCTACAAAGATTCAAGTTCAAACGACTACTATGGAAAAAACATCCTGATACTGGATCCCTTTCATCGATTTACAATCTCGATGTGAGGTTTATGACGTAATACACAGGGCGTTTCTGAAATATTGATATAATTTCCTAATCTGAAATCTTGACCAATTCTTACTCAAATGAGCTCAAAATTTAACCGTATGTGTACAAACAATTCAAGATTCTATGTTTAACATTTCATGTATTTTTTTATATCATGTATTGAAATGCCATTTACTGGAAATTGATTTGGTTTTATGGCATATCAACCATTGTAGGTTATTTAATGCTAAATCCTCTTTGTACATTTATATTAAATATATAAGATTTGGTTTGGTTGGGTTTTATGGCATATCAACCATTGTAGGTTATTTAATGCCAAATCCTCTTTATACATATATATTAAATATATATGATTTGGATTGGTTGGGTTTTATGGCATATCAACCATTGTAGGTTATTTAATGCTAAATCCTCTTTATATATTTATATTAAATATATAAGATTTGGTTTGGTTGGGTTTTATGGCATATCAACCATTGTAGGTTATTTAATGCTAAATCCTCTTTATACATTTATATTAAATATATATGATTTGGTTTGGTTGGGTTTTATGGCATATCAACCATTGTAGGTTATTTAATGCTAAATCCTCTTTATACATATATATTAAATATATATGATTTGGTTTGGTTGGGTTTTATGGCATATCAACCATTGTAGGTTATTTAATGCTAAATCCTCTTTATACATTTATATTAAATATATAAGATTTGGTTTGGTTGGGTTTTATGGCATATCAACCATTGTAGGTTATTTAATGCCAAATCCATTTTTATACATATATATTAGATATATGATTTCAAAACACGTGTTGTAGATTTGCACACAAATGGTTTCATTTATTTCTATCTAATACGAATATTTACTATGAATCATTTGTTTGCACGTAGTTAAATGTTTTCAAGTATTGCTATTTAACACTAACAATTCAATTAAGTATCAGTCATTTGTTTACACACAGTTGAATGATAAAAGAGTTCTATTTCAAGCAATTCAGTTTAGTATTTAACAAAGTCAACAAAGGTAAATGGTTCCAAGTGTTGCTATTGTGACGCGGTATTAAATATTTATCCCAAGACGAGAGTTTATTTTTCGCACGTGTGAAGATGGGGCAGCCTGGTACTTGATCCCTCGCAAAAATAAGTTCCAGTTAATGTTCCCTTTTTGGGCGTAGGGAAACTGGCAGATTATGTTGGGGTTAATTTGGGGTTAGACTGACCGCCTCTGGCAAGGGGTTTCCAAATTTCACGTTAACACACCCACCAGGCCACTACTTCTTCCTACCCCTAGGATAATGGAAGATATGGGCTCTAGGTTTAGATATAATATTATTATCTATCGTAGTCGACAATTCCAATTTCACGTGTAATATTTTAAGATCTGAATAGGACATTTAGCGAGAATAAATTGAGGTTACTGAAGCTGAAAAGGAACATGCAAAAGACAACTAGATAGGCAGACAACACAATGAATAAATTTCAACACGAGGGGAGATATAAATTATAACAAGGTTTTTAATACATGCGTACACACATATTTAACGTGTCGGCTATATTATCAGTAGATAATATCAAAGTACAAATGTCTTTCTTCCTTATTCTTTTCTTTCTTCCTTCTTTAAATTGAGAGAGAGAGAGAGAGAGAGAGAGAGAGAGTACGTAATTGCAGTACTTAAGAAGGGTGGAGGGAGAAACAGTTTTAAGGTTTACTTAGCTTTTTGACGGGTTCCTTCTGAGAGTATTTTCTCTTTTACGGGTTCCAGGGGTTTTATATAGCTTGGCTTGAAGGCGTCTGTTATCCTATTGTCCAAGATTCTTTCCGCTGTTCCCCTGGAATTTCGGCGGCAGTTTCAATACATCTTATCACATCAACTACTGTCCTGAAAACCCCGGTTCTGCTTCTTCGTCCAGAGTTTGGTATGAGATTCGCCCGTCTGTTCACGGTGACATCTGTCTTCAAAACGGATTTCCTTATTCCTATTTCCGCTGACGAAAAGGGCTACTTCCGTTTTTAGGGTTCTGGCCAATCATTCGGACTCTTTCTCCTTCCTTCACCCTGTCAGGCGATTCATTCGGACTACTATATGTCCATATACCCCCTTCTTTATCCATCCGGTCACAGAGTGCAAACATCTGTTGGCTTTCATTCTGACCCGGATTTGTTACTTCGGCCGCGAGGAATTGACCTACATTCCTATTCCTCTTTTTAACGGTCAGTTTTTGGTGGCCTGCTAATTCAAACACGGAGGGGTAGGGGAAATTCCTTATTTCTCTCCTCTCAGTGGTAGACCACGTGATATTATATATCATTAACAATTCAATTAAATATCAGTGATTTGTTTATACACAGTTAAATGATCAAACCGTTCTATTTCAAACAATTCAGTTTAGTATAAATCAACAAACATAAATGGTTCCAAGTACTGCTATCACTAACAGTTCAAGTAAAGATCAGTGATTTGTTTACACACACTTAAATGATCAAACCGTTCTATTTCAAGAAATTCAATCATTCGTTTGCTCACAGTTTAAATGTCAAACATTTCTATTTGACTCATAGATAGGACCCTATCAGCTGCTACCACTCCGGGCCAGAGTGGACCGGGGAGCAATGGCAATGAAGCGGAACTCTGCATTCTCCAAAGCTTCAGCATTACAGGCGCCTCACTATCTGATTGTTTAATGTCATACCAGGACACTCATTGAAGGTGTCTTACTCCTCTGCAGAGATGCGTTTGGTGTATTCTAAAGCCCCAGCCGACTGGGCAACTATTTTCTAGGGCATTGTATGTGTGTGTGAGAATTTATCCAACCCTTCGCCAAAGGAAGGATGCGACAATAGAACAGTTTTTAAGCGGAGTACAACTAGTTTGATTTCAGAGTTTTCTTTCTCTTTGACTGGTGTCCATATCAAGACTAAAGTACATAGTCAGTCGAACTATTTACTCATAGCTGCAGAGGGAGAACAGATAAGATTCAAGACTTTCCGATGACAATTTGCACGAAGTGAAATGTATGTATGTATATATGTATATAAGGCTCTTTCAAGAACAAATGAGACTGGGTCGGATTTACTGAAAAGAAAAGACATTTAAACATAAAACATAGTATTTTGAGTTGTTTCAATGCATTCTGTTAACTTGGTTCATTTGAACGAGAAATATTCAAGTTATTAGATTACGAAATGATATTAATATTTCTGTACATCACGAATTTTTTAACACACACACACACACACACACGCACTTTAATGATAACTTCATTACTATATGAAAAAGTAGATAGTGAAGATGGGTTCAGAAGATATCCTTGTAAGAAATGCATGAATGAGTTGCAATTCTTAGTATATTGGAGGATCATTAAATAAGTTTCCAGACTTTTTTCGTCTGGGCACTTTTATTTATAGTACACACATGAAACTCTAGTCCCCTTCGAAGTAATCTCCTCTGGCTGAAATGCACTTGTACCGTTCCAACAATTTCTGGAAGGCCCCATGGAAGTCCTCTTGTGTGAGCGTGTCAATGATCTTCGTCACAGCCTCTTTCATCTCCTCAATTGTCTTATAACGACAGCCTCTGAGCACAGGGAATAACCAAAAGTTGCAGGGAGCAAGGTCTCGACTATAGGGAGGGTGACGAACTGTCTTGATACCCATCTTACTCAAATAGTCTGTGACAAGGATGAAGTTGTGGACTGGTGCATTGTCCTCGTGGAAATGCCACTGACCTGATTTGAAGAGTGCTGGTCTCTTCCCTAGGAATCACTGCCTGAACTCTCTAAAACCTCAGCATAGTAATCCTAACCCTAACCATTTGGCCAATCAACTCTGGTGTATTGCCTTCCTTTCTCCTCCCACACCTCTCATCATCCCTCACAGACTCCCTGCCTTCCTTGAATCTCTTATGCCACTCAAAAACCGGTGCTCGATTCATGCAAGATGGTCGAAAAGCAGTCTGAAGCATTCCATACGTTTCTGTGGTATTTTTTCCAAGTTTAAAACAGAATTTTATTGCATATCGTTCTTCTTAAGTGTCCTTACGTCCAGATTGCATTTTTGAAATTCAGCAGCAGTGACAATCAGGCTTTGATATAGGGTGTATTCCAATTGCTGCTGTAACTGTTCATTTGAATCTGAAATCCTAAAAATTGGTCAGTCATCTCATAAGATGTATAGCAATAACATACTGAATTTTCAAGAAACTACAATTTTAAATGCCTGTACAAAAAAGTCTGGAAACTTATTGAAGGTACAACGTAATACAACTATTATATGGGAATGAACACAAACTACTACATACAAGATAGAGATAATCAAGATAGAGATAATCAAGCAAGTCTATATTTAGCGAGGCCCAAGTGACCGAACATAATGGATTATAGAAGCGGCGAATCAAGTTCAAACCCCGGTATAATCAGTATTCACTTCGCACGAATAATGTTTATTTGACGGCATCAAATTTAACAAATTCTTCTATTTGTTTATTCATTTTGGATGACCTGATAACAGACAACACAGTTTTTGTTGCCTACCAAGAGAGAAAGGTAACAACAACACTATGTGTTTATAAGAATGCAAACTCTTTTATTCGAAACTTCATAATGGTTGTGTGTATGGGAGAGAGAGAGAGAGAGAGAGACGGAGGATTGCTATCATTGACACCACGTTGGGACAGACATATTCAGTGCCTTGCTTCTTGGACGGGAGGTTTGATACAGAGTCAGTTCTCGGCCAGGGGGCCACCTGCCCCGCTTCCTTGTTCACATGTCTACTCGCTGGCTGCTCTCCGAATGAGTGACTGCCTGATTCTTTGGGGTCGAAAAACTTCCGTATTATATATCTATTGGACACTCCCACAATTTTCCGCATTAAATATTTTCTGGATGCCCACACAATTTTCATTCTCGCTCAGTTCGCGTGATTCATTTCCGACTCTTCTTCTAGGGTGGATTTGGCATTGAATAACCCACGAATGTTGATATGCCATTACAAAAAGTGATCAAACCAAACTATTTACCCATGTTGGAGAGAATACGTAGGTTCAGGCCTTTCCCAAATTCATTTTTCCAAGTTGGCTGCTTCTCTGCAGAGGGGTAACCCCCGCCCACCAACGAGTGTCCTAGATATGACATTAAACAATCTGATGGTGAGGTTCCAGGGATGCTGGAGTTTTGAGGGAATGTAGAGTACCCCTTCATTACCATCTCTCCCAGGTCCATTCTGGCCCGAGGTGGCGGCACCTAATAGGGTCCTATCTATAGGTAAAAAAGAACTAAAATGTGTACTTGTGCTAAACTGAACTGCTTGAAATAGGACTGTTTTGACATTTGAATTGTGTACCGATGCTAAACTGAATTATTTGAAATAGAACTGTTTTGCATTTAAACTCCGTACTTATACTAAACGGAATTGTTTGAAATTGTTTTTGTATGAAATAGAAATGTTTTTGACAATTAAACTATGTACTTATGGTAAACTGAATTGTTTGCAATATAGAATTGTTTATTTGCATAAAAATGCATTTGGCATTAAATGATCTACAAAGGTTGATATGCCATAAAACCCAAACAAGCAAAAAACAAACTCATTACCGTAAAGTTAAATGCAAACAGTATCATCCAGGTTTCGAATTGTCTAGTCGAGTTCATTTCTTAAACGTGCTTATTCTCTTCCTCACACACACACATACACTCACACAAATATATATATATATATATATATATATATATATATATATATATATATATATATATATAGTGATCAGTTTTAATTTCAGAACGAGTAATGAAGGCATTTATTTCCACATTTCTGCTGATCCTTGAAGTACGCTCGTTTATTTTTCTCGGTCTTCCATTTCTTGGAAGGTTTGCTGTACCGTCGCCATACTTCTTATACTTTCTGATGATATTTCCTACTGTACTTAGTGCTAAATTCATTTCTTTGCAAATTTTTCGGTAACCTTGTCCTCCTTTGTGACGTTCAATGATTCTATCTCGAATATTTCTGGATAATTCTTTAGTTTTTGACATTTTTAATCCTTGAATTGCAAAATGCACATCAAAGAGTTAGATGATTAGTAGCACTATCTTGTAAAAAATTGTGGGCTTCTCTGATTGGTCTGAGTTATCTCTGACCAATCAGAGAAGCCCACAATTTTCCACTGTATTCCAATACTATCGAGAATTTGAATATTCAAAGTCTTTTAAAATACAAATTTTCGATTGGAAATTTGAAAAAAGTATCATGTTTCCAATACTTTTGCATAGGGTATTTTTTGGACTTTGATAAAAAAAAAAAAAAAAAGGATTTTAGCATGAGTTTTTAATTTTCCTTCCACATACAAATAAAACAACTTTACGAGTTATTACTCACCAAATATCAGGCAAAATGGCTGATGATTGTCGTAATAAAGACAGCATGAAACCAGTGGTTGCAGATAAGCATCTATGCTATTAAATATATATAAAAATTAATATGCATTTATTTGTTATTATCATATGATAGCTGTATCACAGATATTGAGTACTCTCCAAATTATACCACATTTAGTCTGCCGCAAACCCACCAAGTGAGATAGTGACAACCGTATACTGCTATATATATATATATATATATATATATATATATATATATATATATATATATATATATAACCTTTCTAGACGGCTTGGCCAGCCAGATCTTACCGGGCAAACAAGTGAGTTTGTTTACACCGATTTTTCAAATACAAATAGTGAATTTGTACAATAAATTTGGCAGGGATATATTTTCAAATTTGTTTGAGATTTTTTTTTAGAAATTAGTTTCAAATCTGTTTTAAAGTAAATTTAGTAAATTCAAGCTGGAAAAAATTAGTCAAAAATTTCTTTGCTAGGTTTAAAAAAGGAAAAAGGACCCCACCATAAAATAAACTTAATTTCGTTTTGCATATATTCGTTTTCATTTATACGTATGTATTACATGTAGTCTTTGTATACAAAAGTTTACAAAATCAAAGTTAGTCTTTTTGAGTTCCTTGCATAATAGTCATAGAAGTTGGAAATGAAATCGGTGAGCCAAGTTGAAATCATGAATGAGGCGGTTTGTGTTTTTCTTTGCGTTAATGCCCTCGGGAAAGGTCTCAACCCATCTCTTCTCGCTCCGGCTATGGGTTAAAAGTACGGCCTATTGGCTTCTTTTGTCTTGGTACGATCTTTGAATATCCATCCGGACCGACATTTTCGGATATATATATATATATATATATATATATATATATATATATATAGTCATCCACTGACAGATATGTTTATAGTCATCCACAGACAGATCTATCTATCTATCTATCTATCTATCTAGTCATCCACAGACAGATCTGTATATAGTCATCCACAGACAGATCTATCTATATATATATATATATATGTATGTATGTATGTATGTATTATTCAGTCCAGTTAAACCGGAGTCGGGAATAATTCGGTCAGGACAAAAATCATTCAACTATGAACATTTAAATTTTCCTGGTAAAGTGCTCAATGTACCCCATAACAGGATGGAAATAAATCAATAATCCTAATGTGACCGGTTTTTTATTTTTCTTAAAGGTATATATATATATATATATATATATAAAGTGAGTAAATTGACCGACCGTAGTCGGTTCGAAGGCTACTATTTTAATAGCTACTACACCGAGGTGTAGGGGAGGGAGCTATTACTTTCCCTGGATTGCTTAACTTATCTCTGATCCGTACGTTATAATGCTGAATGTTAAGCAAGGAGGCATCAAGAACCATTTTTTGAGTCTTTGGTATGACTCAACCTGGGATTGAATCCTACTCTTTCACACCATGATCGAACATTCTATGCCAATGGGCCGGTGTGTGTGTGTGTGTGTGTGTGTGTGTGTGTGTGTGTGTGTGTGTGTGTGTCTGTTAGGAACAACAACCGCAACAACAATAAAAGAAAACAAAAAGAAAATAAAAAACAACATAAGAAAAATAAATAAACAATAAAAAAAGCAAAAGAAAAACACAAACAAAAAAAATAAGAAAACCACCTCAAAAGAACAAAAAAAAAAGAAAGAAAGAAAAAGGTCTGGTTTGTTACTCTCCTGCTTGCGTATCTATCTATATGGATACGTGATTTGGAGGTATGGATAGTATAACGGTTACTGGCACAGAAAGAGCAATCGGCATGACGAGTTCGAGGTTATTTCAAGGTCCATTTCCGTATCCTTCGAACTAAGGCACGAACCCATTTCTTCTCACCCAACTGTGAGTAAATAAGTAAAATTCAGGTAAGCTGGATACTTTTAGTCATGAATAAAAGCAGTTGAACTGACAGAATTAGGAAAGAGGGTGAAACTCAAACTAGGGTATAAGAAAAGATGGACGTCAATATAGCAACTTTAATCCGTAAATACGTTGTCTGTATCTCCTGCAGCCGGGTAAGACCCCACCCCCTGAAGGAGTGTCTTGGATATAACACTAAATTGCATCAGATGGTGAGGTTCCATTTCCTGAGATCTAGGGAGTGTGGTGTACCTTTTCATTGCCATAACTCCCGAGACCCGTGGTGCCCGTGGTGTAATGGTTATCGTCGTAGAAAATGGACACGGCGACACGAGTTCAAATCCTGAACGAGACTGATTGCATTTCACATAGCGCTGATACCCTTGGGAAAGGTATGAATCCAATTATTCTCACTCCAGTTATGGGTAAATAGTAGGACAGACTGGGTTCTTCAGCCTTGGTGAGGCAACAAGTCTAGGAGAAGGAAAACTCTGAATTCAAACCTGTTAAACTCCGCTTAAAAATTGACCTTGTGTCATATCCTGCCTGAGCGGAGGGGTTGGTAAATAGGATAACTCCCGTGACCCTGAATGGTTGTACCTGTTAAGGACCCATTCATGGCTTTGATAAATCTGTTTAAAAATCATTCGTAAAATAGACAGGTTGATAAGCCGTTAAAATCAATCTACTCCTTTAATTTTTTTTTGTTTTTTTTGTTTAAAACCTTTCTACTACTGAAATGCACTTCTCACAAGGAACCATCAATAACCAATGAACGATGATGGTGATAGGTTCTTTTATTGAAGGAATTATACCTGTGGAAATGTAAAAAAAATAGAAATAAGAATAGAAATAAAAATAAAAAAATAAATAAATAAAAACGTGCTTAAAATCTGTATTTGTCACTTGTTTTATATGTACGTATTCAGTCTGCTCGTGTTACACGCGACAAGGCGCCGATCTCAGCTGAATTGGCTGGAATTTTACACACATACGGTGTTAAGAATACTCCGCTTGGCAGTCAGTGACACTACAGCCGTCGCAAACCAATTTGTTCGTGTCCTTTACTTGCTCAATTAACGACATCGTCAGACTACAACCGAGGCAGATGACGCAGACTAAATCTCTCTCACTTACTTACTCTCTCTCTCTTTCTCTCTCTCTCTTTTTTCTTTCTCTTTTAATGTCTCTCTCTCTCTCTCTCTTTCTTTCTTTCTTTTTTTTTGTCTCTCTTTTTCCACTCTGTCTGTCACCAACACGATTTTACATCTGTTGCTAGAAACTAGCCCCAGGCCGAGCCGGGTGAGATAGTCGTCAGATGACGTAGGTAACAGCTAGGATGACGTCAACGTCGGAGAAGCTGGAGACATGAGACGAGTTGAAGGCAGAGGAGTCGGTAGAAATGGGTAAAAAAGAGAGTGGAAGAAAGTAAAGGAGGAGAAGGAGAAGGAGAAGCAGAAGGAGGAAGAAACGGTGGGAAGAACTGATAAAATAGACAGAGAAATAAAAAAGATAAAAAATATTAACATTTTCACTTGGGTAAAATATAGTTGAAAATAAAAAGAAAGAAAATGAAAGAAAAGAAAAGAGGAAGACGTAATGAAAACGGAGGGAGGATGAAAAAAAGAAGGGTTAAAAGAATGAAAGAAAGAAAAAGAGGAAAACAAAGAAATGATTGTAGGAGAGAAAAGAAGATAAGAGAGAGCGAGAAAGAAAGAGACAAGGAATAGGAAGAGTGAGTTCAGAGAGAAAGAGAGAGAGAGCTGTATGAAAGGTCAAAGTCGAAGATGCAGGTAGGGAGAGAAAGAAAGAGATAGATAGATAGAGAGAGTGAGTGAGAGAGAGAGAGAGAGAGAGAGAGAGAGAAAAGGTAGAAGAGCAAAAAAGGATTGTACAGGATGATAAAAAAAGATCGGAGAGAAAAAAAGAATTTAAAAAATAATAAATAGATAAATAAATAACCCAGTTGAAGTAAACATTGGGGTAAGCAAAAGCAACGTCATACTGGACACGCATGGGAGATTCGACTGATCCGAGTTTATGCGTATACAAGGGATGATCAAAAAGTATAGAGACTGAAACTTTAATTTTAAAAACATCTAAAATTTCATTGAGGGAAAGGAGTTGCGTCCTCTCCTACACCTCGGTGTAGTAGCGATTGAAAAAGGAACCTTCTGGTCACCCTCGTCTAAGGTCGCCAACTATACTGTATTTACTCTCACTACCATCGCCTCGTCACAAGCAGGATGAGACACAAGGTCAGTTTTAAAGCGGACTAAAGCTTGTTTGAATTCAGAGTTTTTCTTCTCCTTGATTGGTTGCTTTACCATGGCGAAAGAACTCAGTCTGCCCTACTATTTGTTAAGGATTTGTGGATTCATACTTTTCTCGAGGGCCTTAGCGCAAAGTCAAACGTAAACAGTTTTATCCAGGATTTGAACTCGGCTCGTTGATTCCATCCCCTACTAAGATAACAGTTTCGTCAAGCGCGCCGCCTCCTGTTGATGTCGAGTTAGTGCCAGTTCTATTAATTTTTGGGGAGACACAAAATTGTGCAAGAACATCACCTTTCTTACTCACCAGACTCCCTAGCTCTATGTAACTATTTTGTTCCTAATTTTGTAGAGTTAGGAATGTAGTAGTCGCAGTAGAGAGAGAGAGAGAGAGAGAGAGAGAGAGAGAGTAGGTAAAATTCGGTTGTTCGCCTGCTAACCAAGTGAAAGGGATAAGGGAACGAATTGTATTTGCCTTGCCTCCCACCTGACAGGACTTGACACAAGGTCATTTTGCGGTGGGGGTTGTGTTGGAGGAGGTCGCAGACGAGCCGAGATTCGTGCCCTGCTGGACAATGCTGGTCTTAGGGCCACTAGGTGCAATGTGAACTATGCTAACTTTTTCCTAGTGTCTCGACACATATGCCAGGTGAACTCGCTGTTCATAGCTTCACTAGACCCGAAGGTCAAGTGCTATGGTTTACATTGAACTTCCATCTACCCGAAGGTGGTCCGGCCAGGGCCGGGGGCCAAAAAAAAGGCCGTAAACAAACGAAAAGAAAAAAGAAAAGACGTGCGAGCAATACGGTATCAATAACAAAGTTGAAACAAATTAAATGACTGCGTGAATCATGCTTTCTTCGTTCTTAGGGTCCCATTTATATGGCCTTGTGCCACATTTAAGCATGCTTTCTTTGTTCTGCTGTCTGGCCTGTCCACAAGTGAATGTGTGTCTGCCGGTGTTCTTGTATATGTGGCAACAAATTGTAGTTGACCTATTGACTACATTGATACGTCTTGTGGGTATCCGCGTCATCAGGCTGGCTGCCAACTGCTGTGTCTGTTATAGCTATGGTATCTTCTGTTGTCTACTGTATCTTTATGGTGGTTTATGTGCAAGGCTTCGTTGGCTGTTTTTATAGCAATCCACTAATCTCAGCCTAGTCTTTTGGCCTTGTGAGTGGACTCACTAACGACAAAGTTTACTTGGCACCGGGCTTTTTGAGCCAGGTAACTGAGAAATTGAATACCTAGTCTCAGATGGGGGCGTCCCTCCAGACAATACCTGCTTTGCAATGCTAAGTTCATTGCTTAGCGCCTGAGGCACCCTGATAGGAGAATGCCGATGAGATCAAGCATTTTTTGCAACTTTCGTGCGTGGCATCTTCCATTTAAATGACTCTGAGTCAAATCCAAACTGGTGGGAGATTAGATCAATATCCACTAATCCCAGCCCAGCTAAAATTTCAGACATTTGGTCTTTTATTGACTGGTGGTCGTTGGAATCAACACACACCCACACGTCTGAACATGTGTAAACTTCAAACGTGTGGATACAAGCTTACCTGAAGATTGGCCAAGTGAAACTAAGAGTCACGAGTTTTTAGCCCGTTTTATTTCATCTCATTGATAAAATATCGTAAAAGATATATATATCGTGGCTGTAATGTTTATTGTCTTTGGAAATGGACACAGCGACAGGAGTTCAAATCCTGGACGAGGCTGTTAGCGTTTCACATAGTGCTAAGACCCTTGGGAAATGTATGAATCCAACTATTCTCCTTTTAGCTATGGGCAAATAGTTGGGCTGACTTGGCTCTTTAACTTTGGTATGGCAACCGGTCTAGGAGAAGGAAAAATTCTGAATTCAAACCTCCGCTTAGAAATTGTTAACCTCCGCTTAGAAATTAACCTTGTGTCGCATTCTGCTGGTACGGAGACTTACGTATACATATATATATATATAGAAAGAGAGAGTGCAATTAGAAGGAAACTCAAACCTGGTTAAATTGTCATTATAAATTTATTTCGCCGCAGAATATTATTATACTCTCCGTCTCGTCAGATGACTTTTAAATGTTAAACTTGGTTTGGTTTCTTTGTTTGATAGCATATTAACCTTAGTGGTTGATTTAAAAGCAAAAAGCGGTCTTTGAAGAAAAGCAGCACTGGAACTATTCGACCCATAACTATGTATGGGTAAATGCTTTGAAACCTTTTTCTAGGGTATTAGACTAAAGATGAAACTCATAGTGCGACCGTAGTCCGCACTTGCTTACTACAATGAATCAATCACTACGCCCTGAGTACTCCCTATATATATATATATATATATATAATATTTCTCCTTACTTGAGCAAACACATTTTAAATAGCTACAATACATTCCATCCTTAGTTAATATTTTCCGTATATCTCATAATTTCCATGCTTTTTATTCTTCTTTTTGTTCTTTCTTTCTTTTCTTCCATCTGACTCGAAATCTTTCTCGTTAAACAACGTACATAAATTCTATACAATATTTCTAATAAGTCAAATGACGTAATTTAAACATATCGCTGATTTGCCAGTTAAACGGCCAACTTTTTCTTACTATACATATTTTCCCCTAGGTTTTTGTATTTCACATTTCTAAACATCCATCGTTAACTTAAAATTATTAATCTCACCCCTCATAGTCCTGATGATGGTTCAGTAGAACCGAAACGATATAGTGTCGACCCGTTAATAAATCATTCCTTCCACTTGGATCGTTGTTATCAGTTTTTCTACATATATATATATATATATATATATATATATATATACTGTCATTCACAGACTATTTTGTTGTATCACAATTCTTTAGTGTGGCTTGACACGCGAGATGCTTCAAGCTGGAATCAAAACCCGGGTTATTTTACGTCAGTCAGATATCTTACCCCTCAGCTATTGTCATCTCAGCGTAAGTGAAGTAATTTTCAAGGTATATATTCACATATACGCCATCAGCTTCCGGAGTGCTCAATTCATGAGAAGAGTTTTGCATTTCCGTCGGCAATTCTTCACTCGAGTGCTCAACCCAAAGGGTTGGGGGCATATATATATTGTCATCCCAAGACAGACTGTTTCGTTGTATCACAGCTCTTCAGTGTGGCTAGACACGCGAGATGCTTCAAAGATATATACATATATTATGATTATCCGAATTTTGTATATTCATATGCGATTGCATCATAGAAAAAAATGGCAAACTGTAGCGAGTGTCTTGTGAGTTTAAAGTCTTGTGAATCTTATGTTATTTGGTTGACGTTAAAGGATAAAGCGATTCCTAACACACTTAGTAGTAATGCAAGAGTTTTGTTCGCGTTCACCCTGATCATCTTAATTTCTCAAGAATACAAACTTTTACACACCTATTTGTAATTATCTATAAAAATAAAACGGATTTTGCTCCAAATCGAGCATATTGATCGCTGATGGAAGATTTTAAGCGAGATAATTTTTTGAATAAGAGGAGTGTGCAATAAGCGATCGAAAAATTGAAAAAGAGCAGAAAAAAAAAGGTTATGAAACATAGTATATCTTTATCTTGCCAATAATATCACATTTCAGATTTATTAAACGCTATCGTCTAATCGTTTATCACCACTTATGATAATATATATAGTAAGTAAAGTTGGCGACCTTCGTCGAGGGTAACCCGAAGGCTCCCTTTTCAATAGCTACTACACCGAAGTGTAAGGGAGGGCGTTACTCCATTCCCTGGGTTGCTCCACTTTACCCTTAATCCTTACCTTATAATGCTGAGTGTTAAGCAAGGCGGTATCAAGTACCATTTTTTGAGTCTTTGGTATGACACGACCTGGGAGTGAACCCCTGTCTCCCGGACTATTGGCGAACACGCATTGATGGAAATTCAATAAAAATCACTTTAGAGAAATGCATTGCTCGTTATCTTAATTTAGAAATACATTGTAAATTATTTTATCAGAGAAATGCATGACATTATTTTATTAGAGAAATGCATTGCAAATTATTTTATTAAAGAAATGCATGACAAATTATTTAACGGAAGACATGCATTGCAAACTATTTTGCTGGAGAAATGAAGATTATTTTATTAGAGAAATCTATGACAGATTATTTAACGAGAAATATGCATTGCAAATTATTTTACTGGAGAAATGAAAAGCAAATTATTTTATTACAGAAATGCACTAAAATTATTTCATCAGAGAAATACATTGCAAATTATTTTACTGGAAAAACGAAAAACAAATTACTTTAGAGAAATGCATTATAGATCATTTCATTTGAAAGATGCATTGCGAATCATTTTGCTTGAGAAATGCATTGCAAATTATGTTATTAGAGAAATACATGATAAATCATTTTACGAGAGAAATCCATTGTAAATTAGTTTACTAGAGAAATGCATTGTAAATTATTTTGCTTGAGAAATGCATAGTAAATTGTTTCAAAAGAGAAATGTATAGCAAATTATTTTATTCGAGTAATTCATTGCAAAATATTTCATTAAAGAAAAGCATTACAAATTATTTTAGTAGACAAACGCATTGGACATTATTCTAACTCTTGTTTATATAACACAAGATTAATAAAACAAATTCTTCCAAGGTTTCATGCATTCTGATGTCCTCGTGGTGTAATGGTTAAAGCGATGGACTGCGGAATCGTAGTCAGCGAGTTCGTACTCCACTCGCGCTATTACGTTCACTTTCGGGCAAATACCCTTGGGAAAGGTATGAACCCCCTTATCCTCCCAGCTATGGGTTAAATGGTACCACTACTGTTCTTCTTGTAGAATGTCTTTGGCATTAAATAACCTACAAAGGTTGATATGCCATTAAACAAAGAAACCAAAACAAACCGCATTCTGATGATAATGTATATATTGACTAAGCAAATGCTCAAGAACATATAAAATTAATAAAAGATCATTTTTCTGTTAACAATTATTATAAGTTATTTCAATTCCCTTTATGTAACCGGCAATGGCAAGGATGGGTCTATTTACATTCATTTTAATTATTACATTTATTGTGATTCGGCAACCTTTGGTGGTTGATCGTGGAAAATCAAGATAATCATCTCATGACTGTAGTTTGGAATCGGCTGCATTTGATTTTTTTAATGTTTTATGGCATATCAACCTTTCTAAGTTATTTGATGCCAAATCCATTTTTATACACATAAACAATTCTGTTTAAAACAATTCAGTTTAGCCTAAGTACAGAGTTTATTTGTGAAAAACACTTCTCTTTCAAGCTATTCAGTTTAATCAAACAGTTTTATTTCAAACAATTCAGTTTTGTATAAGTAAAGTTTTTTTGTTTACACACAATTAAACGTCAAAACTGTTCCATTTCTAACAATTCAGTTTAGCATAAGTTCAGTTTTAATATCAAAAACAGTTCTATTTCAAACAATTCAGTTTAGCACACAAAAATAGTTCCATTTCAAACAATTCAGTTTAGCATAAGTACGTTGTTTAAATGTCAAAACAGTTCTATTTCAAGCAATTCAGTTTAGTATAAGTACGCAGATTAAATGTCAAAACAGTTCCATTTCAAACATTTTTGTTTAGCATAAGTAAATAACCTACAAAGGTTGATATGCCATAAAACCCAAAGAAACAATCGGACAAGCGAAATCATTCATTACTATACAAATATAACGTTCAGCATCTATTACCAGCATTACTCTTCTACTTTCATATATAGTTACCATCAAAGTTAAAACTCTTGTCCCATTGGAATATGAACGCATAAATACCGTCCTCGATGAACGTGGCGTCTTGTAATTATTCTTCAGACAATTGATTTAGCATCTAAAGATATCCCAACTTCTCGTGAAGGTTTTCATTGACCACCGACTTCATATCAAAACTTCGATGGAATCTTTAATCAAAGTTTCCACGCGTGTATTGTTGCCAAGACAACAATGCAAGCTTTTATTCAAGATGTTGAAGCTTTCAGTCAAGATGTTAAAGCTTTCAGTCAAGATGTTGAAGCTTTCAGTCAAAATGTTGACGCTTTCGGTTAAAATGTTAAAGCTTTCAGTCAAGGAGTAAAAGCTTTTATTCAAGATGAATGGACAGCATAAACTTTGGGAAAGAGGAGGTGCCCGTTGTGTAATGTTTTTCGTCGTATGAAATGGACACGACGACACGTGTTCAAATCCTGGATGAGAATGATTGCATTTCACCTAGCACTAATACCCTTGGGAAAGGTATGAATCCAATTATTTTCCCTCCAGCTATGGGTAAATAGTAGGACAGACTAGGTTCTTCAGCCTTGGTGAGGCAACTAGTCTAGGAGAAGGAAAACTCTGAATTCAAACCTGTTAAACTCCGCTTAAAAATTGACCTTGTGTCATATCCTGCCCGAGCGGCGGGGTTGGTACATATGTTAAACTTTGGGAATTTTACCTTCCGAATGCAAATAGTCGATGAAAAGTTGGGATAGCGGAAAGTGTCTGTTCATTGTGTCCCTAAACGATTTCTCCATATTTTGATTGAGAAAAAAAATTGATGAACTATTGTCAGATATTCATTTCTATTTGCATTTTTCTTTCATTTTTAATTGTTTCCTCATTTAAAAAAAATATCAGCTTACTCGGGTCGTGACCGGCTCATTTGCCGAGTGGGTAGAGGGTTCGCTAATGGTCCGGGAGACCTGGGTTCAATCCCAGGTCGTGTCATACCAAAGACTTTAAAAATGGTACATGATACCTCCTTGCTTTGCACTTAGCAATATAAGGTATGTATCAAGGGTAAAGTGGAGTAATCCAGGGAAAGGAGTAGCGTCCTCCCCTACACCTCGGTGTAGTAGCTATTGAAAAGGGAGCCTTCTGGTCGCCCTCGACTACGGACGCCAACTTTACTTATTTTACATTATCAATAAACAATTATCATCATCATCATCAAGTCGCGATGACAGCATGAATTTCCCTGACTCTCTCACCTCGGTGTAGTAGCTATTGAAAAGAGAGCCTTCTGGTCGCCCTCGACTATGGTCGCCAACTTACTTACTCGGGTCGTCAAACTACGACAACGAGGAACAGCGTGGATATGAGACAATACAAAAGTTGTTGAGATTTGAATTCATATCCCCTGTGCCGAGGAGAAGATTTGTTAGATGGGCCGGTTAAATGTGCTTGCTGCTTTAACCCACTGAGCAAAGAGGATCAGCTGAAAATTTCTCAAGCTGACCAACATACACCGATCGAATGTGACCAAAGGAGGTTTATTCTTCAATATAATCCCCTTTTCAGTTCACACACTTCTTCCATTGGTGTTGCAGTGCTTGGATTTCTTTTATTTAAAAAATATCATCAACAACAGATCATCATAATAATTTTTCAGCGTATGAACTTTTTAGCCCTAACTCTTTGGTCTACACACTTCTTCGATCGGTGTTGCAGTACTTGGATCCCATTGGTCAAAAAAGCCATCAACAGCAGATATTTGTCATCATAGGAACTTTTCAGCCTATAAAGTCTTCAGCCCACCCTCTTTGGTCAACACACTTCTTCGATCGGTGTTGCAGCACTTGGATCCCATAAGTAAAAAAAAAATCATCAACCGCAGATATGACGTCATCAGTGGAACTTTTCAGCTCATCCTCTTACAAGAAGTTATTGGGCGAAAGAAGCCCAAATCTAACCTTTCAAACGAATTTTTTACTCTATTCTGGCTCTTTCCTTGCAATGTAAATTCTATTTTTTGTATGCGAGGTTAATAAATAACATCTCTCTTTTTTAATCATTATAAAATAATGTTATATATTGACCCTCGACCGAGCTGTCAATCAAGAGATGCACCTGTGTAAATAAGCGGAAGAACAGCGGAAGTAGGTGAACGTTAAACAATAATATAACCAGGTGCACAAACGATTCGAGTCAATTGGAGACAGGATGCCAGCGAAGTGAGACCCAGCTGCAGACAGAGGGCTTTGGGCCCTCAGTGACCCACGGTTGAGCAACCCCAGCCAAAATGAGGAAGAAGTGCAGCTATGGTCGCGAGAAGAACATGGGTCAATATAGTTGTCTGTCCCCGTCTCCATCTCATCTCTCACATACAACAAACATCACCCTATCGAGAATAAAGTGTGAGAGATTTATATTTTTATAAAGAAGTGTGTTCGTTCGTTCATTGAAGTTCGTATATTATGTTTGATTATGTTTCTGCTTATATTTGTATTACGGCTATACAACAATAATGATCAACCATTTTTATTATCAGAGAAAGTCACCATGTAGCATATCCAAAATATTAATATGTAAAATATACCTATACAAATATACGGATATGTAAAATGTTCATATGCATAGGAATCCCGAAACACTGACGACTCTCTTTGTTCAGGTACGAAACGTTTATTCACTTCTTAAGTTTTAGTTTTCCGACACGAGGAGAGAGAGACACAATTTTTACTATGCTGACTGTTCCTACATCGCCCGTCAGTCAATTCTCCTGCTGAACTCTCGGCCCAAAGTCAGAATCTCAATTCACTGACCCAACAAACGCGCCGCGCATCCCGTAGACCACAACTAGACTGGCCTCGCCCAGGTCCGAATCTCAACTAACTCTTTTTTCAAAAATCACCAAAATTCCCAGCCCCTCGCTTCCGAGCATGACGTCATTCACTCCCATTTCCAATCTGGGGTTTTTATTATGACATTTGTTATTGTCACATCCCCAGCGCACGAGCGTGAACACCTGCACTCAGAGCCGAACTGTTCAAAGCCTACCCAAACCGAATGATAAGATATAACCAACGAAAAATGATAATATAAAGAAATCCTTCCGCAATTATATAACACCCGTTATGTATTGGCTAAAATGCTGGACTATGGTCTCGAAGTAAGAGACTTCAAATTCCAGTGGCACTATTACGTTCACCTTTGGATTCTTACCTTTGTAATAGGTATGAAGCCTTTATCTTCCTCTCAACTATTATCGTTATCATCCCTTTACGAGTTTTTCCGGTCAATAGTGACTGGTGGTCTTCCCTGAAACATCTCTCCAATACTCCAAAAGCTGTGGTCAGTACAATCTCAAATCTTGCATGGATAGCCAGTTCCCTCAGTCTCTTCGCCCAGTTGGCTGGGGCTGGAGAATACACCGACAGCGTCTCTGCAGAGGGGTTAGACCCCCCCTCCCCAACGGGTGTCCTGGATATGACACTAAACAATCTCATGGTGGGTGTCCAGTAATACTTGAACTTTAGGAAATGCAGATTATCCCTTCATTGCCATTGCTCCCAGGTTCACTCTGACCCGGAATGGTAGCACCTGATAGGGTCCTATCTATGGGCCAAACTCATTTAAACTGAGTGCCAACAAATGACTTATGCTAAATTGAATTGTTAGAAATAGAACTGATGATCATTTGACTGTATGTAAACAAATGATTGTTGTTTAATTGAATTGTTAGTGATACATAGCAATACTTAGAACTATTTAACTTTGTTGACTTTTTTTTACAAATCATATATATCTAATATATATAAATAAGTCGGATTTGGCACGAAATGATCTACAATGGTTGATATACCGTAAAACTAAAACCAAACCAACCAGCCAACCAACCAACCAACCAACCCAGTTTCTTGTAAAGGTTCTTGGAGATTGTTCCAATTGCTCCAACTATAACTGGTATCAGTGTAATCTTTATGTTCCTTAACCTTTTTTCAGTTCTCTAGCAAGTTCTAGATATTCATTTATTTACTTGTTTTTTTTTGTTGTGGTTGATTTTGTTTTTTATCTTTCTTTTTTTTTTTTTTATCTCTAACAATTTATCCGGTCTTCATTCAATTTTTCGCTTTCCTCTATATTTACTCTTTCATCTACTTGATCTATAAAGAAGCAGTCGGTGTATTCTACAGTCTCAGCCGATTGGGCGAGAGAGAGAGAGAGAGAGACTAAAGCGAGTGAGATTTGTGAGTTAGTGATAGTAATTGTAATGTTATGTTTATTGGGTGATTTTTCTCACTTATTAATCATTATTTTAACTCCAAGAAAGAGAGGAGAATAGAAAAAAGTAGCTTGTAAAGATGAAAGAACTCGAAAGAGAAATCGAAAGAATCCATCTTTCTTTATAATCAATATTTTCTTCGAGTATTATCATTAAGCTTAATCCACAATTCACTCTCGTCCCCATTTCTACGCCAACGAGAAACAGCGAGCATCGGAAATATATAAAGAAGAAACTCCCGGTGAGACTTGAACTTGGGCCTATTTTCGTGATTATTTCTACGCACGAGCTGCTTTACCGATTCTTCTGCGAGAGTCTCGTTTTCAAATAACACTCTTAAAGCCACTCAGTAAAATTCGCTCCGATGAGTAATCGTCATATCTATTGGTATCGTTTTAATAAAAATGATTTATCATCTCAAAATCAAATTGAAAAAAAAATTCTGTATTTCTACTTTATGTATTTACCCAACCTCTCTGCACAAACAAGATGTGACACAAAGTTAATTTTTTAAAGCCGAGTTTGAATTCAGAGTTTTCCTTCTCCTAGACCAGTTGCCATAGAAAAGGTTAAGAACCCAGTTTGTTCTATTTACCCATAGCTAGAAGAAAAATAGTCGGATGCATTCCATTCCCGAGAGTACTAACATTATATGAAATGTAAACAGCATCATCCAGGATTCGAACTCGGGTCGCCGTGTCCATTTCCTACGACGGTAACCATTACACTTCGAATACCTCCCAAATATTCTCATATTTCTATTTTATATGTGCTATGCGAAGCTAAATTCAGTAAATATTTGTAAGGCTTCGAACTTTTCAGTGTATTTTCGTAGGTGTAAAAAGGACAAGGTCAGAAATGGGATGCTTTTTGATTGTTTTAGAGTGATAGCAGAAAAGATAGAAGTAAGTATACAAATGATTAGCGGGATCTGGGCATGGAGTTGCTATTTGTGTGTTAGTATGACGTCAATGTCCAAGATTTTATTTGAACAAGGTTGTTTACACTCTTGTGGTAAGTTATACAGAATTGAGAATTAAGTTCCCGCCTGAACGCGTTTTTTTTTTTTTCAATTTTTCTGCAACGGCGTGCAAAACGCCGTCACCACTTTAGTTCCTATCAGATACATGAAGGTTAATAAACATAGTTAAAGATTTATTCCTTACAAAATGGATATACTTTACAAGCATAAAAAAATCTATACAAGTCTTTCTTGAGAAAAAAAGCATGGATAAAGAAATAAATCCATTTAAAACAAACAAATTTATGTTGGTTGGTTGGTTGGTTGGTTGTGTATATTAACGTTTGTTGGTCATTTAATGCCAAATTCTCTTCACACACACACACACACACACACACACACACACACCCATACTCATAGAGACATATATATATATATATATATATATATATATATATATATCATATTTACCCTACCCCTCCACTGGGGCAGGATATGACACAGGGTCAATTTTTTAAGCGAAGTTTAACAGGTTTGAATTCAGAGTTTTCCTTCTCCTAGACTAGGCGTACAAGGCGTACTAGACTAGGCCTTCAAGAGGCCATCGCTCCCAGGTCCATTTTGACTCGGTGTGGTAGCACGCGATATGGTCTTATCTATGGGTCAAATAGAACTGTTTGACATTTAAACAGAATGCAAACGATTTTTGCTAAATTGAATTATTAGAAATAGAACTGTTTTGATCCTTTAACTGTGTGTAAACCAATGACTGAGGTTTAATTGAATTGTTAGTGATATATAGCGATACTTGAAACCATTTAACTGTGTGCAAAAGAATGAGTTTAGGAACATTTAAAAACGTTATCAACAAAATGTGTTTACAAAACATATAGTTGATATACATGTACAACGAAAATTGGTGTTAAAAAAACAACAATGGTTGATATGCCATAAAATCAAACCAAACTAATCTTAAAAACTTATAGATGTGTATAAATTATTTGTATTGGATATTAATACATTATATTATAATTGGGTACAAGCATATGATTATTGACAATTAAACAAGTGCAATTTCGGCATTAAATAACCCATAAGGTGTTAATTTGCCGTTTAACAGATAAAAAATAATGCCAATAATGATAGCTGAAAGCATGAGATGGAAGTAGACACAACATGCAACTTATCTCTAAGGATACTTCACAAGATGTATCACATTGATCCGGGGCATATATGTTGGATTTACATTCTAGTGATGTATAAAAGAATGGTTGGTTGGTTGGGTTTTTTTTTTTTTTTTTTTGTAACTTTTTTTTTTGTTTTCTGTTTTACAGCGTATCAACCCTTTTCGGGTCATTTAACGCCGAATTAAATTTCAAACAATTCAGTTTTGATTTCTATTTATTGCGGACTTTTTCTCCTCATTTTGGTAGTTTTTGTGTTGTTTCTTCTTCACTACGTTTCGGCCAAATTCACCTCTGCCTTCCTATCCGAGGTCACGGTTAATCACCTGAAGAAGGCCAGAGGTGAAATTTGGCCGAAACGTAGTGAAGAAGAAACAACACAAAAACTACCAAAATGAGGATAAAAAGTCAGCAATAAATAGAAATTAATGCTCAGATTAAGAAACCTCATCTCAAAATTATTCCAATTAAAAAAAAATCAGTTTTGTATAAGTGTAGTTTTTGTTTACAAACAGTTAAATGTCAAAACAGTTCTATTTCAAACAATTTAGTTTAGCATAAATACACATTCTAGTTCTATTTAAAACAGTTATATTTTAAACAGTTCAGTTTAGCATAAGTACGCTGTCAAAAAACGTTCTATTTAGTTTAGCAAAAGTCCACACTTAAGTAACTATTTGACCCATAGAGTAGACCTTGGAGCGATGGCAATGAAGGGGAACTCCGCATTCTCAAAAGTTTCTGCATTACTGGAACCTCACCATTAGATTGCTTAGGATCATATTCAGGACATTCGTTGGGTATGGGATCTTACCCCTCTGCAGAGAAGCAGTCGATGTATTCTATAATCCCAGCCGACTGAACAATACACCGAGTTAAATGTAAAAAGAGTTTTATTTCAAACAATTCAGTTTGACATAAGTACGCAATTCAAATGTAAAAACAGTTCTATTTCAAACACTTTAGTTTAGCATAAGAATACAGTTTCGTTCTATTTGACCCATAGATAGGACCCTATCAGCTGCTATCACTCCGGGCCAGAGTAGACCTGGGAGAAATGGCAATAAAGGGGTACTCTGCATTCCACAAAGCTCCAGCATTATTGAAGCCTAACCATCAGATCATTTTGTGTAATATCCAGGATATTTGTTGGTGGGGTCTTACCCCTTTGCAGAAGTGCAGTCGGTGTATTCTTCAGCCCCAGCCGATTGAGCAAGTTTTCGAGAAGAGATAGATTATAGCGAAAATGAAATGCGAACAGCTGTGTCCAAGATTCGAACACGGGTCGTTGATTCTATTTTCTATGTTAAGCCTCGTGACTTTTTTTTTCCTGAATAAAGTTATAAAAATAATTCGTAAAAGTTAATCGCTCTCATTTATCAGCCGAAGGCGTAATTTACAAGTTTTTGGGTAGGAAAAGATTTTGTTTGAATAAATAAATAATTTAATTATAAGCCAATTTGATTTTTATATGTAAATTACTCATCCCCTTTTAAAGTTAAAACAACTAAATTAGTAAATATAAAAGTGACATGCTGATATATGCAAAGAGTGAGACAAAAGTTTTGCAATATTTTATATTTGGTAATCAAATGAGACCCTTTAGCTCAATGTTTACTGTAAATAGATTTGAATTCAGAATCGAAATTGTTTTCTGATACAAGCAAGCGATTTATATAAAGGGACACTGAAAAGTTATTGGCCCGACCAATAGCTATGAAACATATACACTATAACAAATATTGGCACAAATACCAAGTTTCTTTAACCGTTCTAAAAAATCAAGAAGTTGATTTAAAAAAAAACTCTAATAAATATTATTTTCTTGGTATATACTAAGAGAGGAGTTCCTTATGGCGTTGTGGTTAACGTGCTGAACCGCAACATCGGAATGAACGAGTTCGAACTCCAGTCGCGGTATTACGTTCACTTTCGAATTAGTATCTTTGTGAAATATATGAACCGCCTTATCTCTCCAGCTATGGGTTAAATAGTCTACCCGCTGTTCTTCTAAAAGGGTGACTTTGGAATTAAATAACCCACGAAGGTTGAAATGACATTAAACAATGAAACAAAACCAAAGCAAACCTTATTTACAAAGGTTTGCTTTGTCTGGCACACAGGCCTCAGGTTGCTTACTGTAACTTCTGTTACGAAATGGTCACCCATCAAAATATTGAACAGGCTCAACACTGCTTAACTTCAGTTATCTGGCAAGAACTGAAGCATTCAGTGTAACTTAACCGTAAGCCAAGGGTCATTATTTTCTAGGTTGGGTCGCGAACCTTTCAGAAACTTCTTGTATGTATTTATCAAACCCCTCCACCGCAAACAGAATGCGACGTAAGGTCAATGTTCAAGCGGAGTTATAGCTTGTTTGAATTCAGAGTTTTCCTTCTTCTAGACT
This sequence comes from Sepioteuthis lessoniana, assembly GCA_963585895.1. Classification (NCBI taxonomy): domain Eukaryota; kingdom Metazoa; phylum Mollusca; class Cephalopoda; order Myopsida; family Loliginidae; genus Sepioteuthis; species Sepioteuthis lessoniana. Next base: position 81,574,299 of record OY757918.1, read on the forward strand.
GGTTACTGTACCAAGACTAAAGTACCCTTGTTGTTCTACTATTTACCCATAGCTTGTCGGTAGAAAAAAGACATGGATTAATGTCTTTCCCAAAGACATTAGCTTGAAGAAAAACGCAAATAGCTTCGTTCAGAATTTGAATTCGGGTGACTGCGTCCATTGCCTGCGACACTAACCATTACTCTACGCTCCCTCTCACCAACCCCCTGTGGTAAGTCAATTTCAGCAGATGAAGATGAGAATGGTTGCCGTAGTTGTCTTGCCAAAATTAGTTGAATTATCGGTATTTAGTTTATATCCCATCCCAATTCCACATCCTGGTTCTTTTGACTGTGAAGTTTTGCCATTCTGTGTTTCAGCAAGTTCTTTTATGAATAGCATCCATTTCCGCAAACTCAACGAGTTAACAAACATGGGTTGGTTGATTGGTTGGTTTGTCTGTTGAAAGATGTGACGTCATCATCATCATCATTATCATCATCATTATCAACAAGTCGTGCAGCTAGCACGGATTTCCCTGACTCTCTCTCTCTCTCTCTCTCTCTCTCTCTCTCTCTCTCTCTCTCTCTCCATACGTTCCTATCAGCCATTGCTCCCGGCAGGTCTTCTAAACTACATCCTGTGTCCACACAGTACTGATGTTAGTAACTTCTTGCTGGTAGGCCAACATTGGTACGACCATGTGAAAGGGTCCAAAGAAGAACGTCACTTAGGAGTTTGTCATTGCTTCTCCAGCAGTGTCCTGCATGTCTTGTTCGTCTAACTTGGATGGTTTTTTGAGATGGGAGATTAGTGGCTGTACAACTGTTGTTTCGTGGGATATTGTTCCCAGATTTCGTTCAATATAGCTTGTAGCACTCTTTTTTAGTTCGCATGAAGATTTTTCTCGATGCGCTTTGTCAGTGAAGCTAATAGACATGTTCACTAACCTCGGTAGCCGTGTCTCATCTACTGAAAGTGATGTGGATATGCTCCTATCGAACATGTGGACTGCTATCGATAGCCACTTGGTCATAGGGAAGTCTGATCTATTCGTCAAAATGAAATAGGATTCCTTCCAAGCAGCGGTTGTGTCGATACTACTGTATGGATGCACCACAGAAATGTGACATATTCAACAGAAATAAGAGAATAAACTTGTGAAAAGAGTTTAGTACCTGTTTACTCACAAATTATTGGTATCAAGTCTTTAGTCAATGAAGATTATATAATCCAAAAAGTGTCAAGTTTCAAATCGGTTAATCTAATATCAGCAAGATGTCCTTTCCTTGCAGGAAACGCCACATTAAATGGCTTACTTGAATTAGATCTTGTTTTATAGTTGTCAGAAGATTAATTTTTACCAGACTGAAACATCAGTGGTTTCTGATTTCAGAAAAAAAAAAGTCGTTTATGGCTTATAAGCCAATAAGCGAACAATGTCAACTCTTATTGGGCTATTTTCTATATAAGAAAGCTTCATTTTTTTCTTTTCTGGCATACACTTATGTGATTCCATGTCTCGATTCCTATTTAATAATGATTATTTAGAAACAACTATAACTTAATCCTTTATTTGTTATATGGTTTCAAGTATTCCTATCCAATAGTATTTATCAACTGACATGAGGAGGGGCACCCTGAGTCGTAGTTGCCCAGTCGGTTGGGGCTGTAGAATACACCGACTGCTTCTCTGCAGAGGGGTAAGACCCCCCCCAACGAGTGTCCTGGATATGACACTAAACAATCTGATGGTGAGGTTCCAGCAATGCTGGAGCTTTGGGGAATGCGGAGTACCCCTTCATTGCCATCGCTCCCAGGTCCACTCTAGCCCGGAGTGGTAGCACCTGATAAGGGTCCTATCTATGGGTTAAATAGAACTAAACCGTGCTTCTTTCACTACACTGATTTTTGGATTTAAACTGCGTATTTATGCTGAGCTAACTGCTTGAATAAACTGAATTGTTTGAAGTAGAAATGTTTTTGATAAGCTGTGTACCCATGGTAAACTAACTTGTGGGAAATGGAACTAATTAGTTACATAAAAATGGATTTGGCGTTAAATAACCTAAAAAGGTTGATATGCCATAAAACCCAACAAACCAACCAAACCTGAGTCGAAGAGACTAACGTGCTGGTTTGAGATATCGTAGTAAGCGAGTTCGAACGCAATTCGCGTAATTACATTCGCTTTCGAACTAATACCCTTGGGAAAGGCATGAACTTCCTTATTCCCACAGTTATATGTTAAATGTATGTGGTTTGAGTGTGGGTCATGGTTATCTTTCGATGGCCGTTTTTATTCTCATCAATAGAAGCCACTCTTATAGATGAAATGAAACGCAGTTTCTTCCAAGCAGCGGTCGTGTCGATACTGCTGTATGGATGCACCACTTGGACGCTAACAAAACGGCTGGAGAAGAAGCTAGACGGCAATTACATAAGAATGTTGAGAGCAATATTAAACAAGTCCTGGCGGCAACACCGACAAAGCACCAACTATACAGCCACCTTCCTCCCATCACGAAAACTATCCAAGTTAGACGAACCAGGCACGCAGGACACTGCTGAAGCAGCAGGGACGAGCTCATAAGTGACGTACTCCTATGGACCCCCACATATGGCCGAGCAAAAGCAGGACGACCAGCTAGAACATACATACAGCAGCTACGTGAGGATGCGGGATGTAGCCCAGAAAACCTGCCAGAGTCGATGAACGATAGGGAAAATTGGCTAGAGAGGGTCAGGGATATCCGTGCTAGCGGCACGACACGATGATGATGATGATGATAATGATGATGGGTTAAATAGTACTTCTACTGTTTTTCTACAAGGGCAGATTTAGCACTGAAGGTTGATATGCCATTAAAACAAAGAAACCAAACCCAATGAAACCAATTGACCCCCTGAAAAACAATTGACCGCCAGTGAAATTTAAAACTCTTTTGTTGTTGTTTTTTTTTTCTTTTTTTAAACTTGTTTTTATTTTTATAAGCAGACTAATTTATTAATGATTGCCAATTTCTTTTTTTACTTATTAACAATTGTCTAAAAATGTTCACTGGAGGTCAAAATTTTTACTTGAGGTGAATTTCAACATCATTTAATTATCTTAAACTGAACGAATATGTTATTGTTTACAAAAATATTCGTATTGATTTTATAGTTTCTTTGCTTCCAGATGAAAATTTCAGTTGCAGCCGCATACATTTTTAATGCATATTTCCTCTTTTACATTGTGACGCATTCACACACAAATCTTTAACACACACAAGATATATGCATTTAGATTAATACTAAACAAAAATACATTTAAAGATTTGGTTTGGTTTTATGGCATATCAACCATTGTAGGTTATTTAATGCCAAATCCATTTTTGTACACTTTAACAGTTCAGTTCAAACAATTCAGTTTAGCATTAGTACACAGTTTAAATGTCAAAATAGTTCCCTTTCAAACAATTCGGTTTAGCATAAGTACACAGTTTAGTTCTTTTGACCCATAGATAGGACCCTGTCAGCTTCTACTATTCCAGCCGAGAGTAGAACGGGGAGCGATGGCAATAAAGAGGTATTCAGCATTCCCCAAAGCTCCAGCATTATAGGATGGTTGATTGGTTGGTCGTAGGTTGTTTGGGTTTTATGGCATATCAACCTTTGTAGGTTATTTAATGCCAAATCCATTTTTATGCAAATAGTCAGTTCTATTCCAAAGAATTCAGTTTTGCATAAGTACACAGTTTAATTGTCAAAAACTTTTCCTTTCAAGCCACTCAGCTTATGAAGCAATTCTAATTCAGCTAATTCAGTTTAGTATAAGTAGAGGTTTTGTTTATACACAGTTAAATGTCAAAACAGTTCTATATTAAACAATTCAGGTTAGTGTCAGTACAGTTTCAATGGTAAAAACAGTTCCATTTCAAAGAATTCAGTTTAGCAAGAATACGCAGTTTAAATGTAAGTACATTCTCAATGTCAAAAACATTCTATTTCAAGTTATTCAGTTTAGTCAAACAGTTCTAATTCAAACAATTCAGTTTAGCATAAGTATGCAGTTAGTTCTACAGCTCCAGCCGACTGGGCAATACACAGAGTTAATGTCAAAACAGTTTTATCTCAGATAATTCAGTTTAGCATAAGTACACAGTTTAGATGTCGAAACAGTTCTATTTCGTGCAATTAAGTTTAGCGTAAGTACGCAGTTTTAATGTCAAAACAGTTCTATTTTAAACAATTCACTTTAGCATAAATACACAGATTAAATGCAAAAAACAGTAAAGTCAAGAAACCACAGTTTAGTTCTATTTAACCCGTTGATAAGACCTTATCAGGAGCTACTACTCCGGGCCAGAGTGGACCTGGAAGCGATAGCAATGAAGGGGTACTCCTCATTTCCCAAAGCTCTAGTATTACTGGAGCCTCACTATCAGGTTGTTTAGAGTCATATCCAGAATACTCATTTTGAGAGATCTTACATTTCTGCAGATAAGCAGTCAGAGTATTCTACAGCCCCAGCTGACTGAACCACAAAAATACCTTTAAAAAATTGAATAAATTCAGATTCTACCACATGTGAAAATAGATTTGGTAACAGAATCGGTCTTGTTAAATTAATTAAATAGGAATATTCAGTTTCTGTCCAATCCCAAATCCACATCCTGGTTCATGTTTCTTTGAATAAAGAGGTGCCTCAGATGATTCAATCCTCTTGAGGGTAAGGTTAGCAAGTGAATTCTCTTCTTACTGGGTGCTCCATATATCTGTGTTTGTGCGAAAATAAACGAAAAAAAATTTTTTTCGTTATTATGCGTCTGAATTTTTCAGATATATCTTGATGTGCAATATTTTGTGTGTTATTTTTCGGACTGTTGTCTTCATCTTTATTTTTGTTAGTTGTAACACAACGTTTTGGCCGCTCTCTCCCCCGGCTTTCTTCAGGTGTCCCTTGTTTTTCTGGGTATGGAAATGATTAAATCTGGGAAATCATTTTTAAAGTTTAAAAAAAAAATTCTTTTGTTAATTGGCCAATTTTTTTTGTCCATGTTTTTTACGACGTTTCCATCATATCAACCTTTGTAGGTTATTTAATGCCAAATCCATTTTTATGCAAATAGTCAGTCCTATTTCAAACAATTCAGTTTTGCATAAGTACACAGTTTAATTGTCAAAAACCTTTCCTTTCAAGCTACTCAGCTTATGAAGCAATTCTAATTCAGCTAATTCAGTTTAGTATAAGTAGAGGTTTTGTTTATACACAGTTAAATGTCAAAACAGTTCTATATTAAACAATTCAGTTTAGTGTAAGTACAGTTTCAATGGTAAAAACAGTTCCATTTCAAAGAATTCAGTTTAGCATGAATACGCAGTTTAAATGTAAGTACATTCTCAATGTCAAAAACATTCTATTTCAAGTTATTCAGTTTAGTCAAACAGTTCTAATTCAAACAATTCAGTTTAGCATAAGTATGCAGTTAGTTCTACAGCTCCAGCCGACTGGGCAATACACAGAGTTAATGTCAAAACAGTTTTATCTCAGATAATTCAGTTTAGCATAAGTACACAGTTTAGATGTCGAAACAGTTCTATTTCGTGCAATTAAGTTTAGCGTAAGTACGCAGTTTTAATGGTAAAAACAGTTCCATTTCCGATGGCGTTGAATTTATTCCTGTCGTGTTATCTGTTGTTCAATCTATTTGCATATGAATTCTAATGGACATTGGATACCAACTATCACCAGGTGAATAAATCCACCGGAAGACGCCCTGACGAGTATTTTTGCTGAAAACCCGTAAAAAAATTAAAATAAAGAAAAATAAAGAGACATAAACTCGGGGAAATAGTCCAGTTAAACAAAAATATGACTATCTTGTGAATTATTGATATCATTATCGTGATATAGATGATGATAGTGAAGAGGAATTTCTGTTGATGATTTAACGAAGAATCTACCATTAGACTCTAGGTACTATCAGTTGAGTCGATCTATCTCAAGTCCGGAAGAAATCCAGAGGGTACATTGCCGAAACTTCATAAAAAATGAAAACGAATAAGAAAAAAATATGAATCACAAAACCTGTCTAACAAAAATAAATGCAAAAATTCTAATATACTTTGAGGAGACTTAATATTTGGTATTTCAGCAATTTTTTTTGTTGCTACTTCACAGCTAACTCAAATAGACCCACAAAAATGGCTGGCTTAGAAAAGATAGAAAATACATTTCTTTTAAATCAGATCATTTATAATTTAACTCGTGAATCCCAAGCGAGCTGCATTTATTGCACACACTTTATTTAGTCAATGAAATTGTGTAAATATTGTTTAAGAAATATCTTAGAAAGACTCCCTGAAATATTTCAAAAGCCAAGTTTATTAGTTCTTTAATCAAGTAGTTTATTTTCTTGAAGAGGCCGAAAAAGCCTAAAAAGATAGGAAGTTCTCGGAATGAGTATCCTGTGAGAATCGAACTCACTAACAACAGCCTGCTATAGTTCAACTTGCATGCCATTATCCCCCTCAGGGTTTCCCAGTTTTGTTTTTTTTTTGCTATACGTAGAAAGCGTTTATGCTGGATATTTAAGGGTCTGTTTTTATGAAAGTCATTCGAAACGAAGACGATTTCTTCCTTCAAATAGGTGAGGTTAGTTATGTCTAAGTACCCCATTGATATTGGAAAACTCGAAACCCGAAACCTCCAAATAATAAATTTGTGGGAGGAGGAGGAGTAGGAGCACAGCCTAGACTTTGATACGCAGCGTTACTCAGAGGTTGGATAGAGAATCCCGCTGTCCGCGGTTTGGTGCTTGTTGCTCGTGCTTGAACAGGTAACACTCCTCGTGGGCATGGGCACGGCCAGTCCCTAAAATCATCACCAGTAAATGATGATAAAAAAAACTACGTACTTATGTGACACTATAAATTCTTCGGTCCCTGGGTGCACATATTTAAGTGCAATAATGCATATGCGGGTAGGTGCGTGCGGGTCTATTAGAGTATGTATGCTTAAAGGTCCAAGTAGTGCATCCATACAGCAGTATCGACACGACGACGCTAACAAAACGGCTGGAGAAGAAGCTAGACGGCAATTACACAAGAATGTTGCTAGCAATATTGAACAAGTCCTGGTAGCAACACCCCACAAGGCACCAACTATACGGCGACCTGCCTCCCATCACGAAAACTATCCAAGTTAGACCAAACAGACATGCAGGACACTGCTGGAGAAGCAGGGACGAGCTCATCAGTGATGTACTCCTATGGACCCCCACATATGGCCGAGCAAAAGCAGGATGACCAGTTAGAACATACATACAGCAGCTATGTGAGGATACGGGATGTAGCCCTGAAGACTTACCAGAGGCGATGAACGATAGCGAGAAGTGGCGAGAGAGAGTCAGGGATACTCGTGCTAGCGGCACGAAATGATGATGATGATGATGATGATGATGATGATACTATTTACCAACCCCTCCGCTCGGGCAGGATATGACACAAGATCAATTTTTAAGCGGAGTTTGACAGGTTTGAATTCAGAGTTTTTCTTCTCCTAGACTAGTTGCCTCACCAAGGCTGAAGAACCTAGTCTGCCCTACTATTTACCCATAGCTGGAGGGAGAATAATTGGATTCATACCTTTCCCAAGGGTATTAGTGCTATGTGAAATGCAATCAGTCTCGTCCAGGATTTGAACTCGAGTCGCCGTGTTCATTTCCTACGGCGATAACCACTACACCACGGGCACCTCCTAAATGATGATGATGATGATGATGCTTAAAGGCGTAAAGTATATACATGTATATACATCTGGGTGATAGCATATCTGCATAGTGAATTGGGCATAGGTGTATTGTGTATGTATGTATGCATGTATGTGTAAAGTAGAATCAAAATAAGTTCGGGATATCGGCAGATTTTATTTGATATAAAAGAAAGATTTCCGAAAGGGTTAATATCGTTAACCTATTTACCTCCCCCCCGCACGGGTAGGATATGACACAAGGTCAATTTGTAAGCGGAGTTTAACAGGTTTGAATTCAGACTTTTCCTTCTCCTAGACTAGTTGCCTCACCAAGGCTGAAGAACCTAGTCTGTCCTACTATTTACCCATAGCTGGAGGGAGAATAATTGGATTCATACCTTTCCCAAGGGTATTAGTGCTATGTGAAATGCAATCAGTCTCGTCCAGGATTTGAACTCGAGTCGCCGTGTTCATTTCCTACGACGATAACAATTACACCCCGGGTACCTCCTTAATATCGTTAAGTCCATAATAAACTGAAGTCTTCGGCTCTAGTACGACCATCGGTCAGCAGACAATAATTTTTTTAGTTAAAGGAGGTTAGCGCGAGAAAAGCGTTTTTTTTTATTTTCCTGATGTCCAGTCTAGGAAGTAAACAGATGTGTGGCACCAGAACCAATAGCAACAAGGAAAATGAAAAGAGTTGATACCAATTGTCTCTTAGATAGAATAGGATAGGAAACTGACCAGCACTCAAGTGTTCGTCCACCGTCCATATCGTGATAGTTCGCGTCTATCTCTCGAAATTGTTCGGAAAATACGATTTGTATTCCCGGATTCATTCTCCTTTCCCTTTTTTCTTTGTGGAACTGGCTTATACAGTTTTTATATAGGAATAAAAAGTTAATTTTAAAAATCCGGTTAACGAAAAAACTTTCGACACGACATAACTTAAAATTTCACTTTAGCAAATGATGCTAGAGAGGGTTGAGAAAAGGTTTGGAATCATAATTGGGAATTTAAGTGCAGAGAGTAAAATGTGTTTTCTGGCTCAACTGAATTGTATCAAGGCTCAAGTTTCCTAATTAGACAATATCATTGGCAATTAATTATATAATATAATATGATTACCACTTACTCAATGTTTTTAATTAGTACTTATATAATATCATTAATTACCAATTATATAATACTGAATTCCTAATTAGAAAGTACTAACTAATAGTAATGATATAATGCTATTTAGTTTGTCTTTGAGATGGGTGGTAGGTGGCCCTACAGCTGCGGTTTTGTAGGATATGTACGGCCACCTATCACCCATCTCGAATACTAACTAAATTGCATTGAACAAAACATGCGGAACACTGCTGGAGGAGCAAAGACGAACTTATAAGCGATGATCTCCTATGGACCCCTTGACATGAACGCACAAATGTAGGACGGCCAGTTGGAACTTATCTACAACAGTTCTGTACGGACACAAGATGCAGCCTAGAAGACCTACCGGAAACGATGAATGATAGATACGGATGACGCGAGAGAGAGAGAGTTAGGGAAATCCGGTTTAGTTTTTTTTGTTTGTTTGTTTGTTTGATGGCATGTTCAAGCTTCCGGACTTACTTAATGCCAAAACCATCGTTGTTAAAGAACAGCAGTGATACTATTTAACCCAGATCTGGGAGATAGGAGGTTTCATGCCTTTCCTAATGGTATTAGTTTTTAAGTGAACGTAACAGCTCGACTGGAGATTGAACTCGTTTACTTACTTTAGCCATTACGCCACAGGGTATCTCCATAATGTTATTTATTATTAGTTGTGTAATAATAAAAGTAAAGTGAGTGACCATAGTCGAAGGTGAATCGAAGGCTCCCTTTTCAATAGCTACTACACCGGGGTATTGGGGAGAGCGCTACTCCATTCCCTGGATTGTTCCACTTTACCCTTGATCCTTACTTTATAATGCTGAGTGTTAAGCAAGGCGGCATCAAGTACCATTTTTGCGTCTTTAGTATATCTCAACCTGGGACTGAACTCAGGTCTCCCAGACCATTGGCGAACACTCTACTCATTAGGCCAATGGCCCGGTCAGATATAATAATATCATTTTCTAATTAAAGAATACTATTAATTACGAATTATACATTCCTATTAATTGCTAATTTTAATATAAATTTCAATTTTCCCCGGTCGACGTGGTTTGAAATTCGCTGACTGCATCCTCTGCTGAGAGTAAAACCCCGACAACAAGGAATGTCCTGATATGACACCAACCTGTATCCGGTGGCAAGGTTCCATTGCAGTAGATCTGGGAAGTGTGGAGTACCCCTTCATGGACATTACTTCCAGGTCTACTCGGACCCAGAGTGGTGGAAGAAGTTGCTCGTGTCTTAATTATTGGTAAAATCGATCTGTTAAGAAATTACACGCATCCGATATGAATGTTTAAAACCAACGATGACGAAAAAGATGAAAAATTATAAAAAGATGGCATTGGAATGTTGAAAATATGAATAATTAGAATAATAATCCAAATAATTTTACTTATAATATAAAATATAATTTTTTTAAGGTCTAGGCACTTATCTCTCTTTATTATTATTATCATTATTATTATTATTATTTTCTCCTTTAGATTTTTTCACATCAGTGTTAGCTGATGGTTTTTCACATGATTTTGAGTGACAGCAAGTCTCCTCAAGTCTCCAGGACTCGTCTCAGGATTCTGGCCGTTCTTAGCAATGCTGTCATTTGGATAGTCTCTTCTCGTCTACCGACTTCCAAGTCCTCCAGGCCTTTTAATAATCCTTTAGTTATTTTTATTATCATTATTATTTTCTCCTTTAGAGTTTTTCACATAAATGTTAGCTGATGGTTTTTCACATGATTTTGAATGACAGCAAGTCTCCTCAAGTCTCCAGGACTCGTCTCAGGATTCTGGCCGTTCTTAGCATTGCTGTCATTTGGATAGTCTCTTCTCGTCCACCGACTTCCAAGTCCTCCAGGCCTTTTAATAATCCTTTAGTTATTATTATTATTATTATTATTATTATTATTATTATTATTATTATTCCTTATGTGTTTTTCCCATCAACTAACGCTGATGGTCTTTCACTGAAGTTTGAGGGACAGCAAGTCTCCTCAAGTCTCGAGAATTCTTCTCAGTATTCTAGCCGATCTCAACAATGCGGTAGTTTGGATGGTCTCCACTCCTCCTCTCATTTCCAAGTCCTCCAGTCCCTTTATTAATCCTTTCGTGACTGTACCAAGAGCACCAATTATAATTGATATAAACGTCACTTTCATATTCCATAGATTTTTTCCGTTCCCTTGCAAGATCGAGGTATTTATCCTTCTTTTCATTTTCTTTCAATTTTACTCAGTGATCAGCCGGGACAGCAAAGTCCACAACTTGGCGTGTTCTTTTTTTTTTGTCCTGGTCGTCTGGCCAAGATTAAGTGATCCGTTTGTATCTGAAAATCTTAGTGTAATATTTATAATTATTTACTTGAAACCATATAACTGTGTGCAAACAAAGGAATATTATTAAATAGAAATAGTTACCTGAAACCGTATAATTCAGTATTGATTATTAGTATTATATAGGGATACATGAAACCATACAACTGTGTTCAAATTATTTGTATTAGATAGGAATACTTGATACCATATGACTATGTACAAACAAATGAACATCATAGAGAAATAAAATGTGACTTTACAGCCACTTACCACCCGTCACGAAAACTATTAAAATTAGACGAACCAGGCATGCGGGGCACTGCTGGAGAAGTAGGGACTAGCTCATAAATGATGAACTCCAGTGGACCCCTTCACATAGCCGAGCAAAGGCAGGACGACCAACTCAAACCTACATACAGCATCTCAGTGCCGATACGGGATGTAGCTCTGAGGAACGGCCGGAAGCAATGGACGATAAGGAAGGGGTGGGGCAAGAGAGGGTCAGAGATATTCGTACTAACGGCACGACTTGATGATGATTATTATTATAAAACAACGACTTTAATAAACCATGAGGTTGCAAATTATAAGTGTTAGATAAGAATACTTTAAACCATATGGGGGGTGTCCTCGTGGTGTAATAGTTACAGCGATGGACAGCGGAATCGTAGTAAGCGAGTTCGTACTCCAGTCGCGCTATTACGTTCACATTTGGGCAAATACCCTTGGGAAAGGTATGAACCCCCTTATCCTCCTAACTATGGGTTAAATAGTACCATTACTGTTCTTCAAGGAGAAAGGCTTTGGCATTAAATAACCTACAAAGGTTGATATGCCATTAAACAAAGAAACCAAACCAACCAAACCTTTAAACCATATGACTGTGAAAACAAATGGTTTATTTAAGAGGAATATTGTTACTTTAAACCATATGATCGTGCATAAATTATTAGTATTTGCTGGGAATACGTGAAACCATATAACAGTGAGTAAAGAAATAATCAAAGACTGACAAAAAGACTGCAATAAAAAGAATGCAAGGGAACATTGAAAATATAAATATAATTACATTAAAGAAAAATCTACAAATGAATCAAATTTTGTGATTGATTAACCAAAAAAAAAAAAAAATCCTCCGATTTAACTCATGATTTGTATGCTACTCACTTTCGATGTATCTACCCATCCCCTCCGCCTGGAGTAGGATGTGACACAAGGTCAGTTTTTAAGCGGAGTTTAATAGGTTTGAATTCAGAGATTTTCCTTCATCTAAACCGGTTACTATAACAAGGTTATTTGAAGGTGCACTTAGCGTAATGGCTATCGCTTACAAATCCTATATATATATATATATATATATAAACAAGATTTGGCATTAAATAAACTCCAGATGTTGACGTATCATTAAACTATGTATCAAATTGATCAGTGGGAAAATTATGCTTATTTTATTAGAACACTTAAAACCACATAAAGAAATGAAAATTATTTATAGTAAGAATAGTTACCTGAAATTATAACTTTTACAATCGATTATTATTATTATTATTATTATTATTATTTGAGAGTTTTTCACACTAGTGTTATCTGGTGGTTTCTTACCGGAGTTTCAGTGACAACAAGTTTAAATTCTCCAGGACTTTTCTCAGTATTCTGGTCAATCTCAATAATGCTGTAGTTTGGAAGGTCTCCACTCGTCCTCTTATTTCCAAATCCTCCAGTCCCTGTATCAATCCTTTGGTGGCTGTACCAATTGTTATCACTGACACTTTCAGATTCCACAGTTTTTTTTTTAATTCTTTAGAAAGATCTATTTATTTATCCTTCTTTTCACTTTCTTTCAATTTTACTTATCAAAGTCCACAATTTGGCCAGTTCTTCCTTTTTTATTGACTATTATTAGGTCTTGTTGTTTTGCCAAGATTAGGTGATTCGTTTATATCTCAAAATCCCAGAGGAGATTATGCGTCTCATTCTACAGAATATATATTGGGTTGTGCATATACCATTTGTTTGTATGGTCAAATTTAAATTTCTGGCACAATTCCCAGTGGATCACTTTCCCCACCGAGTCATGTCTAGTCTTATAGTATTTTTGTGCTAGTTTGCTGCATTCGCTTAATCATGTTATAATGTATCACCACATAACTTACATTTGTTATTTTATTTCGTTTTATCTATTCTTGCTTAGTTATAATTGGTCCTTATGGCGTTGTCTTGTGCTGCTATTAGAAGGGATTCAGTTTTTCTCTTAAAGTTTCCCTTTCTTAGCCACGTCCAAGTTTTCTCGAGTGAGATGTTGCTTGTTTGTCGCTTGAAATGTCTGTACAGTTGTTTTTTTGGTTATTTTCGTTCTATTGATCCTCGTGTTGTCAGTCTTGTTTTTGGTGGCTTTGATCAGTATTTTTCCGTGCTTTTCTATGTAGTCTTCGAGTAGTTGTATCGATGCGTCAACGCTGTCTTTAATGCTGGCAAGTTTTCTTCTTTCTTTTTTTGACACATATAGTCTGTCAACGTCATCTCTGGGGTGTCAGGCCTTATGCATAGTCATTAGTTTTCTTGTTCTCTGGTCCATTTTTTAAAGTTCTTCTCTGAGTCATTTCAAGAATGGTCCCGAGTATCTTACGAGGGGGACAGTCCATATATTTATCCCTTTTGTAAGGTTCCTGCTATTTAGTTTGGTTTCGGATAGTTTTCTCGTTCTCCCGAGATATTCTTAATTTTTTTTCTTTTATCTAAAGTTGTTTGGTAGTGTCTGCTTCCAATATCCCCAATTATTTGTACGTTTCCATTTTCCGAGCATTCAAATTTTGTCTTGATTTGGTAGTTCCATTTCTTCCGTTATATGTGGTTTACTCTTCTGCGTTAGCTGATGGTTTTTCATCGGAGTTTGAGTGACAGCAAGTCTCCTCAAATTTCTAGGACTCTTTTAAGTATTCTGGCCGATCTCAATAAGGCTGTAGTCTAGATGGTCTCCACTCGTCTTCTTATTTTCAAGTCTTCTAGTCCCTATGCTAATCCTTTGAGGATTGTTCCAAGTGCGCCAGCTATAATTTCCATCAGGGTCACCTTCATCTTCCAACATTTTTTCTGTTCTCTAGCTAGGTCTAGATATTTTTCTCTCTTATCGTTTTCTTTTAATTTTATTCTGTAGTCTGCCGGGACTGTTTTCCTCTGAAGTTCGAGTGACAGCAAGTCTCCTCTGGTTTCCAGGACTCTTCTAAGTATTTTAATTGATCTTAACAGTGCTGTTGGGGAAATGGTCTCAATTTTTTATCTCATCTTCAGTTCCTCTAGTCTCTTTTCCGGGCCTTCGGAGACCGTTACGAGTGCGGCAACTACAATTGGCATCACTGTCACCTTCATGATTCATCACTTTTTTAGTTCTCTAGCAAGATCCAGATATTTGTCTATCTTTTCGTTTTTTTTTAATTTTTGCTCTGTGGTCTGCTGGAACGACAAAACCAACTATACAGAAAGTTATTTCTTTCTTGTTAATTAACACTAGGTTAATTAACACTAAGTCTGGTTTTCTGGCCAAGATTCGGTCATCCGTTTATATCTTAAAGTCAAAGAGAATTTTATGCGTCTCATTTTCTAGAACAGATTCTGGTTTTGAGCATATACCATTTGTCAATAATGGTCAAATTTTAATCACTTGCACAATTCCCAATGGATCACCTTTCCCCACACAGTCGTGCCTAGTCTTGTAATCTTTTTTTTACACAATTTGCTTCGTTCGCTAATTATGTGGTTAACTATTTCATCTCACTCACCACATCCATTGCAGAGGAGTAAAACTAATCTGTTGCGTATTATACTCAAAACCATATACCGTATTTCCTGGTGTATAAGACGCACATATTTAGTGTTAATATAATTTCATGCCAAAAGCAGACAACAATCCATTAACTGGTATGAGGGTTATCTACTAATGTTTGAAATCGACGGCTATAGAGATTGGTTTAGTTTGGTTTGATTTTGTCATATCAACCATTCTAGGTTAATTAATGCCAAATCCTTTTTATACATATATATTAGATATATAGGATTTGGTTTGGTTGGATTTTGTGGCATATCAACCGTTCTAGGTTAATTAATGCCAAATCCTTTTTATACATATATATTAGATATATGATTAATATTTTTAAACTGGCCTGAGCTAATTTGTTTCACACAGTTAAATGGTTTCACTTACTTCTATCTGGTACGAATACACAGTTAAAAATAAAACAGTTCTACTTCAAACAATTCAATTAAGCATGATTACACAATTTCTTGTATACACACAATTAAATGTAAGAACAATTCTATTTCAAACAATTTAGCTAAGCATATCAACAAAGTTAGATGGTTTTAAATATTTTTATGTATCACTAACAATTCAACTAAACATCAGTCATTTGTTTATACACAGTTAAATGATCAAACAGTTCTATTTCAAACAATTCAATTTTTTGTTTAAACACAATTAAATGTAAAAACAGTTATATCCAAAACAACTCAGTTTAGCATAAGTACACAGTTTAAATGTTAAACAGTTCTATTTTACCTATAGACAGGACCTTATCAGGTGCTTCCACTCTGGGCCAGAATGAACCTCTGGAGGGATGGCAATGAAAGAGTACTCTGCATTCCTCAAAGTTCCAGCATCAGTAGAGCCTCAGTATCAAATTTTTAGTGTCATATCTAGGACACTCGTTGGGAGAGTCTTAACCTTCTGCAGAGATCCAGTCGGTATATCCTACAGCCTCAACCGACTGGGCCACAGGACACTGGTTAGGGTTTGGCGGTTTTACTCCTCTGCAGAGATGCAGTCATTGTATCCTACAGCACCAGCTGACTGGGCCACAGGACACTCTTTGAGGTTGGGAGGATCTTATCCCTCTGCAGAGATGCAGTCGGCGTATTCTATAGCCCCAACCGACTGGGTCACAGGATACTCGTTTGGGTTTAGGTGACCTACCTCTCTGCAGAGATGCAGCCGGTGTATCCTATAGTCCCTGCGTACTGGGCAACAGGACACTCGTTGAGGTTAGGGGGTCTTACCTCTCTGCAAAGATGCAATCGATGTATTCTACAGCCCCAACCGACTGGGCTATAGGGACCTTGTAAGTTATTCTGTGAGCAGTCGTTCTCTAAATGCTTTTGTTATGCATGTCTTTTATGCCTTGAATTACGGTTACTGTGAACAAGTTATGAGGATTAAATTGGAACAATTACTCAAAGACATATAAAAACTTGTAAATCATTCGTATCAGGAACAGATAATTGAAAATATATAATCGTGTGCATATAAATATTATTGTATTGAAAAAATCCCTTGAAATCCCATATCTACAAGAAAAAAAAAAGGATTGATCTCAGTATTAAATATCGTAAAAGTTGACATGCAGTAAAAAAAATTTCAACAACAATAATAGGTGATTTTGATGTTGATAATGGTTTTTATAGTAATATTGTACAAGAGATTAGAATATGACCATATGAACAAATGCACATACCGGAATCCGTCCCTGGAAAACGACACTTTGAGATAAGAAAGGATAGCATAATCCCAGCTTGAAAGTGGAATCTAATTTCAAGAAGAAAATAATATATCATCAAGTGAATTTTGCTGTTCCAACGGACAATAAAGTGAAAATGAAAGACAGCGAAAGGATCGACAAATACTAAGATCTTGCCAGAGAGCTGAAAAAACTTTGAAATTCAAAGATAACGGTGATACCAATTGTAATTGGCGGACTAGGAACAATCTCCAAACGTTTGTAAAAAGACTGGAGGGACTGGAAATCAGAGGAAGAATCTAGACGATACAAACTACAGCATTGTTAAGATCAGCTACAATACTTTAATGGAGAGCTGAGGAAACTTGCCGTCATTCAAACTCCAATGAAAGATTACCAGCTAAGCCTGTTATGAAAACATACAAGAAGTGATATACTGTCCTAGAAAATAACACACATAAACTCCTATGGGACTTTGACATACACACGGATCACCTAATCTCGGACAGAAGACCAGGCCTAATTATAATCAACAAAATGAAGAGAACTTGCAAAATTGTTGACTTTGCTGTCCCAGCTGACAACAGAATAAAACTGAAAGAATATGAAAAGAAGGATAACTACCTCGACCTTGCTAGGGAATTGAAAAAACTCTGGAATTTGAAGGTGGAACAGTAACTAAAGGATTAGTAAAAGGACTGGAGGACTTAGAAGTTGGCAGACGGTTGGAGACTATCCAAACTACGACATTATTGAAAACGGCCAGAATACTGAGAAGAGTCCTGGAGATTTGAGACTTGCTGTCACTTCTACATTATTGAGCAGTAACTAAAGGATTACTAAAAGGACTGGAGGAATTGGAAGTTGGTGGACGAGTGGTGACCATCCAAACTTCGACATTATTGAAAACAGCCAGAATACTGAGAAGAGTCCTGGAGACTTGAGGAGACTTGCTGTCACTCAAACTCCAGTGAAAGACCATCAGCTAACGCTAATGTGAAAAACTCTAATGAGTAAATAATAATAATAACAATAAAAAGAAGAAGAAGAATGATGATGGCAATTCATGCTGATAATGAAAAGTGGGGAAAGAGAAACAAAAGAAGGAATTAAATTGCCAAAACAGGAAAGCATCAGAACGTTTGGAGAGAAGGAAAATTAAAAGTACCGGGAAATATTGGAAACAGACACCATTAAACAGACAGAAAAAAAATAAGAAAAGAATATCTCAGAAGAACAAGAAGACAGCTCGAAATCAAGCTCTGACACAGAAATCTCATCAAAGGAACAAACCCTTGGGTAGTACCCCATATAAGGTACTCTTGACCTTTTTTAAAATGGACAAGGGAGGAACTCTGATAAATGAACCAAAAGGACAAAGAAATCGATAATGTGGCACAAGGCTTTACACTCAAGGAATGACTCAAACAGTCTCTATGTATCAAGAAAAGGAGGAAGAGGATTCGCATTCGTTGAGAGCTGCGTAGAAGCATTAATACAAGGTTTAGGTTGTTTTCTTTGTTTTAATGGCATATCAACCTTTGTAGGTTATTTAATGCCAAATCAACTCTCCCAGAAAAACAGTAGCGGCACTATTCAACCCATAGCTGGGAGGATAAGGGGGGTTCATACCTTTTCCAAGGGTATTTTCCCGAAAGCGAACGTAATACATCGACTGGAGTACGAACTCACTTACTACGATTCTGCAGTCCATCCCTTTAACCATTACACCATGAGGATACCTCCCAAAACAAGGTTTAGATGAGCACATTAAAAAAAGCAAATGAAGACTGATTGCAGCTGCCTGTAACAGCAAAAATATTAGAACAAACTGAAAATTGACAAAAACAAAACAGAAATAGAAAGAAAAACAACTGTATGGACATTTCGAGCGACAAACTGGCAAGATTGTACACAAGAAGACCTGGTCATGGCTAAGAAAGGGAAATCTCACATGAAAAAATGAAGCTCTTCAAATAACAATACAAAACAACGCCACGAGGATCAATAATACTTAAGCGAAAATTGATAATCCTATTCACCAACCCCTCCACTCAGGCAGGATATGACACAAGGTCAATTTTTAAGTGGAGTTTAACAGGTTTGAATTCAGAGTTTTTCCTTTTCCTAGACTAGTTGCCTCACCAAGGCTGAAGAACACAGTCTGTCCTACTATTTACCCATAGCTGGAGGGAGAATAATTGGATTCATACCTTTCCCAAGGGTATTAGTGCTACGTGAAATGCAATCAGTCTCGTCCAAGATTTGAACTCGTGTCGCCGTTCCTACGACGATAACGTTTACACTACGGGCACCTCCAAGCGAAAATTGATAATACGCAACAGAACAGCAGGTGTAAGTTATATGGAGAAGAGATGAAACGATTAATCAAATAATGTGCGAATACAACAAACTAGCACAGAAGGAGTACAAGATTAGCTACAACTGGGTGGGAAAGGAGAACTACAAGGAATTGTACAAGACAAGAAAATTTGACCGTATTCCCAAATATGCACAAATCAAAATTCATGGTAGAAAATGAGACATAAAATTCTCTGGGATTTTGAAATACAAACGGATGACCGATTTCCGATCAGAAGACCAAATAAATGACAAGAACTTTTTATTTTGTGGATTTTGCCGTTCTGACTGACTACAAAATGAAAATAAAAGAAATCAAAACGATTGACAAATACTTGGATCTGGCTAGAGAGCTGAAAAAACTATGGAACATAGAAATAATGTTTTATAATAATAATATATGGATTTAAAAATATATTGATAATAATTAGATATTAATGGTTAATCATATTTACCAAGCCCTCCGCTCGGGTAGGATATGATACAAGGTCAATTTTTAAGCGGAGTTTAACAGGTTTGAATTCAGAGTTTTCCTTCTCCTTGACTAGTTGCTTCACCAAGGCTGAAGAACTTAGTCTGCCCTACTATTTACCCATAGCTGGAGGGAGAATTATTGGATTCATACCTTTCCCAAGAGTATTAGTGCTATGTGAAATGCAATCAGTCTCGTCCAGGATTGAACTCGTGTCGCCGTGTCCATTTCCACGACGATAACCATTACACCACGGGCACCTCCAATTAATTGATAGTATTATTTACTCCTTTAGAGTTTTTCACATCTGCGTTAGCTGATGGGTTTTCACTGGAGTTTGAGCGACAGCGAGTCTTCTCAAGTCTCTACGACTTTTCTCAGTATTCTGGCCGTTTTCAATAATGCTGTCGGATGGTCTCCACTCGTCCGCCAACTTCCAAGTCTGCCAGGCCCTTTATAGTTATTGTGCCAAAAGCACCGATCACAATTGGTACAATCGTCACCCTCATGTTCCATGTTTTTTCAATTCTCTAGCAAGATCGAGGTACTTATCCTTTTTTTTGCGTTCTTTCAGTTTTATTCTGTTTTTTAACCTATCAACCAACGGCAACAATAGGGGATTGTAATGCTGATAACAATGGTATCGGTAGAGATCGGGGTTTAACTAAAGGTCTTTTTTGCCTGATATTGTTTTATTTCTTTTTAGTTTTATTTCTTTTTTTTTTTTATTTTATCTTATTTTATTTCAAGTAATTTTTTTTGAAATTCAAAAAAATTGATGGGTGGATTTGAATTGAGCACGTTTTTCTAGTTTTGTTTTGTTTTGTCTTTGTATTTTTTATGTTCTTATTCAGCCAATTGCAATGGCAACCGATTTTGAAATATCTAAAGATCTTTTTTTATGCTAGTGTTATTCATGACGTACTTAGCCATACAAATATATGCACACGAAGGCTTTCCGATGCGTCTATAACCGCATACATGAATAATTGGCAATGTAGATGTGTTCAAAATGGATGACTCAGACGTTTTAGCTTTCTTTGAGATGAGACCGACAAATCAAACGATTGACGGATCATGGGTTCATTTGTAAACTGAGGTAAACACAATGCAAGATCAATAGATGCACGACGGTAACGTAAATGTTATGACCACGTGCACACCAACTCCCCTCTCTACCTACTATATATATATATATATATATATATATATATATATATATATATATTTACGGGACCAGTGGCTTAATGAGTAGAGTGTTCGCCAAAGGTCCGGGAGACCGGGATTCAATCTCAGGTCGAGTAATACCAAAGACTCAAAAAATGGTACTTGATGCCTCTTTGCTTAACACTCAGTATTTTTAGGTAAGGATCAAGGGTAAAGTGGAGCAATCCAGGAAAAGGGGTAACGCCCTCCCCTACACTTCGGTGTGTTAGCTATTGAAAAGTGAACCTTCGGGTCACTCTCGACTAAGTTCACCTACTTTACTTTTTGTATATTGTAAGTTGGCTGACCAAAGTCGAAGACTCCCTTTTCAATTGCTACTACATCGAGGTGTAGCCGAGGGCACAATTCCTTTCTCTGAAATTCTACATTTTACCCTTATAATGCTGAGTATTAAATAAGGAAGCATCAAGTATTATTTTTAGAGTCTTTGGTATGACTCAGCCTGGAATTGAACACCGATCTCCCGGACCACTGGCAAACCCTCTAACCATTATGGGTAACATCTTTGAAGAAAAGCTAAATCTTTTTTCAGAATTTTTTTTCCATAGATGTAAACTCTGCATTGTAAGGGAAGTGTTTATTGCAAAAATTATTTGAATCTCGCTTACATATCTATTTTGAGGCTATTCAAAATGGCCGTAAATGGAACAGAGTGCTCCTGGCTTGAACAGATGTCTAATATACATTTTTTTCTTTCTGACTGAGAAGTGCAAACCATGTGAGTTTTACAGAGGAATCTTTGATGCGTACAGAGAAGCGTGTTTTAGTAAAAAAAAAATGGGCTAAATATGTGTTACATATGCCACCAGTGGGTAGAATGTTCACCAATGGTCCGGGAGACCTGGGTTCAATCCCAGGTCGAGTCATACCAAAGACTTTAAAAATGGTACTTGATACCTCCTTGCTTAACACTAAGCAATATAAGGTACGTATCGAGGGTAAAGCGGAGCAATCCAGGGAAAGGAGTAGCGCCCTCCCTTACACCTTGAAAAGGGAGCCTTCTGGTCGCCCTCGACTAAGGGAGACAAGTTTTATGCGTCTTATTAGGCTTCTTTTCAACTTTAAGACATCAGCAGTACAGGGTGGAACGATAAAATTGTCGTCCTAAAGAAACA
Source organism: Sepioteuthis lessoniana (assembly GCA_963585895.1). NCBI lineage: Eukaryota > Metazoa > Mollusca > Cephalopoda > Myopsida > Loliginidae > Sepioteuthis > Sepioteuthis lessoniana. The sequence continues at coordinate 81,596,158 of OY757918.1, forward strand.
CAACACTACAGCTTTATTTTAAAACTTTTATTGAAAAAAATCAATTCAGGTAACAGGATTATGTAGTAGAGCTGACATCTATTCAATTTAGCCGCCTTCAGCCTCAATCACCGCCTCGATACGGATCCGGAACTGGGAGCATGCCTTTTCCACAAGCGCCGGCGGGAGCTCGGCGAATACTCGGCGGATGGCGACGATCAGGCTGGCTTTGATGTTGTGGGAGGTCATGTTGGTGATGTTCTCGACGTATGATCAAACAAAGTAGTCCAGCGGTTCAGGTCGGGGGAGGAGGGGGTCCTGTGAGAGAAGGGTACAAAGTCGTCGCACTCCTTCTGAAGCCAAGCCTGGGTCTCTTTGGACTTGTGGACCGGCGCCGAGTCCCGCTGCCACACCCAGGATCTGCCACCGGCCACCTAATTGCACCAGGGGATTACCACACTGTTCAGCACATCCAGGTACACTTTGGTGTTGACTTTCAAGCCGACTTCGAGGATGTGAGGTGGCATGATGTGGCCCTCACTTGAAACCACACCAAAGACCATAACCGTAGCCGGAAACTGGGCACGTCCCTGTTATTCGTGGCAATCTAGATTTGCATTTTGAGGGTGCTGGCAATGGTCCTGTTGTCATAACTTGGATAGGTAGCGAGCATAAGTTGTACAGCGGCGCATCTCCGATCTCGCTCGTTGAACATTGTGTCACTTTCAGACATGATAGGAGGCTCCTATCGCTCTTGGGATTTGTACACAACTGGCCAACTAGTAGATGGTCTGCAACAAAAAAAGAAGAACAGTTTTCATTAAACGGAAATGGAATCATGTCGTCTTTTCTAGGGCGACAATTTTATCGTTCCACCCTGTAATTTCTTCCGTATTTATCCAGTTATAAACTCCTTTGACTTCCGTTTCTTGAAAGTTCCGACTCTCTTGCGCCTTGGAACTATCCACGGAGATAAAATAACCGCATTTAGAATTTAGCAAAAGTGGATGCTAATATACTGACAACTCCGTTGGTCTCCTCTGGTGCGTTTCACAACGACAAATTCTTTTATGGTGCAGTATTTCTAAATATTTCACCAGCTGGTGAAAACGAAAAAAAAAAAAAAGAGCGAGTAAACTGCTCGAAACCAAGCTCTGACAGAAATCTCATCAAAGGAATAAACACCTTATCTTGTTGGGATTCCGATTTCCTCGGCGCGTCTCATATCAAGATCCTTATCGACCGCTTTCATCGGTGCTATTTTCTCAGTATTTTCTCGGACCCTCATTCGTGTATCTTCTTACTAGTCAAAATGTGTCAGGTATCTCCCGGTGCACAGACTTCGAGAAGAGCAGCAGCTACGTCGAATACATCAGGTGAACTTGAATTCAATCTTGAAAGCAAAATCTCTTCAAGCCTAGTCGGCTGGGGTTGTAGAATACACCGACTGAACCTATGCAGAGGGTTAAGACTCCTCCTCTGCCAACGAATATTCTGGATATGACACTAAACAATCTGATGGTGAGGTGCCAGTAATTCTGGAGCTTTAGGTAATGCAGACTACCCCTTCATTGCCATTCCTCCCAAGTCCACTCTCGCCCGGAGTGGTAGCACCTGATAGGGCCCTATCTATGGGTCAAATAGAACAAAACTTATGCTAAACTGAATTCTTTGAAATAGGACTGTTTGATTCTTTAACTTTGAGTAAACAAATGATCGATGTTTAATTGAATTGTTAGTGAATTTGGAACTGTTTAACTTTGTTGACTTATGCTTACAAATCATATGCAGTAGCGTCCAAAACTAAGGGACAAAATTTTAAACCTAATATTTGTTAGAAATAACAACTGTGAAAAACTGAAATTTTGACAACTGGTAGCTGTTATCATCCATAATAACATACTAAAATTTGAATCATTTGCAAAGGATAGAAAAAGAATTATAACAATTATTTATCTATTTTCAAATTTGGAACGTCCAAAAGTAAGGGACAAAATTGAGAAAACAATGTAAACAGCCAAAAAACAATAAAAATACATGTACAATCAATATTTAGTAAATGAGCCCTTGCTCTCAATGACAGCTGCACATCGACTACAAGAACGAATCAGTTTTTGACAATCCTCGATACTAATTTTAGACCATTCTTCTTGAAGCTTTACCCTCAAATCCTCCGTGTTAGTGGGACTTCTTTCCATAACTTTCACTCCTAAGGTCTTCCAAAGATTTTCTATTGAATTTAAGTCAGGACTTTGCGGTGGCCAATCCATAATTTCGAAATCTTGCTCGCTAAGGTAACTCATTACCACTTTTGCATTGTGACATGGGGAATTATCTTGCATAAAGGTAGCCCTATCGAAACCTGAATTCTGTATGATTGGCACAACATGATCTTGAACAATGTTTTTATAGATCTGCGCGTTTGCACGAGTTTGTAACCGGACAAGAGGCGTTGTACTTTGGCTAGAAAACATTCCAAATACCATGACGCTGTGGCCCCCAAACTTGACAGTTTTTTTAGTACACTTTGCACTTAATTTTTCACCAATACGTCTCTTTACATTGTTTTTTCCATCATTTCCAAATAAATTAAACTTGCTTTCATCACTGAAAAATACTTTTGCCCAATCTTCATATGTCCAAATTACATAGCTGTTTGCAAACTCTAATCTCTTATTCTTCGAACTAACAAGTAGTTTCTTCCTTGGGGTTCGATTAAACAGCCGTATTTCTTGCAGTTGTCTAGAAACAGTTTGTCTTGACACATTAACACATGAGACACTATTCATAACCCTTTTAATTTCTGTGCAAGACTTAAAACGGTCCTTTAATGACATACGCTGCATTATTCGATATTCTCTTGCCGATGTTTTGCGGGGTCTGCCGGTTTTAAAAGCACTAACTATTTTGCCAGTATCATTGTAGGATTAAACAACCCTGCCTACAACACTCTTGGAACGTTTCACTTTCTCTGAAATCTCTCTAATGGTGTGCTTTTCCTTGTGTAGCTTCACAATAGCTTGTCTCACAGAGTAATCAAGTTTTTGGCGTTTCGCCATGGTGCCGGCTGATCCAACGTTTACAAATGACTAAGTAAGACTTATTCTTTAGAGGAAATCAAAAAATTTGAATATAGCATACTGTTTACATTGTTTTTTTTCAATTTTGTCCCTTACTTTTGGACGATCCTATTTTGAAAATAAATAAATAATTGTTATAATTCTTTTTCTATCCTTTGCAAATGATTCAAATTTAAGTATGTCATTATGGCTGATAACGACTACCAGTTGTCAAAATTTCAGCTTTTCCCAATTGTTATTTCTAACAAATATTAGGTTTTAAAATTTTGTCCCTTAATTTTGAACACTACTGTATATCTAATAAATATGAATAAACTGGATTTGGCATTAAATCTATAATATTTGTCATGCCATAAAACCAAACCCAACCAAACTGAAAATCTCTTCAAGTTTGTCAAAAATCTCGCTACCATTATCCATTATGAAATTTCATCTCCGAATTAAATTCACTGCAACCAGTTTCCGAAGCAACATAACACAAAAATTATTTAACATCACAAAATAAATAATAATAATAATAATAATAATAATACATAAAAAAAAACAATAGGCATGAATACTGAGAATAGTCCTGGAGATTTGAGACTTGCTGTCACTCAAACTCCAGTGAAAGACCATCAGGTAACGCTGGTTGGAAGAACTCTCAAGGTTTGATTTGGTTTTATGGCATATCAACGATTTTTGGTTATGTAATGCCAAATCCTATTTTTACATATATATTAAATATATGATTTGTAAACTCATTTTGTAGATACACACAGTTAAATGATCAAACAGTTCCATTTCTTACAATTCAATTTATCATAAATCATCAAAGTTAAATGGTTCCAAGTTTTGCTATGCAGTTCAATTACTCATCAGTCATTTGTTTGCACACAGTTAAAAGGTCAAACAGTTCATTTCTAACAATTTAATTTAGCATAAGTCATTTGTTTGTATACAGTTTTATTGTCAAAGAATTCTATTTGACCCTATCAGGTGCTACTACTGGAGGCCAGAGTGGACCTGGGAGCGATGGCAAATATGGGGTACTCCGCATTCCCCAAAGCTCCGGCATTACTGGAGCCTTACCATCAGATTGTTTAATGTCATATCCAGGATCCTCGATGATGGAGTCTTACTCCTATGCTGAGATGCATTCAATGTATTCTACGGCTCTAGCCGACTGGTTCCAAAACTCTCAAGGAGTACCATCCAAACAACAGCATTATTAAAATCAACCTGAATACTGAGAAGAGTCCTGGAGACTTGAGGAGACTTGCTATCACTCAAACTCCATTGAGAAAACATCGGCTAACGCTGGCATGAAAAACTCCCAAACTAATAATAATAATAATACAAGGTGATCCTCTGGGAAATGTGCATGAAATTTGAATTTGACCATGCCAATAAATGGTATATGCAAAACCCAGTAACTGTCCAAGAAAATGGCACACACAAACTCCTATGGGACTTTGACATACAAACAGACCTTATAATAATCAACAACAACAAAAAAAAGAAAACCTGCAAAATTGTCGACTTTGCTGTTCCGGCTGACCACAGAATAAAACTGAAAGAATGTGAAAAGAGAGATAAGTACCTCGACCTTGCTAGAGAATTGAAAAAACTTGGGAACATGACGGTGACAATTATACCGATTGTGAGTGGTGCTTTTGGCCCCGTTAACTAAAGGATTATTAAAGGGCCTGGAGGATTTGGAAGTTGGCGGATGAGTGGAGAACATCCAAACAACAGCATTTTTGAAAACGGCCAGAATACCGAGAAAAGTCCTGGAGACTTGAGGAGACTTGCTGTTACTCAATCTCCAGAGAAAAACCATCAGCTTACACTGATCTGAAAACGTCTTATGAGTAAATAATAATAATAATAATAATAATAATAATAATAATAATAATAATAATAATAATAATAAATCAATTCTCAGTAATATAGTCCATAACTAAAATTAAAATCTTAGATAAAATTCATCATTGTGCGCAAAAAAAAAAACTGTCTGCATGTGGTTTTTAATAATGTGGGCGAGGCCTCTCTTTTACTGGTTACACTTCCACTGTCAAAAGCAAACTCCATAGATACAAAACAAATTACCACGCCCCTGTCTACACAATAATATTAGTGTTAACTGCATAAACAATAAAAACGAAATTGAGGCCCAACATGCGAGAAAAACAGTAAACAAGAATAATTGTCTGAAAACTAACAATTTCTACAAGAAAATTTCGATACACTCGTGAAAAATGACATCTACTCTCACGTGTTGTGACCCAGTCAGCTTGGGCTGTAGAATACACTGACTGCTTCACTGTAGAGAGGTAAGACTTCCTCCAACGAGTGTCCTAAATATGACACTAGACAATCTGACGGTGAGGCTCCAGTAATGCTGGAGATTTAGGGAATGCGGAGTACCCCTTGACTGCCATCGCTCCCAGGTACACTCTGGCCCGGGGTAGTAGCACCTGATAGGTTCCTATCTATGGATCAAATATAACTAAACTGTGTACTTATACTAAACTGAATTACTTGAAATAGGACTGTTTTGACATTTAAACTACGTACATTTGCTTACTTGAATTGTTTGAAATGGAACTATTTTTGTATGCTAAACTGAATTGTTTGAAATTGATATGTTTTTGACATTGAAACTGTTCTTACGCTAAACTGAATTATTTAAAATAGAACTGTTGTGATATTCCTTTGTGTGTAAACAAAAACTATACTTACGCTAAACTGTATTGTTTGAATTAGAACTGTTGAACTAAACTGAATAGCTTGAAATAGAAATGTTTTTGCCAATCAAACTGAGTACTAATGCTAAACTGAATTGTTTAAAAAAGAACTGTTTATTTATGTAAAAATAGAATTGGCATTAGATAACCTACAAAGGTTGATTTGCCATAAAGTCAACCAACCAAACTTTCTTACAATTTCTGACCGTCTTGTGTCGGATTTTTTAATGTCTAGAGTTGTTCTTAGGGCCCCTGTACGCTGTGCAATTATCATTCTGGTTCGATCAGATTATATCAAGCAGTTATAAACTGGACACTTGGCATCAATTCGTTGTAGATGTTGCTTTATAGACATCATGTTTGAGAGCCATCTTGTTCTTCTTCGGCCTGGGTCAGCGGTCCTCTTCGTCTCATTTCCATCTTCTTTATTGGCTCCTTTATTCTCTTCACTGGGATGAATAACAAACGAGGAGTCTTATTTTCTTGTCAGCTCTCACATTTGTTTATTCTTTTTGATACTAACTGATACCATCCGAGAGTCGGGCGCCTTTTGGATCACAAATGGAAGTAGATTCCGAGCCGTCGACAGCGTTGAGGTAACTAATTTCAAGTTTGAGAATTAATTTTTTTTTAATTTATTGCGGACTTTTTGTCCTCATCTTGGTAGTTTTTGTGTGGTTTCTTCTTTCACTACGTTTCGGTCAAATATCACCTCTGGTCTTCTTCAGGTGATTTACCGCAACCTCGGTTAGGAATGCTGAGTCTTGTAACCGTATCCCCAGTAATTACTGCCTTCCATAGTTGTTGTCTATCGCACCACGTTTTTGACCAAGTAAACCTCTGGCCGGCTTGGGTAGGAATTGAAACCGCTATCTTCTGACAATGCCCACCTGGAACCGTAGAGACTCAATGCCTCTACCCGCTGCGTCACGGGCCCCGAAGGGCGATCAATGATTCCAATTAAAGACAATTACAAATTCGGTACGGACCCGACTATAGAAGACCAGATAAGGAGAACAAATAATTGGATTTATAAGACCAAAAAATCCATCCTCGATCGCCCTTCGCTACACCTTTCCTTGGATTGCTCCAATTTACCCTTGATACGTACCTTATATTGCTGAGTGTTAAGCAAGGAGGTATCAAGTACCATTTTTAAAGTCTTTGGTATGACTCGACCTGGAGTTGAACCCAGGTCTCCCGGACCATTGGCGAACACTTTACCCCCAAATCATTGTTGGCTGGGGTCGTAGAATATGGTCCTATTGCACGAGAAATTCATACGAAAGATTAACGTAGTTAAGTATTTATACAGAGAAATTCAAACACCAGCGCAAGCAACTGGGGCTTCAGAATACACCGCCTCCATCTCTGCACAGGGGTAAGACACGTCCACCCCCACCCACAACGAGTGTCCGAGATATGAGTCTAAACAATCTGATGTTGAGGCTGTAGTAATGCTGGAGCTTTGAGGAATGCGGAGTACCCCTTCATTGCCATTCCTCCCAGGTCCACTCTGACCCGAAGTGGTAGCATCTGAAAGGGTCGTGTCAATAGATCAAATAGAACTATTTGACATTTAAACCGTGTACAAACAAATGACTTATGCTAAATGGAATTGTTAGAAATAGAACAGTTTAAACATTGAACTGTGTTTAAAGAATTGACTGATGTTTAATTGAATTATAAGTGACACCTAGCAATATTTGTTACTATTTAAATTTGTTGACTTATGTTTACAAATCATATATATATCTAATATATATGTATAAACTGGATTTGGCATTAAATAACCTACAATGGTTGATATGCCATAAAACCCAACCAAACCAAATCATATATATTTAATTTATATGTATAAAGATGATTCGGCATTAAATAACCTATAATGGTTGATATGCTATAAAGCCCAACCAAACCAAATCATATATATTTAATTTATATGTATAAAGATGATTCGGCATTAGATAACCCACAATGGTTGATATGCCATAAAACCCAACCAAACCAAATCATATATACTTAATATATATGCATAAAGAGGATTCGGCATTAAATAACCTATAATGGTTGATATGCCATAAAACCCAAACAAACCAAACCATATATATTTAATATATATGTATAAAGAGGATTTGGCATTAAATAACCATTATGGTTGATATGCTATAAAACCCAAACAAACCAATCATATATATTTAATATATATTCATAATGAGGATTTGGCCTTAAACAACCTTCAACGTTTGATATGTCATAAAACCCAACCAAACCAAATCATATATATCTAATATATATGTATAAAGAGGATTTGGCATTAAATAACCTACAATGGTTATGATGCCATAAAACCAAATCTAAAGACAGCCAAGCTTTCTACTGTATCTGTCAAGTACACTTCGTCGACTCACGCTAACCTTCCAGCCGTTTTAATGCTTACTCAAATACTACACTACATGCCAAATAAAAGATTCCGTCAATCTATCATTTTATACATGGGTTTGCAACCATGAAACAGAGTCGAAAAGAAAGTTCATGGAGTGGAAACACACTGACTATCCGGAAAAGAAAACTTTTCGGGCGCAGCTATCAGTAAAGACGGTCACGCTGACAGTCCTCTGAGACATGAAAGAACCCGTCTCTGTAAACAGTACTTTTCCTTCAAGAAAATTCACCTTATTTGTGTAATAATCCTCGTGTATATTGCGTGGCTATAAATAGTGTGGCCATAAATAAGTATATTCCTAATAATTTTTTTTTGTATAAAGTTAATTTTCTTCCGAACCGGATATAACCCGGATATAAGATACCCTGATATAAGCGAGATTCTCTCTGGTCCCAAATTAGAGCCTGTTTTAATGTATATAATTAGACCCGGATATAAGAGAGCTTTTCTATGATTCCGTCGTCTCCGATATAAGAGAGTTCGTTTTAAGTGATAGTGTGTTGTAAATCGGTCAAACAGAGGTCAGTTAGAGAGGGAGTGAAGTTCAATAACTTAATCTTAACTAGTCTAGAGACACGGTGTGTCCAACTTGTGTCTGTAGGAGACACCCTCTACCTTATGATTTTGCTTTGTAAATCTAAGGTTAGAGTATTTCAAAAAACTTTATATCGTTTGAGATGTACAAATTGTTTTTCAGAATGATTGATATCATATTGTAATTTAATAACTTGACCGATTCTCGTTCTCAAATTTTAACATCATAAGTAGAAACAACTCAGAATTATATGTTTAATGTTTAAACACATTTTCTTTTCCATTGAATGGTGACTGATATTTAAAAAATCTAAAATTTAAAAAAAAAACAGCATTAAATATAATATTGAATGAGAATTGGTCAAGTTATTAGATTAAGAAATAATAAAGATTTTTCTGAAACACCCAGTAAATAATAGACAATTAAACAATTAAAACGGATATCATTAAGTATTATCTATTACAGAACTCTCATCATCCAAATTCTGCAGCTAAAAAAAATGGAAGATTATATATAAAAGCTCTTCTAAGTTTTTGACTGCTACGTATTTATATCTTTTCCAAACTCACATATCATCATCATCATCATCAAGTCGCGTTGCCTGCATGTATTTCTCTGACTCTCCTTCTCCATTCATCCCTATAATCCATCGCACCCGGTAGGCCTTCCAGACTAACTTCTATGTCTGTACAGAGCCGTTGTAGGTAAGTTCTTATTAGTCGATCAACACTGGCGCGTCTATATGAAGGGGTTCATGGGAGAACGTCACTCACCTCTCCAGCAGTGTCCCGCATGTCTCGTTCGTCTTATTTGGATGGTTTTTGTGATGGAAGGTTGGTGGCCGTACAGCTGTTATTTCCTGGGTGTTGCTTCCAGAATTATTGTACAGTTTTTGTCTAATGAAAATAGAAAAAGAGTAAATAAAAAAACGTTTTTGCATTAAAAACGTGCTCGATGTTATATAGAACAGGCATGAACCCACAAATAATAGAATAATCCCCATATTTACCAACCCCTCCATTTAGTCAGTAAAATGTATATCTAAAATGCAAGAATTATTATGGGACGTTGTAATCCTATTTACCAACCCCTCCGCTCGGGCAGGATATGACACAAGGTCAATTTTTAAGCGGAGTTTAACAGGTTTGAATTCAGGGTTTTCCTTCTCCTAGACTAGTTGCCTCACTAAGGCTGAAGAACCTAGTCTACCCTACTATTTGCCCATAGCTGGAGGGAGAATTATTGGATTCATATCTTTCCCAAGGGTATTAGTGCTATGTAAAATGCAATCAGTCTCGTTCAGAATTTGAACTCGTGTCGCCGTGTCCATTTCCTACGACGATAATCATTACACCACGGGCACAAATATTAGAATAATGTCCGCTACTTAAGTTTCATGCGTTTTTCACATCTTCAGACTGTTGTGTGAAAAAGGTGGCCAGTGTCGCGTTTGCATAGCATGTGGTTGTGCTAGTCACACGAAAGAATAATGGAGTTAGGTTATAATACAAGAGACATTCAAACGCCAACCCAGTCGGCTGGGACAACAATACACCGACTGCATATCTGCAGAGGGTTAAAATCCCTCCCACAACGAGTCTCCTGGATGTGACACTGAACAATCAGATGGTGAAGCTCCTGTCCTGGATCTCTCGGGAATACGGAGTAGTCATTCATTGTCATCGCTCCCAGGTCCACTCTGACTCGGAGTTGAAACAGCTGATAGGGTCGTATCAATGGGTCAAAAAAGACCGTTTGACATTTAAACTGTGTGCAAACAAATGACTTATGTTAAATTAATTTGTTAGAGATAGCACTGTTTTTACATTTAACTGTGTGAAAACAAATGACTGATGTTTAATTGAATTGTTAATTATAGGTAGCAATACTTGGGACCATTTGTCTGTGTGCAAACGAAAGAGTAATGTTGACTAGAATAATTAGTGTTTAATAGCAATATTTGAAACTCTTCAACTGTGTCCCGAAATTCAATTATTGATATTACATAGCGATACTTGGAAACATATAACTGCGTGCAAATGAATGAATAGTGCTGAATAGTTAGTAAACTTAGGGACTGTAGTCGAGGGCGACCCGAAGGCTCCCTTTTCAATAGCTACTACTCCAACGTATGGGGCAGGTCGCTACTCCTTCCTCTGGATTGCTCCACTTTATCCTTGATACGTACTTTATCATGCTGAGTGTTAAACAAGGAAGTATCGAGTACCATTTTCAAGTCTTTGGCATGACTCGACCAGCGATTGAACCTCGATCTCCCGGTCCATTGGCGAACGCTCCACCAACCACTTCACTCTCTGTAACCAATTGAATTAATATTGAATAGAATTATTGGTGTTAAATATCAATAACTGAAACCATTTAGCTATGTAAAAGCACTCATGTGCAAGCCAATTAGTTCTAACTTATTTAAAAATGAAATAACCGACAAACTGCTTGTTTACAAATAATAAGTATGTCCATTTAAATGTGTGCAAATAAATGACAGATGTTAAGTCGTTACTGTTACATAGTAATACTTGAAATCATTTAACTATGTGCAAACAAATGATTAATAGTAAATAGAATTATTTGTGTTTGGTGGAAATACTTGAGTGAGCTCAGGTTCGTTTAAAAATATTATTAATAAAATATGTTTATAAATCAGATATAGTTGATATATATATATATATGTGTGTGTGTATGTATCAATAGGATTTAGTATTAAATACCCTACAATAGTTGATATGCCATAAAACCTAATCAAACCTAATTCAAATGAGAAAAAAAGAAGAATTTTCCCTTCTCTGACAGTCTAAAACAGTGGAGAATAAATCATAGAATCAAACAGCCTCAGGTGGTAGATAGCATAACAGAGATTTATTCACATGTCTACTCTTAGATGCTAATTTGCTTCTTTTGCTTTGTTAATTGTTCTCATGATATTCCAGGATGCATGATTTTTTTCTAAACACAATAGTCGGTGTATTCTGCAGCCCTAGTCGAATGAGCCACTCGATGGAAGAGTCTTACCCTTCTGGAGAGATGCAGGCGGTGTATTCTACAGCCCCAGCTGACTGGGCTATTGAACGATATTATGTTTCATTCTCAGAAAGTTTTCCTTTCATTGATATCGTTCTTAAATTTATGCTGCACTGGAGTGATCCCTGTCATTTGGTGCCGATTCTTTTGAATCATTGAAAGTTCTTTCGAAGATTTGGCGGATAGGTTAAAACTTTAATCTTATTTTAAGGCAACAAGAGTTACTTGCCTTTACAATTTTTTTTTCTTTAGAAGTTTTTAGCCGCTCTTTTTGATAAGACTTCATTATACATTATATACAGAGTGTGAACCCCTTCAGAAGTGATATAAAAACACTATCAAAAGGTTAACTTAATCCTTTTTTTCTGTCTGGGTTTCAATGAATGATGAGTTCTCATAAAAACAAACCTTGAACTATTTTCTTTTCGGAAGTAATCAAAAGATCTATTTGAAAATGGTTAGAGGGTTGGACGCTGTGTTGATGTGTTCTGATGCCTTGTCTGGTTTCCTCTGTGTGTGATGAATATTGTTTGCAAGATCAAAACCTTGGTATTTTATAGATTTCTGGTTGGTATATGTTTCATTTCGGAGTTTGTATTCTTTGAAGATCTTTGAAGCCTTCTTCCTGGGGAAGTCAACTTGTCTAATAAAACATCTCGGTCTCATCGGCCCATCTTATCTGTAAATATCCAAATCTTTCTTGGCAACCATCTCCTCCTATTCGTTTTTAAGTGTATCCTCACCGGTCAAGATATTTCCGATCCATCGTGGCTTTCCATTGTCATCGAGGACATCTGGGAGTAGGTGTATACTGCGGGGATCTAGAAGCGACCTCAATGTGGTCAGGTGAAGGTTGAAGAAGTGTAAGTTTCATTGAAGACAACTGAAAAGAAGTTAAACGGTTAAAACTATGTGTCCCGTATGAGAAACCAAATTAGCTTCATATAGCCCCCGACTCCATATTTTCGGAATGGACCCTTACTGACACACCGATGGAGAAGGCAGCAAGGTACTTGATACTCGGAAACGAACGAAAAGATACGAAGGATGCTCTACCTAGGGTTACAATGAGCTGTTAACTCAAATTCCTTCTTGTTCAGACTATTAATCTGAACACATTCGATCTGTACACGCAGTTTCTATAATTGTTTAGAAGATTTTCTCACCACAAACGATACGTTAGTTTGGCTCAGTGTTATAAATATGAGGCACCCAGTGAAAACCAAACTCACTAACAACGGTTTGCTAGCTAGCATAACTCGCTATTTATCAAACCACGCAAATCAACCAATACGCATTTATAGTTTTTTTTTTCTGTTATGTCAAGGGATGGGGCACCCAGTGGGAATCGAATTCACTTACAATATAAGCATATATACATATCACGTGAGGTGCCCTTAAAAAGTATACGTTGCTTAGATTTGGCGTAAGAATCGAACTCACAACGTTCTGCTAGCCATTATACTACGCGTGGGACACTCATTGTCAAATACGGGGCATCTAGTGGGGACTGAACTTACAACTCAGTGGTAATTGATCTGGAGGACTTGCTTGTTACCATTACACCACCATCAAGGGCCTGACATTTTTATGAGAAAGGCCCAAGTATGTCTTTTAGGTGAGTGGTAGAATTCATTTATAAATATTTACTCACAACAGAATGTATGTATAAGTGCTCTTGATTTCTAATTTTTTGGCACCTGCGGTTGTCATAGTCGTTTGGTATAAGACCAGTACTAAGGAGCACCTTGTGAGATTCAAACTCATTAAAAATTATCAGAAAGACAAGTTCGAACACCACTGCTTTCTTACTAATCGTCCGAGAGAAGTTGAAATTTTGGGGTCTTTTTAGCTTATACCGATCCTGTTTCTAATTGGTTTCCTCAGAAACAAGCCAAAACTCCAAAATTTGCCGTCAGTAGATCTAGTCAAAAGCAGATACTTCGAATAACTCTTAAAACAAGATTTTATTGATTTATTTATTTGCTCAGTCGGCTGGTGGGGCGCAGTAGAATACATCAACTGCACCTCGGCAGAGGAGTAAAACTCCTCGAAAGAGTGGCCCAATCAGCTGGGCTGTAGAATACACCAACTGCTTCTCTGCAGAAGTGTAAGAACCCCCCTCTAACGAGTGTTCTAGATATGATAAAAAACAATCTGATGGTGAGGTTCCAGTTAAGCTATGGCTTTGGGGAATGCGAAGTACCCCTTCATTGCCATCGCCCCGCAGTCCATTTTGGCCTGGAGTGGTAGCACCTGATAGGGTTCTATCTATGGGTCAAGTAGAGCTAAACTGTATACTTATGGTAAACTGAATTGTTTGAAATTGAACTGTTTATTTGTATAAAAATAGACTTGGTACTAAATAACCTACAGAGGTTGATATGCCATAAAAGCCAAACAAACAGATAAACAGGCATTTGTTTATTTACCAAGATTTACTAAATCTGACCCACAGGACTCAGATTATTTACGATTCTTGTTGTTCCAAAGTTATTACTCCTCTAAGTTTTGCACGAGCTCATTGTTGCTTAACTTCGATAATTTGATAAAAACCAATGTGAGTTGGCTTGACCGTAAATCATATATAACAAAAATGTTGTCACTAGAGCATAGCCTTCGGGCCGGATGGTTGGCATTCGTGCCGGGCGGTTGTTTACTGTCTATGACACGTTGACCTCAGGGTGCCGTCCACTTGGGCAAGACTAAGTTCATTGTTTGGTGCCTAAGGCGCCCCATTAGGGAAATGCCGACGGAGTCAAATATTTTTGGCACTGCTGGTTATGCGCTTCGGTTGGTATTCTGCTATAAAACGGCCTTGTACCATACTTCATCTCAGCCAGGAGATGAACAAATACCGTCGCCTGCGCATTGCTGGATTTACCTATTTGCAAAACAAGAATGTGCTTCAGTCATCGAAAGAGAAGTGGACATTTTTTTTTCTATGAAGATATACCTTGTACTTGATCATGAAGTAGTAATTATGCTTCGTAGATCATATTTGTAGTAAAAACCTAATAGGCAAATCTTAAACTACCATGAAAAATCATATAAAAAACTTATCCAATTTTGTTTGATAACTATTTCTTAAACTATGAATACTGCACTTTGATCTATACAAGAATCGGCTGAAAAGTTGACTGGCATTATGATACTCTCTCAGAATGTGACCAAATGAAGTTTATTTCTCAATATAACCCTCCTTGTGGTCCACATACTTCTTCCATTGGTGTTGTAGTGCCATTGGAACAAAAAAGTCAACACCAGCTGCTATGACGTCATCATATTAACTTTTCAACCTATGACCTTTTCAGCCCACTCTCGTATTATTATTTCACTCTTTTGAAAGTTTTTCCCACCAGGGTTAGCTGATGGTTTCTCACTGGAATTAGAGTGATAGCAAGCATCCTTGATTTTCCAGGACTCTTCTCAGTATTCTGGCCGGTCTAAATAATGCTGTAGTTTGGATGGTCTCCACTCGTCTTCTTATTTCCAAGTCCTCCAATCCTTATACCAATCCTTTGGTGGCTGTACCGAGTGCACCAATTACAATTGGTATCACTGTCAATTTCATGTTTTTTCTGTTCTCTTGCAAGGTCTAGGTACTTATCTTTCTTTTCGCTTTCTTTCAGTTTTACTCAGTGGTCACAGTCCATTATTCGGCAGGTTCTCTTTTTTCTTTGCTGACTATCACGTGGACTGGTCGTCTGGCCGAGATTAGGGTATCCGTTTGCGACTCAAAAACCCAGAAAAGTTTCTACCTCTCATTTTCCAGGATGAATTCTGGGTTGGGCATATACTATTTGTTCTTAAGGTCAAATTTAAACTTCTTGCACAATTCCTCGTTAATCACCTTCCCCACCCAGTCGTGTCTATTTTTAAAGCCTTTTTGCGATAATTTCATGCATTCGCTTATTACGTGATTGACCGTTTTCGTCTCGGAAGGGTTATTTTGTGGCGTCTTGTCTATTCTTGCTTTAACATCGTCATCATCTTCATGTTGCGCTGCCAGCACGGATCTCCCTGACCCTTTCTTGCCACCCGTCTCTATCCATCGCTATATCCTGTATCGGCACAGAACTGTTGTATATAAGTTCTAACTGCCTTTGCTCGTCCATGTGAAGGGGTCCACAGGAGTATAACGCTAGTCACGTATTGACGTCTTTCTCGGTTGATGAGACACTTCTCCCTTGGAAGGTGAATTTGTTCACTAGTTTCAAAAGCCCACCCTTTAGTGTGGAGATGTCGCCTCTTTGACCCATGCATATGTATTCCGTCTTGTCTGCATTGACATGGAGGCCTATGCCAGCAGCTGCTCGTTCCAGACTAAGTAGCAATGTTTCGGTTTGGGTAGGTGTATTTGCCAGAAGCGCCATGTCATCGACGTAGTCCGCGTCCGTAATTGTTTATGCAGTGTATCTTCTGCTTATTTCCTTTGCCCGATTGAAACCATTTTCTTTCATTAAATCTATAAACGTTCTAAGCACATAGTCTAGGCAGATAATAAACAGGTATGGAGCTTATGTATTTCCTTGTAGCACACCTGCTACAATGTCGAAGTAGTCTGTGTCTCCATCCGGAATGCGGACTTTTACTTTCGTGTTTTTTATAGCATCATTATGGCTGCGACGGGTTTTTTTGTCGGGGGGGGGGAGAGGCCGTGGCGAGAAGTATTTGCTCCATCTTCTCTGTGTGTATGAAGTCGACAAATAAAATTGTTGCCTCAAGGTTTTTTGCATGTACACCTTCTAGAATTCGACGGATAATCAAAATTTGTGATGTCGTGGATCGATTTCTCCGAAAGCCATTTTGAACCAAAATGCTTTAACATAGTTAGTTCTTATAGCGTTGTTTTGTGATGCTATCAAAAAAGATTCAGATTCTTTCTTAATGTTTCACTCTCTTAATCATATTTAATTTTTCTAGTGTAAGATTTCGCTTGTTTGTCGGCTGAAATGTCCATTTGAATTGTTTTTCTTCCCACTTTTGTTTTCATGTTATTTTTGTTCTGTTGATGCTTGTGTTGTCAGTATTGTTTTTGGTTTCTGTAATCAGTCTCCCTTAATATTATTATTATTATTATTGGGACACACAGCCAATTAATAATGATATATATATATATATATATATATATATATAAGAACATTTTGTGGATGTCTGAAATTTTGGTCCCTTGACTCTCATCCTCTCAAAGATTTTTTTTTTGTTCTATTTTAATGACATATCAACATTCGTGGTTTATTCAATGCCAAAGCTATCCCTATAGAGAGACAGCAGTGATACTATTTAAGCCATAACTGGTGGCGGTGATAACGGGATTCATACCTTTCGTAAGTGAAAGTAAGCGTAATGACACACCTGGAGTTCGAACTCGCTTTCTTCGAGGCCACTGTCCAGCACTTTAGCCATTTCGCCACAGGAACTCTCCTTTAGTCTCTTACAGTATCACCAAAATATATATTAAATATATGACTTGTGAATAGATTTTGTATATATACACAGTTAAATGATCAAACAGTTCTATTTCTAACAATTCAATATAGCACAAGTCGACAGAATTAATTGGTTCGAAGTATTTCTATGTATCACTAAAAATTTAATTAAACATCATTCATTTCTTTACACACAGTTAAATGATCAAACAGTTCTATTTCAAACAATCCAATCTAGCATAAGTCATCAGATTGAATGTCAAATAGTTCTATTTGACCCATAGATGGGACTCTTTTTGGTGCCACCACTGCAGACCAGAGTGGACCTAGGAACGATGGTAATGAAGGAGTACTCCGCATTCCCCAAAGCTCCAGCATTACTGGAGTTTCACCATAAGGTTGTTTAATGTCATATCCACTCGTTGGAATTGGGGGTCTTACCTGTCTACAGAGATTCAGTCGGTGTATTCTACAGCTCCAGTCGAATAGGCTGTTCTTGAATTGATCGATGATTAGATTACTATATATTTACAACACAAAGCGACAGACATTTTAGCGATATGACCCAATTGTGTTGCCAAATTAAACTGAGTAACTTTCAGTCTTGTTGATATCGGAAGAGGATTGAGAGGGTAAGATTTTTGGAGTTCTGCTATGGCATTATGTGTCTATGATACAATCCTTTACCATTGCGTAAAAAAAGAAGACGAAATGGATGTTAATTTGATTATTACTGCAATATACACGTCTCGCTGAAGGACTTGTCCGTGTTTAACTAGACGTCAGAGGTTACAGACGAGTTATCGAGAGTTCAACGCAGGTCGATCAGAATGGACAAGTGGGTTCAGATATCAATGTTTAAGTCTAGTCGAAACGTGCTGTAATGAGTTGTTGAATCCAGAACTAACCGTTGTCTGGTATATTTAGTACCCTTTTTTACGAAGACGAAAAGGATCCTAGACTCGGCTTGAGGTATCGAAAAACAGATAGCTTGGAATAAACACTGTTTTAGTGCCAACTTCTGTTTGATCAAAGTCGGAGTTTGCCAGGATTCGCTTAAAACGGTGATGGATGGTGATCATTTGTTCAATAATCATCATCCAAATGAGGATAATAAGGATGCTTCTGAGAGTTGTATAATAATAATAATAATAATAATAATAATAATAATAATAACGACTTGTCCTCGTGATAGTCAAGAAGAAGAGGGGAACCCGCCGAATAGTGGACTTTTCCATTCCGGTACACCATAGAGTAAAACTGAAAGAAAACGAAAAGAAAGATAAATGCCTAGACCTTGCTAGAGAGCTAAAAAAACTATGGAATATGAAAGTGACAGTAATACCAATAGTAGTTGGGGCTTTTGGAGCAATCCTAAATAACCTGAAAAAGAGACTGGATGAACTAGAGATTTGGGAAAGGATAGAAAAAATCTAGAACACAGTACAACTAAAGTCAGTTGGGATACTTAGAAGAGTCCTGGGGACCTGAGAAGACTTGCTGTTACTGAAAATCTAGTAAAAAAAAAACTATTAGGCAAAGCTGGTGTGAAAAACATGAATAATAATAAAAATAGCAAAGATTATCTACCACTGCCAATAATCGAAATGGTAACATAAGTAGTGACAGAAAAACAATAAAAACTAGCTAACAGAAATAGGAAGCAAAACAACTGTATGGATATATCAAGCTACAAACTGGCGAGATTGCACACGGGAAGACGTGGATATGGTTACGAAAGGGGAAATCTTAAGAGAGGAACTTCTTAAAGCAGCACAAAATAAAGTTAAAAGTACCAATTGTATTAAAGTGAAAATCGATAAGACACAAGTATGTGTAGGTAATGTTGAGAAAAAGATTAAATGGTTCAACACATCGTAAACGAATGCAGTAAACTTGCACAAAAGAAGTACAAGACTAGAAACGACTGGGTGAGAAAGCTGATCCACTAAGAATAGTACAAGAAATTAAATTTCGACCGTACAACCAAATGGTACTGTTATGGGGACATATCCTACCATACCCAAAAGATGGACTCGTCCAACCAAAACATATTTTCCGAGCTAGCTCGCTCGGGGAAGACACCTCCTCTATTATTCTTACGAAAAGTGTTGATCTACGTTGTTACTTTATTGGATTACTTGTTGGATTACTTGTTGAAAAAATTGTTATCTCGGTAAGACTTTGTTTTTTTGTGACTTTGTTTGAACTTTAATTTTTTTCAAGTCTTACCGAGAACTCTTTGTTTTGTCGATTGACTTGTTTTGTTTTCGACACTTGTTATCCGACTTTTTTGTTTGTTGTTATAAGTCGGATTTTATTTTGTTGCCTTACCATTTATTTTTTGATTGTCAGGGGTTCTACCTGTCTTATAACTTGCGTGGTGTCATCCCACTTGTTTTTTGACATTCTTTCAGTTGAAACTGTAGAGCCCCCCCTCCATACTAAGCTACAGTTGGAGGTTTAATCATACCCTCCTGGCTGCTATTATTTTTTCGCAGCCATGGAGGGGGCAACAACTCCAACTAAGTCAACAAAGACACAAAGCCTGATAGGGGCAAATTGGCCTTCGTTGCCGATCCCCGCCGAATCCCAAGAAACAAAAGATAGCCAAGACAGCCCAATACAGCCGGCTCAAAAAAGCCCCACAGCCTGGAAAGGCCAGCAGAGGGGACCGGCTGACTATGAGAAGGACCGGGTGGGCAAGTACGCCAAGTACTTTAACGGAAACGAGATTTTGCCCATCCCGGAAATAGCTGACAAGATAATACCAAGAGTCCTCTCGCTGGTCGTTTCCGACCTTAAAACAAAAAGGCTGGTGGGGCTCAATAAGGATTCTTTCGAAGAGCTGCTAAGGAAGTCAGGCATCCCATGCCAGTACTTCTGTAGAAAAAGTTTCGCAACATGGGATGTCCTGTTTCCCACAGAGCAACAAGCGGCGAAGGCAGCAGAAAGAGACATAATTACGAAGAACTTTAGGCTACAGCCGGAATATCAAGGCACCCGTAGGCTCCGCGTGACGATCTGCAATGTCCCGGCCATTATTACTGGGGAGGTCCTGGCAGCATACTTAAGTGCCTTTGGCCAGGTTGAGGAGTTCAACCTCCTCAGATCCCCGGCCGGGACAGCCTACGGGGACTATGCCTTCCGGCTGTGCCTGACCAGGGATGGTTTTAAAGCCATCCCTGAAACAGTAATCTGCGGGGATCGGCAGATGATTGTGTTGGTGGAGGGAAGACGCCCCAGGTGCTGGGGGTGTAAGCAAATTGGCCACATCGCCAAGTTTTGCCCCCAGCGCCCTGAAAACCAAAAAGAAAAAACTACGTCAACAACAACAACAACAACGACAACAACAGGGGACGCAGCAGCCACCATCACCAACACAGTCAGAAAAGAAGCGGAGGCCAAGGGCCCGGGTCCAGCCCAGCTCAAACCAAGCAATCAAGAGGGCTGGACGGAGGTGGCCAGAAAGAGGAGGGGATCCCCTAAGCAGGGGGAAAAAACCTCATCCCCTCCTCAAAAAAAGGCCCAAACAGCAGCAGCAGCAGCAGTAGTAGCAGCAGAAGCAACACCAACATCAGAACCACCGATAACTCCGAAACCAGCCACACCAGCAACAGAGACTCCAGCAACGCCCGCACCAGTAACATCGGCACCATCTGCAGCAACAAAGACATCTCCGAAAAAACAAAAAAAGAAAAATAAACCAAACGCCCCGGAAGAGATGGAGACCAACTTTAATTTGAAGAGGAGAAGGGACAGCGGGGAGGGGACCGCAAAAAAAATATGCCCTGAACAACCCAAGGCAGGTCCCTCCTCTCAACCACAAAAGCAACCAACTCCTCCACCTCTACCTCCACCACCCTTTCCCCCCCCTCAAATCCTACAACCCACACAACCACCATATCAAATGTTCACCCTCTCACCCCAACAAGAACAGTGCCTAAAGAAATACCACAGACCCTACCAAATCCCACTCCCAAGGTCGCAATCAGCAGACCGGTCCCAGCCCCTAAACTTAACCAGAACTCCATCTCTTCCCTCACTCAGCCCCACTAGCATATCCTCTCAAGAACTGTTCCCGTCAAAAAGAAAACAAGACCCTCCTGCCAGTAAGAAAAAAGCAAATCGGCAGGAGGGCGAAAAAGAACTAACAATCACCCAAATACAGCAGGCAGCGGCTTTGTGCTCAGTAGAGCTGGAAGCAGTTGGCGACTTCCAGCTGCGAAAGGCACTAAAGCCGCTGCTGAGCCTTGAAAAAATACAAAACCTGAATGTTTCTAATCCTGTCAATTTTAGGAGTGCAGCCATGGTGACCACTTTTGTCCGGTCAGCTGGCGACCGTACCAAGGGCGTATGGAAGTTCTTGAGTACGGTCTGTCAGACTGATACGGGCATAAAGCTGGCGGAGTTGGAGCACTCCTCATTGAAAAAATGTATTCCTTTTTGTTCGGGAAGGGTCCCAATTTTGGTTCACCCGTCCCTTTACAGGTCCCTAAAGCTGCGGTTCCCCATAGATGTCGGCGGAATCACCAGAGACAACCGGGTGACAACTGAACTCGGTACCGGTTCTCTGCGTCAGGCTGTCGGCATCCTCACCCCGAAGGATTTCCGGCCCGTAGTCGACACTGAGTAAGGTAAGTGAGATTGATGGCTTTAAACGTTGCCAGTTTGAATGTGAGGGGACTGAGGGATTCAAGCAAGTGTGCGCGCTTGCTTGGTGAACTCAAGAACCTCGGAGTGGATGTTGCTGCAGTGCAGGAGACCCACTTCACTTGCGATGCCGACTGTCGGGTGCTGGAAAGCGACTTTAACGTTTTCTCAGCATACGGCAGCCGCATCAGCGCTGGGGTCTCTCTGCTAGTTGGACGCAGCCTTGATGCTGATGTTGACGTTGTTTTTGCAGGTGACGGGGGCCGGCTGGTTGTGGCCGATGTTGCCGTGAAAAGTTTCAAGTTTCGTCTGGTTGCGGTTTATGCGTCCAATATCGCTGCGGAGAGGGTTTCCTTTTTTCGTCGGTTGGCGCCGTTCCTGGACGATACGAAGCGGCTAGTCTTAATGGGTGATTGGAATGCGATCCTTGATCCCAAGATAGATAAGGTCGGGCGGGGAGCTAGGCGTGCGGGAAGGTGTGATAGCAGCCTTGTCGGCTTCGTGACTCGTCACGGTCTCGTCGACAGGTTTCGTCTTGATCACCCAGGGCGGGAGATGTGGACGTGGCTAGATAGCTCGCCCTCTGCCAAAGTAGGTTCCTACTTGGACAGAGTGTTAGTTAGACGAGCTGACACTGATTTCGTTAGTTGTCCCACGTTCCACCTGATAGCGTGGACTGACCATAAGCTTGTTAGGGTCAGTCTGCGGTTAGCCGATAGGCCTAGTCTAGCCGGCTACTGGAAGTTCAATACCTCCTTACTGGAGATACGGGACTTCCGGGACCGGCTGGAATCCCTAATTCAGCGGGCGTTAGTGGGGGCGGTTACCGGGAATAGGTGGTGGGTTTCTTTGAAATATAGGATTAGAGACTTCGCCACCAAATACGGTCAACAGCTCAGCCTAGATAAGACCAAGGAGGCGAAGTCTATAGAAGATAGACTTTCCCGGGCGGTGGCTGGGGGGGACTCCCTAGGTGTAGAGCTAGCTAGGAGGGACCTTGAGCGTGAGAGTAGCGAGCGCTACAAGGGATTCGTAGTTGGATCTGGGCTAAATGGAGCTCTCAACGAAGCTGTGAAAACAAACGCGACTGCGCGTGAAGAAGAAGTGCGAAGGTTCCCCGATCGGTACATCGCGTCTGTCAAGACCGCGGACGGGCGACTGCTGCGATCAGGTCGTGAGATGCGTGATGCCTTTCGGGCGCACTTTCGGGATCGCTTTGCCCGCTGCCCTGATCTCCCGATCCGGGAGTTTCGTAGCTATCTTGCCGACTTCCCCCGCCTTGGGGTGGCTGAAGCGGCTGGCTGCGAGGGTTTGGTTACTGAATGCGAAGTCCGTGATGCGTTGAAGCAGGTCGGCCTGAACAAGTCGCCGGGACTAGATGGTTTGCCCTACGAAGTGTACTTGAGGATGTCGCACATGTTTGTGCCTATTCTGACGGATGTGTTCAACCATTGGTTCGCCCAGGGAGCCATCCCTGGTAGCGTTACCAAGGGCGTGATCACATTGCTGAAGAAGGGTGGCAGGCATGTTTGGGAGGGGCTAGACGACTACAGGCCCATAACTCTGCTTAACACAGAGTTAAAGATTTTGGCCCGGGTCTTAGCTAATCGTTTACAGCTTGTCATCAGTGATCTGATCGGCCCTGAACAGACCTTTGCTGTGAAGGGAAGATCGATCCAGGACAACCTGCACTTGATTCGCGAGGTCCTAGAGGGGATAGAAGACGACACAGAAGCCGCGCTGATCAGTTTAGATCAGTCCAAGGCCTTCGATAGGGTCGACCATCGGTTCTTGGCGTCTGTTTTGGAGACTGCCGGATTCAAACCGGAGTTCCGCAGATGGATTAGTATGATGTACCATAGCCCTCAGGCAGTGGTGCAGGTGAACGGAAGGCGTTCGGAGGTATTCGCGGTCGAGCGGTCGGTCCGGCAGGGCTGCCCGTTGTCTCCTCTTCTCTATGTCCTCGCGTTGGAGCCCCTCCTGCGCGGGCTTGGGGATGGGAGGACAGGTCCGTCCCTGCGCGGTGTACCTTTTGTTGGCAGCCTTGCTGCAGGGGTTTCCGCGTTCGCTGATGACGTCACAGTCTTTGTGTCCCGCCGTCTGGATATAGAGGCTGTGAAAGAGGCGGTTGTCGAGTACGAGCGGATCGCAGGAGCCAAGGTCAATTTTGACAAAAGCGAGGGTTTGCGGCTTGGTGCTTGGAGGGGTAGCAATACTCTTCCAGGGCCCTTCCGCTGGAGTGACGGACCCATCCGCATCCTCGGGGTGTGGTTCGGGCCCGACCTCCAACTGGAGCGAAATTGGTCGGAAGTACAAACCAGGGTGAATGCTCAGGTGGGAATCTGGCTTTCAAGGAGGTTGTCCTTGAAGGGCAGGGCGGAGGCGTGCGCCACGTGCGTCTTCCCTCTGATCCTTTACCGATTGGCTGTACTTCCTCTGCCTAAGGCACGTCGGTTGGCACTGCAACGATCCCTCTCCAGATTGCTCTGGGGAGGTGCAGGGCCGATGGTCCGTAGGCAGGTCTGTATCCAACGTACACGCAACGGGGGTCTGGGTATGCCTGATCTGGAGAGCCGCTGGCTTGCTGAAAGACTTGCATACCTGGGCCGGTCCTTGACGGGGGACGCAGTGTGGAGACGAAGGGCGAGTCGGACTTTTCCTCGCCTCCAGTCGGACCCAAAGGCTGAAGGTCGACGTAAGCCTTTGGGCGAAGCACTGTTTGTCCGCGAGTGCCGAGGGGCCCTTCGTAACCTTCTTGGGTCCAGTGACCTTTCACGGCCTCGGAAGGAGCTATATCGGGAATTAGTGGTGGGTTCCGCTTCTGATCCTCTTAGCGAGCGGCGAGGCTGGACGGCGGAGGAGATCCGCTCTCACTGGAATTGGGCGCCAGGATCGAGCTTCTTGAACAACTCCGAGTTCTCGCTCACCTGGCGACTTGCACGAAATGCGTTACCCCTTTTCGGCTTGAACTACAAAGCGGGCCTGGCAGACATGCCTGATTGCCCTCGCTGCGGCGGTGGCTTGGAAGAAGCGGCTGAGCGCGCCTTCTACTACTGCGAGCGAGTTCGCCCGTTTTGGGATCGCGTCGGGGAGTGGACGGCTCGCATCGAGCCCAAGCAGCTTGTGCTGCTCGACGTTGGTTGCGTCGTGGACAACGTTCTTCCTCCGTTTCAGGGTGAGAAGCGTGTGGTGTTTCTCGCGATCCTGGCTGTAGCTCGAATGGTGATTTGGACTACGCGAAGGAAGGGATTGTGTGACGATGCAAACTTTTCTCATCGTGATCTGGTATTGTACTTTAGGCATTCGCTTGGGGTCAAAATCAGATGCGATGGAAAGCGCTTGGATCGCGTAACGTTCAGCAGAAGGTGGGTGAATGCAGCGAGCCTGGTCGTAAGAAAGGGGGCAACGTTGGAGTCATCCTTCCCTCCTCTGCCCGCTCATGGCGTCTACGGTGCGGGTCCTTCGGGACCCCACCCCCGGTAAGTAGGCAAAGCTTTTTTCCCTTGCAACCTAGTTAGCAGTATGTTGTCAGTCATTGTCCCCGTCACCTAGTCATTAGTTCTCAAGATCTTCCCCATCCCCATTATTTTTGTACCTTAACCCGTATCCCAGCCCGCTTTTTCTGAAGATCTTGAACATTCATATGTATAAAAAATCATATTACCTGCTTGAATCAACCCATACCGCGCCCGACCCCTTATTTCCTTTGACCCCTGTAGATTAGGATCCCTGCCCCACCTAGGGTAGGTCCGGCTTGTTTTCGGTTCTTTTCGCCCCGGAAAACAGTCGGCCTCCAATTTTATAGACGGGGGGATGGGAGGGCAACCAAACGGGGGATTTTTTCCTTTGTTGCTGTACATATTTCGGGGTTTTTTCTCCCATCCCCATCATATGAATTCATTTGTAAAAACCACAATTTGTAAATAAAATCATGCATCACTCTCGGGATTTTAAGTAGGTTCTTTCTTCATCGAGCAAATGTGGTATTTTGGTGACAGCAGCGCGCATGGCGACGGATGAATGACTATATATTGTATTGTTGAATGGGTCGGCGAATGTGGCTAGCTAGGTCCCACTAGTTAAAACTTAGTTATTGCAAGACCGCACCCTTCCCCTTCCCCACAAAACTTAAGGCCTTGTGCCTTCCTGCATTTTTACAGGAAATAAAGAAGACACCTCCTCTATTATTCTTACGAAAAGTGTTGATCTACGTTGTTACTTTATTGGATTACTTGTTGGATTACTTGTTGAAAAAATTGTTATCTCGGTAAGACTTTGTTTTTTTGTGACTTTGTTTGAACTTTAATTTTTTTCAAGTCTTACCGAGAACTCTTTGTTTTGTCGATTGACTTGTTTTGTTTTCGACACTTGTTATCCGACTTTTTTGTTTGTTGTTATAAGTCGGATTTTATTTTGTTGCCTTACCATTTATTTTTTGATTGTCAGGGGTTCTACCTGTCTTATAACTTGCGTGGTGTCATCCCACTTGTTTTTTGACATTCTTTCAGTTGAAACTGTAGAGCCCCCCCTCCATACTAAGCTACAGTTGGAGGTTTAATCATACCCTCCTGGCTGCTATTATTTTTTCGCAGCCATGGAGGGGGCAACAACTCCAACTAAGTCAACAAAGACACAAAGCCTGATAGGGGCAAATTGGCCTTCGTTGCCGATCCCCGCCGAATCCCAAGAAACAAAAGATAGCCAAGACAGCCCAATACAGCCGGCTCAAAAAAGCCCCACAGCCTGGAAAGGCCAGCAGAGGGGACCGGCTGACTATGAGAAGGACCGGGTGGGCAAGTACGCCAAGTACTTTAACGGAAACGAGATTTTGCCCATCCCGGAAATAGCTGACAAGATAATACCAAGAGTCCTCTCGCTGGTCGTTTCCGACCTTAAAACAAAAAGGCTGGTGGGGCTCAATAAGGATTCTTTCGAAGAGCTGCTAAGGAAGTCAGGCATCCCATGCCAGTACTTCTGTAGAAAAAGTTTCGCAACATGGGATGTCCTGTTTCCCACAGAGCAACAAGCGGCGAAGGCAGCAGAAAGAGACATAATTACGAAGAACTTTAGGCTACAGCCGGAATATCAAGGCACCCGTAGGCTCCGCGTGACGATCTGCAATGTCCCGGCCATTATTACTGGGGAGGTCCTGGCAGCATACTTAAGTGCCTTTGGCCAGGTTGAGGAGTTCAACCTCCTCAGATCCCCGGCCGGGACAGCCTACGGGGACTATGCCTTCCGGCTGTGCCTAACAAGGGATGGCTTCAAAGCCATCCCGGAAACAGTAATCTGCGGGGATCGGCAGATGATTGTGTTGGTGGAGGGAAGACGCCCCAGGTGCTGGGGGTGTAAGCAAATTGGCCACATCGCCAAGTTTTGCCCCCAGCGCCCTGAAAACAAAGAAAAAACTACGTCAACAACAACAACGACAACAACAGGGGACGCAGCAGCCACCATCACCAACACAGTCAGAAAAGAAGCGGAGGCCAAGGGCCCGGGTCCAGCCCAGCTCAAACCAAGCAATCAAGAGGGCTGGACGGAGGTGGCCAGAAAGAGGAGGGGATCCCCTAAGCAGGGGGAAAAAACCTCATCCCCTCCTCAAAAAAAGGCCCAAACAGCAGCAGCAGTAGTAGCAGCAGAAGCAACACCAACATCAGAACCACCGATAACTCCGAAACCAGCCACACCAGCAACAGAGACTCCAGCAACGCCCGCACCAGTAACATCGGCACCATCTGCAGCAACAAAGACATCTCCGAAAAAACAAAAAAAGAAAAATAAACCAAACGCCCCGGAAGAGATGGAGACCAACTTTAATTTGAAGAGGAGAAGGGACAGCGGGGAGGGGACCGCAAAAAAAATATGCCCTGAACAACCCAAGGCAGGTCCCTCCTCTCAACCACAAAAGCAACCAACTCCTCCACCTCTACCTCCACCACCCTTTCCACCCCCTCAAATCCTACAACCCACACAACCACCATATCAAATGTTCACCCTCTCACCCCAACAAGAACAGTGCCTAAAGAAATACCACAGACCCTACCAAATCCCACTCCCAAGGTCACAATCAGCAGACCGGTCCCAGCCCCTAAACTTAACCAGAACTCCATCTCTTCCCTCACTCAGCCCTACTAGTATATCCTCTCAAGAACTGTTCCCGTCAAAACGGAAACCAGACCCTCCTGCCAGTAAAAAAAAAGCAAATCGGCAGGAGGGCGAAAAAGAACTAACAATCACCCAAATACAGCAGGCAGCGGCTTTGTGCTCAGTAGAGCTGGAAGCAGTTGGCGACTTCCAGCTGCGAAAGGCACTAAAGCCGCTGCTGAGCCTTGAAAAAATACAAAACCTGAATGTTTCTAATCCTGTCAATTTTAGGAGTGCAGCCATGGTGACCACTTTTGTCCGGTCAGCTGGCGACCGTACCAAGGGCGTATGGAAGTTCTTGAGTACGGTCTGTCAGACTGATACGGGCATAAAGCTGGCGGAGTTGGAGCACTCCTCATTGAAAAAATGTATTCCTTTTTGTTCGGGAAGGGTCCCAATTTTGGTTCACCCGTCCCTTTACAGGTCCCTAAAGCTGCGGTTCCCCATAGATGTCGGCGGAATCACCAGAGACAACCGGGTGACAACTGAACTCGGTACCGGTTCTCTGCGTCAGGCTGTCGGCATCCTCACCCCGAAGGATTTCCGGCCCGTAGTCGACACTGAGTAAGGTAAGTGAGATTGATGGCTTTAAACGTTGCCAGTTTGAATGTGAGGGGACTGAGGGATTCAAGCAAGTGTGCGCGCTTGCTTGGTGAACTCAAGAACCTCGGAGTGGATGTTGCTGCAGTGCAGGAGACCCACTTCACTTGCGATGCCGACTGTCGGGTGCTGGAAAGCGACTTTAACGTTTTCTCAGCATACGGCAGCCGCATCAGCGCTGGGGTCTCTCTGCTAGTTGGACGCAGCCTTGATGCTGATGTTGACGTTGTTTTTGCAGGTGACGGGGGCCGGCTGGTTGTGGCCGATGTTGCCGTGAAAAGTTTCAAGTTTCGTCTGGTTGCGGTTTATGCGTCCAATATCGCTGCGGAGAGGGTTTCCTTTTTTCGTCGGTTGGCGCCGTTCCTGGACGATACGAAGCGGCTAGTCTTAATGGGTGATTGGAATGCGATCCTTGATCCCAAGATAGATAAGGTCGGGCGGGGAGCTAGGCGTGCGGGAAGGTGTGATAGCAGCCTTGTCGGCTTCGTGACTCGTCACGGTCTCGTCGACAGGTTTCGTCTTGATCACCCAGGGCGGGAGATGTGGACGTGGCTAGATAGCTCGCCCTCTGCCAAAGTAGGTTCCTACTTGGACAGAGTGTTAGTTAGACGAGCTGACATTGATTTCGTTAGTTGTCCCACGTTCCACCTGATAGCGTGGACTGACCATAAGCTTGTTAGGGTCAGTCTGCGGTTAGCCGATAGGCCTAGTCTAGCCGGCTACTGGAAGTTCAATACCTCCTTACTGGAGATACGGGACTTCCGGGACCGGCTGGAATCCCTAATTCAGCGGGCGTTAGTGGGGGCGGTTACCGGGAATAGGTGGTGGGTTTCTCTGAAATATAGGATTAGAGACTTCGCCACCAAATACGGTCAACAGCTCAGCCTAGATAAGACCAAGGAGGCGAAGTCTATAGAAGATAGACTTTCCCGGGCGGTGGCTGGGGGGGACTCCCTAGGTGTAGAGCTAGCTAGGAGGGACCTTGAGCGTGAGAGTAGCGAGCGCTACAAGGGATTCGTAGTTAGATCTAGGCTAAATAGAGCTCTCAACGAAGCTGTGAAAACAAACGCGACAGCGCGTGAAGAAGAAGTGCGAAGGTTCCCCGATCGGTACATCGCGTCTGTCAAGACCGCGGACGGGCGACTGCTGCGATCAGGTCGTGAGATGCGTGATGCCTTTCGGGCGCACTTTCGGGATCGCTTTGCCCGCTGCCCTGATCTCCCGATCCGGGAGTTTCGTAGCTATCTTGCCGACTTCCCCCGCCTTGGGGTGGCTGAAGCGGCTAGCTGCGAGGGTTTGGTTACTGAATGCGAAGTCCGTGATGCGTTGAAGCAGGTCGGCCTGAACAAGTCGCCGGGACTAGATGGTTTGCCCTACGAAGTGTACTTGAGGATGTCGCACATGTTTGTGCCTATTCTGACGGATGTGTTCAACCATTGGTTCGCCCAGGGAGCCATCCCTGGTAGCGTTACCAAGGGCGTGATCACATTGCTGAAGAAAGGTGGCAGGCATGTTTGGGAGGGGCTAGACGACTACAGGCCCATAACTCTGCTTAACACAGAGTTAAAGATTTTGGCCCGGGTCTTAGCTAATCGTTTACAGCTTGTCATCAGTGATCTGATCGGCCCTGAACAGACCTTTGCTGTGAAGGGAAGATCGATCCAGGACAACCTGCACTTGATTCGCGAGGTCCTAGAGGGGATAGAAGACGACACAGAAGCCGCGCTGATCAGTTTAGATCAGTCCAAGGCCTTCGATAGGGTCGACCATCGGTTCTTGGCGTCTGTTTTGGAGACTGCCGGATTCAAACCGGAGTTCCGCAGATGGATTAGTATGATGTACCATAACCCTCAGGCAGTGGTGCAGGTGAACGGAAGGCGTTCGGAGGTATTCGCGGTCGAGCGGTCGGTCCGGCAGGGCTGCCCGTTGTCTCCTCTTCTCTATGTCCTCGCGTTGGAGCCCCTCCTGCGCAGGCTTAGGGATGAGAGGACAAGTCCGTCCCTGCGCGGTATACCTTTTGTTAGCAGCCTTGCTGCAAGGGTTTCCGCGTTCGCTGATGACGTCACAGTCTTTGTGTCCCGCCGCCTGGATATAAAGGCTGTGAAAGAGGCGGTTGTCGAGTACGAGCGGATCGCAGGAGCCAAGGTCAATTTTGACAAAAGCGAAGGTTTGCGGCTTGGTGCTTGGAGGGGTAGCAATACTCTTCCAGGGCCCTTCCGCTGGAGTGACGGACCCATCCGCATCCTCGGGGTGTGGTTCGGGCCCGACCTCCAACTGGAGCGAAATTGGTCGGAAGTACAAACCAAGGTGAATGCTCAGGTGGGAATCTGGCTTTCAAGGAGGTTGTCCTTAAAGGGCAGGGCGGAGGCGTGCGCCACGTACGTCTTTCCTCTGATCCTTTACCGATTGGCTGTACTTCCTCTGCCTAAGGCACGTCGGTTGGCACTGCAACAATCCCTCTCCAGATTGCTCTGGGGAGGTGCAAGGCCGATGGTCCGTAGGCAGGTCTGTATCCAACGTACACGCAACGGGGGTCTGGGTATGCCTGATCTGGAGAGCCACTGGCTTGCTGAAAGACTTGCATACCTGGGCCGGTCCTTGACGGGGGACGCAGTGTGGAGACGAAAGGCGAGTCGGACTTTTCCTCGCCTCCAGTCAGACCCAAAGGCTGAAGGTCGACGTAAGCCTTTGGGCGAAGCACTGTTTGTCCGCGAGTGCCGAAAGGCCCTTCGTAACCTTCTTGGGTCCAGTGACCTTTCACGGCCTCGGAAAGAGCTATATCGGGAATTAGTGGTGGGTTCCGCTTCTGATCCTCTTAGCGAGCGGCGAGGCTGGACGGCGGAGGAGATCCGCTCTCACTGGAATTGGGCGCCAGGATCGAGCTTCTTGAACAACTCCGAGTTCTCGCTCACCTGGCGACTTGCACGAAATGCGTTACCCCTTTTCGGCTTGAACTACAAAGCGGGCCTGGCAGACATGCCTGATTGCCCTCGCTGCAGCAGTGGCTTGGAAGAAACGGCTGAGCACGCCTTCTACTACTGCGAGCGAGTTCGCCCGTTTTGGGATCACGTCGGGGAGTGGACGGCTCGCATCGAACCCAAGCAGCTCGTGCTGCTCGACGTTGGTTACGTCGTGGACAACGTTCTTCCTCCGTTTCAGGGTGAGAAGCGTGTGGTGTTTCTCGCGATCCTGGCTGTAGCTCGAATGGTGATTTGGACTACGCGAAAGAAGGGATTGTATGACGATGCAAACTTTTCTCATCGTGATCTGGTATTGTACTTTAGGCATTCGCTTAGGGTCAAAATCAGATGCGATAGAAAACGCTTGGATCGCATAACATTCAGCAGAAGGTGGGTGAATGCAGCGAGCCTGGTCGTAAGAAAGGGGGCAACGTTGGAGTCATCCTTCCCTCCTCTGCCCGCTCATGGCGTCTACGGTACGGGTCCTTCGGGACCCCACCCCCGGTAAGTAGGCAAAGCTTTTTTCCCTTGCAACCTAGTTAGCAGTATGTTGTCAGTCATGGTCCCCGTCACCTAGTCATTAGTTCTCAAGATCTTCCCCATCCCCATTATTTTTGTACCTTAACCCATATCCCAGCCCGCTTTTACTGAAGATCTTGAACATTCATATGTATAAAAAATCATATTACCTGCTTGAATCAACCCATACCGCGCCCGACCCCTTATTTCCTTTGACCCCTGTAGATTAGGATCCCTGCCCCACCTAGGGTAGGTCCGGCTTGTTTTCGGTTCTTTTCGCCCCGGAAAACAGTCGGCCTCCAATTTTATAGACGGGGGGATGGGAGGGCAACCAAACGGGGGATTTTTTCCTTTGTTGCTGTACATATTTCGGGGTTTTTTCTCCCATCCCCATCATATGAATTCATTTGTAAAAACCACAATTTGTAAATAAAATCATGCATCACTCTCGGGATTTTAAGTAGGTTCTTTCTTCATCGAGCAAATGTGGTATTTTGGTGACAGCAGCGCGCATGGCGACGGATGAATGACTATATATTGTATTGTTGAATGGGTCGGCGAATGTGGCTAGCTAGGTCCCACTAGTTAAAACTTAGTTATTGCAAGACCGCACCCTTCCCCTTCCCCACAAAACTTAAGGCCTTGTGCCTTCCTGCATTTTTACAGGAAATAAAGAAGACAACTTCTCGTTTCTTACGAGACATTTGACAGACAGACTGCAAGCCGAGAACTGTTAGTAATTCTTTTGTATGACTTCCTTTTTTCTGTTTATACAATAACGTTCACCTATCACTCGTTGTTTGAGTTGTTCTTCCACCGGTATTATCTGAAGACCACAACAGGTATATACATAAACCATAATCCGTGCTAGAAAATAAGACGCATGAAATTCTCAAGGATTTTGAGATCAAAATAGGTCATCGAATCCCGAACAGAAGATTAGACCTAGTGTTAATTAATAAAAAAAAAAGGAGAGAATTTGCTATCTAGTGGATTTCGCCGTCGAAGGAGACAAGAAAGTGAAAATAAAAGAAAACGAAAACAATAAACAAATACTTGGACCTTGCCAGAGAACTAAAAAAGCTATCGCACCTGATGGTGACGGTAATACCTGTAGTAGTTGGTGCACCTGAAACGGTCCCCAAATTTTTCGAAAGGTAATTGGAACTGTTGTAAATTAAAAGAAGAATGGAGACCATACAGACTGCAATATTGTTGATATCGGTCAAAATACTGAGAAGAGTCCTGGAGACTTGAGGAGACTTGCTGTCACTCAGACTCGCGGGGAAAACTACAAGCTAACGCCGGTGTAAAAAAAAAAACTCGCTGGGGATAAAATTATAGCAACTCTATGACTATTTCAAGTCGTAACAACTACTATGAGACAGGAGCAGTATCATATTCCTAATTACTATGTCCAATAACAATCATTACATTTGCATGTACATTTTATGTACTAAATGGATCATCTCTTCTGGGACAGAGTCTGTATTATCATTATCCTGAGCATGTCCCATACAAATTATTACATTTACATATACATTTTACTGACTAAATGGAGCAACTCTTCTGGGACAGAGACTGTATTACAATAATTATTAACGTATTGTCCCATAAAAATTGTTACATTTACTTATATTTTTTATATACTAAACGTAACAACTTTTATGGCACAGAGGCATACTTATAACTATTATTAATAAGTTACATAATAACTCTTACATTTTACGTACTAAATGTAACTGCTATTATAAGACGAGTCCGTATTATGATTATTACTATATCCCATATTAATTGCTACATTTGTATATGCATTTTATATACTAAATATAACTACTTGAGGCAGTCATTATTAAAATTATCATTATTATCATGTCTCATAATAATTGTTACATTTATATATGCACTTTAAGTGCTAAATGAAACAACTATTAATGCATAGCGCCAGTATTATAACAAATTATTATTACAACGTCCCTGGAGGTGCCCGTGGTGCAATGGTTATCGTCGTAGGAAATGGACACGGCGACACGAGTTCAAATCCTGGACGAGACTGATTGCATTTCACATAGCACTAATACCCTTGGGAAAGGTATGAATCCAATAATTCTCCCTCCAGCTATGGGTAAATAGTAGGACAGACTGTGTTCTTCAGCCTTGGTGAGGCAACTAATCAAGGAGAAGGAAAACTCTGAATTCAAACCTGTTAAACTCCGCTTAAAAATTGACCTTGTGTCATATCCTGCCCAAGCGGAGGGGTTGGTAAATAGAATTACAACGTCCCATAATAATTGTTGCATTTTGGATATACATTTTACTGACTAAATGGAGCAATTCTTCTAGGACAGAGTCTGTGATATAATTATTGTTATCGTGTCCCATAAAAATTATTATATTTCCATATGTATTTTATATGCTAAATGTGACAAGTTTTATAGCTCATAGGCAGTATTACTATTATTATAACCATGTCCCATAATGATTGTTACATTGCCATATATATTTTACAAACTAAATGTAACAACTCTCCTAGGACGTAATCCAGTATTATTATCATTATTATTATTATGTCCCATAAAAATTGTTACATTTGGATATGCATTTTATATACTAAAAGTAACAACTATTAATAATAATTTTAATAATGATTATAATAATATTAATTATGATTAACCTACAAAAATAATAAAAAAAAGATCTACTGAAAAAAAAACCCTAAAAAACAAAAGATCTCTAAAATGAAATTCAAAGGAAAATCCTTTAAAACATTTCCGAGATGGTTTCCCAGCATTGACCCTCTGAGGATAAAGGGTTTCTATGGCAACAAGCCTGCGTGATGACAGGAAATTCTGTGTCACTCTTTCTAGTTAGCCTCACTCGTAACGCCGGCCTGACCACCACCGCTACCATCGTCATCCAATTTTATTGTCACCATGATCATGATTACCGGGAAACATTCTTCCAGACGGATATGCGCTCAATGCCCACTTTGTTGCTATCATCATGTCTTTTATTTTCGCATTGTGATCTTATAGAATGCACTGTCATAGAATTGTTCCGGATTATTCCCTAATATTTTCATTGTTTACTGGATTTGTTTATCGACGATTGCCTCGAGGAACTCTTTAGTTATGCACTGAATGTCTTGTCATCAAATATAAACAAACAAACAAACAAATCAATGTATTATTATTTAGTTTTGAGCTCTGAGCAGAGCAACAGGTCTTTTTAAAAAGGATTGTCTTTTGTATAGTATCTGCTATCGATAAAGTGTATTAAAAGTATTTTCGCTTTTGACAGAATTTTTACTGCAAAGTTTATTTCAGTTATACATCTAAAAACTACATTAACAAAATAATTATATGTTCGGCTGTATCAAAAATATGATAATTTTTACAGACTTTTACTCCAAACTTTATTTTAGGTAATGACTCTGACTACGTGATACAATTATTACGTATATTAGAGTGTATCAAAAGAATTTTTTTTTGTTGTGTTTTTACAGGCATTTACTCCTAAGTTTATTTCATGTACACACCAAATGACTATCTCTGAATACACGATTTGATTGTAATATATCATCACGATCGTCTCTCTCTCTCTCTATATATATATATATATCACTATCTCTCTCGCTCTCTATCACTCTCTCCCTCTATCTATCACTCACTCCATCTATTTATCTCTCTCTCAATCTATCTCTTACTCTCTCTCTTTCTCTCGTTCTCTCTCATCTTCTCTCTCTCTCCCTCTCTCTCTCTCTCTCTCTCTATCTTACACACACAGTCTCTATCTATCTATTTATCTATCTCTTACTCTCGCTCTATCGTTCTCTCTCACCATCCCTCTCTCTCTTTCTATCTATCTCACGCACAATCTATCTATCTCGTTCTCTCTCTCTCTCTCTATCTCTCTCTCTCTCTCTCTCTCTCAATCTATCTATCTATCTATCTGTGATACAGAAAGAAACAGACCTAGCCCGAGAAAAGTGAGGAATAAGTTGAAGTGGGATTTTAGAAGAATGAATCGGTACATTACAAAATGTGAAGAATAAGCTGAAAATATATGGCTATTTTTAGCTAAGGGAAAAATAGGGGGATTATTTTGACCAGGATTTAGTCAAAATAATCCATCTATTTTTCCTATTAAAACCCTGGAGTTGATGAGACGTTCAATTGTCTCCGGGCTAACTGAGCTGTAAGGAGAGTTCACCGCGGGGTTAAGGCATGACAGGGATGACTAACAGGTGAGCTGGATACGATTCGTTGGCTGAGAAATTTTCATTTTTTTTTAAATACGTCTTTTCTAAATTCGAAGCTCGTGGGAAAAGCTTTTTGAGAACGTTATAAGTTAACGTATTCTGACGTCCCTGTCATACGACAGAATTAACTTCTTACTATGAGGAATGGTGTCAATGTGAAATTTTGAGGGAGTAAGAGGAAATACCTACCCCTTTGGGTCTCTGATGTCCTTATTACGACAGTCATTATCATCTTCATCATCATGACGTGCGGCTAGCACGGATATCCCTGACCCTCTCTCTCCACGTCTCCCTATCATTCATCGCCTTCGGCAAGTCTTCGGGGTTACATCCCGTATCATCACATAGCTGCTGTATGAATGTTCGAGCTGGTCGTCCTGCTTTTGATTGGCCATATGCGGGGGTCCACAGGATCACATCACTTACGATCTCGTCTTTGCTTCTCCAGCAGTGTCCGGCATGTCTGATTCGTCTAGCTTGTATAGTTTTCGTGATAGGTGGTAGGTGGCCGTACAGTTGGCGCCGTGTGGGGTGTTGCAGCCAGGACCTGTTCAATATTGCTTGCAACATTCTTGTATAATTGCCGTCCGCCTACAATTAGGAATATTACTTTAATGGTACCCAAACCACAGGATGGAACAAAACATACATATAAACCGAGCTGTTTGCTCGTTGAACAGACCAGCGGAAAGCAGCTAAGAGACTCCCCGTCACTCTGAGCCCTGTCCTTGTACCAACCCCCGATGATTTCACTAAGAAGCACTTTTCCACCGAACACCTTTATTCGTCGCGTCATGTGTCATGCAGGAAGTCATCTAAAGATTGCAGGTCTAATCTCGACTACAGGTAAATCACAATGAATACTAATTATAGCTTGACACCTGTACTCGATTATGGTAAACGGGATTAGAATAATCTGTTACCGTGGATTAAATAAAGGGTTCGACTTGAAACACCTGTAGAAGGCCGAAAGACGCATCGGCCGAAACACTATGAATAGACCAATGAAGATGAAGACAATAGTCCGAATACTTACTAATAAAATTCCTCATTTAGAATATTTTTCATTTCATCTCATTTCGAATTAAATATCCAGTAAAATTACTTGCATTTTCAAAAATGTGACTGCTTGAAATTTTTTTGCGCACGATATTCAAATTGGATAAGATTTAAGATTTCTTGTCGGTAAAGATTTTCAAACGAGGTATGATTCAATAAATATTTAATTCAAGTTCATTATCTCTTATTGGGGCCTAAAGCCATATTCAATTCTTCTGCAGCACACAAGCTAAACATCCCCTTCAAAGAACAGGTTTTCAGCTAGTTATAATCATTTTTCATTAATTAGTACACTTAAATTAATTAATGAATTGAAAATGAACTTTAATCAATTATTCATATTAACGATTTCATCAAGCAATTGATAGATTTTGATTAATTACCACACTAATATTAATAAACAAATTAATGAACTTTGATTTGTATCATCAAACAAAATTATGAAAATTGATTAAATCAATAAAATATTTTTTATCAATGGATGTCAATTTTCGACAAGTGCGTAGTCATGCCTATTATTATCAATTATGATTATTATAATAATCAATTATATACGTATAATTATATGATTATTAATCATAATTATTATTAATTTTTTAGATATTATATGAATATAAATCTGTCACTTCATAAACTTCTTTCGTCCTACACTAACACCAGATAATTGCCTAATCAATTAGCGTCAATTAACGTCAGTTAATTAATTCCAATAATTAATTTTAAAATTAATATTAATTTCTCACTAAATCATTCAAAAAATTCACCAGCGGAAGCAACTCACTATTTTTTTGTTTCAGTTGACAGAGTCTTTGTTAGAAAAACATTGTCCGTGTAGTCCCTCTTTAATCCTATTTACCAACCCCTCCGCTAGGGCAGGATATGACACAAGGTCAATTTTTAAGCGGAGTTTAACAGGTTTGAATTCAGAGTTTTCCTTCTCCTAAACTAGTTGCCTCACCAAGGCTGAAGAACCCAGTCTGTCCTACTATTTACCCATAGCTGGAGGGAGAATAATTGGATTCATACCTTTTCCAAGAGTATTAGTGCTATGTTAAATGCAATCAGTCTCGTCCAGGATTTGAACTCGTGTCGCCGTGTCCATTTCCTACGAGGATAACCATTACACCACGGGTCCCTCTTTAATGATAGGGTTTGATTTGATTGGCGCCAATCCCAATCACCACTCATGCAACTCTTTAACCATCACCTATAAACACATTTAGCTATACTGTTTGGTCTCTGCAAAAATTCGACAAACGTCAATGAATATCAATTATTGTATTTTTTATGCATTGACACAAATTTGTTTTCTTGTCAGACGCTATTTTCCCAGACTGACACTCAGCAGCTAGCAGTAACAAGGCAGAACGTTGTGAGACAACATAATTGAAATTCCAGTCATTTATTTTGGAGCGACTTTCATACGAGCTTGGTACGTAAGTTCTTGTTTATTGTTGACGAAAACGCATTGTCAATTTTGCTGTCAATGAATTTTTAGTTTCGGAAATAAAAACAAATCGTACGCAGCTGTATCTAGTTAGTATAGAGGGTATAGCACTTGCACAATCTCGTGTTTCGCAATGATCAACTGCTCTTGAACAAGTATAGAAACTCGCTCAGTAATCTTTTCCAAATTCGCGCTGACTCGTCTAGATATCCGGGCAGT
Organism: Sepioteuthis lessoniana; assembly: GCA_963585895.1. Taxonomy (NCBI): domain Eukaryota; kingdom Metazoa; phylum Mollusca; class Cephalopoda; order Myopsida; family Loliginidae; genus Sepioteuthis; species Sepioteuthis lessoniana. Next base: position 81,635,260 of record OY757918.1, read on the forward strand.
AGTCTGAGCGTTTAGATGGTTGGTTTTATCTAAGGGCCTATCAACCCTTTTCGGGTCAATTAATGCCGAATCAAGTCATTTTGATCCTATTTACCCAACCCCTCCGCTAGGGCAGGATATGACACAAGGTCAATTTTTAAGCGGAGTTTAACAGGTTTGAATTCAGACTTTTCCTTCTCCTAGACTAGTTGCCTCACCAAGGCTGAAGAACCTAGTCTACCCTACTATTTGCCCATAGCTGGAGGGAGAATTATTGGATTCATACCTTTCCCAAGGGTATTAGTGCTATGTGAAATGCAATCAGTCTCGTCCAGGATTTGAACTTGTGTCGCCGTGTCCATTTCCTTCGACGATAACCATTACACCACGGGCACCTCCAAAGTCATTTTGATGAAAGTTTGTTTGTTTTGGTTAATTGTTTGTGTTTTATGGCACATCAACCTCTGTAGGTTATTTAATGTCAAATCTATTATTATACAAATAATCAGTTCTATTTTAAACAATTTATTTTAGCATTAATACAGAGTTTAATTGTCAAAAACATTTCTATTTAAGTTTTAATTCAACCAATTCAGTTTAGTATAAATATAGATTTTGTTTACACACAGTTAAATATCAAAACAATTCTATTTTAAACAATTCAGTTTAGCCTCAGTAGAGTTTCAGTGTCAAAAACAGTTCCATTTCAAAGAATTAAGTTTACCATAAGCACGTTGTTTACATGTCAAACAGTTCTATTTCAAGCAATTTAGTTTTGTATAAGTACACAGTTTAGTTTTATTTGATCCATAGATAGGACCCTGTCAGGTGCTACTATTTCGGGCCAGAGTGGATCTGGGAGCGATGGCAATGAAGGGATACTCCGCATTCCCCAAAGCTCTAGCATCACTGGAACCTCACCATCAGATTACTTAATGTCATATGCAGGACATCGTTATAGGTGGGGTCTTACCCCTGTGCAGAGGTGCAGCCGGTGTATTCAACAGCCCTAGCAATGTGTGTTTATTATATAATTTGCTAAGCTGTGCGCATATTTACATAAACATTTTAAGATTAAACAAATAAACAGATACTTTAGTCTCGATATTTTTGATCACATCTATCATATATAGGGGTTCGGTAGAACGATATTTCGAGTTTGAAACCTAAATAAAAAGAAAGACAATATAGATCTAATTCCAAATGTTATCTTACTGTAAGAAATAACAACTCATGCTGCTGCTGCTGCTGCTGTGGCAGCAGTTTAAACCCTGACAATTCTGCCGGAACTTGTATAACGTAACATTGCGTTTCATGTAGAAATAGATTATTATTTTACTCTTTGAGAGTTTCTATATCAGTTGAAACTTTTGGTTTCTCCCTGAAGTCCGAATGATAACAAGACCCCCACCTATCTGCCCAGATCTCCAGAACTCTTCTGGGTATTCTAACTGATCTAAACAATGTTGGGGTCTGTATAGCGTCGATTCTTCCTCTCATTTCCAGTTTCCAAAGTCTCTTTTCCAGGCCTTTGGGGATCGTTCCAAGTGCACCAACTACAATTGGTATCACCGTCGCCATCATGTTCCACAGCTCTTTCAGCTCTCTGGCAAGGTCTAAGTATTTGTCTATCATTCTGCTATCTTTTATTTTCACTCTATGGTCCGCTGGAATGGCAAAATGCAAACGATTATAAGTTACTTTTTTTCTTGTTAACTAGTACCAGGTCCTATCATTTTGGCGCTGATTGAGTAATCCGTTATTATCCTAAAACCCCTGAGAAATTTATAGGTCTCATTTTCTAGAACAGATTCTGGTTCGTGGATATACCATTTGCCAATATATTCAAATTTTTATCTCTTGCACAATTCCCAGTGGATCACCTTTCCCACCCTGTCCTTCCTTGTCTTGAATTCCTTTTGTATCAGTTTGATGCAGTCGCTTATAATGTGATTAAACGTTTTATCTCTGTCACCACATAACCTACACTGGTTATTCTACTATCAGTTTTTACTTCGACATAATTGGCTCTTATGACATTATTTTATACTACTATTAGGAAAGACTGGTTTCCTCTTAGCCATATCCAGGTCATTTCGTGTGCAATGTCCCCAGTTTGTCGGCTTGAGATATCCATGCAGACGTTTCTCTTTTTGTTTTATAGATATTGTTGTTTTACTGTTTTTTCTTGAGTCATTTCTGTTGATATTGTGACTGACGGTTTGAATTCCGATTTCTTTGATCTTTTTTGTACGTCACTCGAGTCCTTGAATTGTTTTATCTACGCAATCCTCAAAGCTGGCGAGTCCTCTTCCTCCTATTTTTCTTGTCATCTTTCAGGTTTAACGCCTTGTGCATCGTCATTAATTTCCTTGTTCTTTGGTCCATTTTTCTGAGTTCTTCCCTTGTTTATTTTTAAAATAGTCCAGAATTTCTTACAAGGGCGACTACACAGGCTTTTATCAATTTGAAGACATTTTTGCTGCAGGGTTTGGTTTGGAGAGGTTTTCTTGTTCTTCTGAGGAAATTTTCTTCTTTTTCATGCGTCTCTGTTTGTTTTTTTTTAGTTCTCAAGCAAGGTCCAAGTATTTCTCTTACTTTTCTCTTTCTTTTATTTTTACTCTGCAATCTGCCGGAACAGTGAAATCCACAAGACGACAATTATCCAGCAGGACACATGGTTCAGTGGATAAAGTGTTGGTCTGAAAGTGCTTCTAAGTGAAATCATCTGGAGGTCCCAGGTTCAATCCCACCTCCAGGTAAGACAACAAAGAATATTTACAATAGCTTAACACTTGTACCCGGTCATAGTTAACAGAATTAGAACAACCCACCCCTGTGGATTAAATAAAGGGTTCAGTTCGAGGTTCTATTTAGGCTCCCGAGTTCGACATAATAAACCTGAAGAAAGCTGAAGGGCGTATCGACCGAAACGTTGTGAGAATAATAATGAAGATGAAGACAATATTCCGAATATTCTGAGTGATAAAAATTCTCTTTTTCTTGTTTTTCTTTTTTGTTTGTTTGTTTGTTTGTTAATTAACTCCAAATCTGGACTTCAGGTCCGAATTAAGTGATCCGTTTATCCCAGAGATTTTTATGCGTCTCGTTCTCTTGCGCGAATTTTGATTTGAGCATATACCATTTGGTTGTATGGTCGAAATTCAGTTTTTTGCACAATTCTCAGTGGATCAACTTTCCTACCCAGTCGTTCTTTGTCTTTTACTTCACGTAATGAAAATATACTATTCTGTAGCGTATTATCGATTTTCGATTCAACACAATTTGTTCTTATGGCGTTGTTTTGTGCTGCTATTAGAAGAGCTTCAGTTTTTCTCTTTAGATTTCCTTTTCATTGCCATGTCCAGGTCTTCTTGGATACAATCTCGCTAGTTTATCACTCGAAATATCCTTACATTTTTCCCCCCTTTCTACTTCCTCGTTTGTTTGTTTTTTTCTATCTCTACATATCTGGACTGCAATTGATTGCTGTAATTAGTCCTTCTTTGCCCTTTTTAATATTGTTCTCGAGTCCTCGTTTTGATGCATGCATGCAATCCTAAATGCTTCCCCCTTCTTTTCTTGACACATAGTCTGTTTTCTCTCGGAAGTAAGAATTTTGTGTATCGTTCTCAATTTTCTTGTGCTTTGATCCGTCTGTCTAATTTCTTCTCTTGTCCATTTTAAGATTAGTCCCGAGTATCTTACAAGGTGTTTATTCTTTTGATGAGATTTCTGTGACAGAGTTTCGTTTCAAGAAGCTTTCTCGTCCATCTGAAATACTCTTTTCTTATTTTTTTTTTCTCTCTCCTCTCCGCTTGTTTGATGGTGTCCGCTTCCAATATACCCAATTACCGGAAGTTTTCCTTTTCTCAAATCATTCAAATGCATTCTTGATTTGCTAGTTCTATTCCTTCGCTGAGTCTCTTCTCCGACTTTTTATAATCAGCATGGCACACTTATCAATGCCAAATTCCATTCCTATATCCTAACTGCATATTATTATTATCAACTTTTTTACGAGTTTTTCACACCAGCGTTGGCCGATGGTTTCTCACTGGAGTTTGAGAGACAGTAAGTTTCCTCAAGTCTCATGGACTCTTCTCAGTATTCTGGTCTATCTCGGTAGTTTGGATGTCTCCACTCATCCTCTTATTTACAAGTTCTCCTGTCCTTGTACCAATCCTTTGGTGATAGTACCGAGAGTACCAATCACAATTGCTATAAAGGTCACTTTCATGTTCCACAGTTGTTGTTTTTTTTTTTCAATTAACTCACAAGGTCCTGGTACTGATCCTTCTTTTCACTTTCTTTCAATTTTACTCTGTGATCAGCTGGAAAAAGCTAAGTCCACAGTTCAGCAAGTTATCTTTTTTTGTTGATTATTTCAAGATCTGGTCGTCTGGAAAAAATTAGGGGATCAGTTTGTATCTCAAAACTCCAGAGGAGTTTGTGCCTCTCATTCTCTAGGACAGATTCTGGGTTGTGCATATACCATTTGTTCGTATGGTCAAATTTCAATTTCTGGCACAGTTCCTTGTGGGTCACCTTGTCCACCGAGTTGTGTCTTGTCTTATATTCTTTCTGTGCCAGTTTGTTGCATTCACTTATAACGTGATTGATCATTTCGTCTCTACCACCACATAAAATATATCTGCTGATATGTTGCGTCTTATCTATTCTTGCTTTAATCTGATTGGTCCTTATGGCGTTGTTTTGAGGTGCTATTATTGTCATTATTATTATTATTATTATTATTATTATTATTATTATTATTAATAATAATAATAATATTTCTAATTAATTTGTTATCACGTCGCCATTGATATTAATATCATTATCACATTAATTGCAATAATTTAATTATAGTTTTTCCATAACAATATTATCACAATCTTAGATATTTATTTGTAGTGATACTACTATAAAAGCTTACAAAATAACACCACTACGACAATCCTTGTGTATTATGATCTTCTCAGTCTTTGACGACAATTTCTACAATTACTACTACTACTACTACTACAGTAACACTAACCCCACCTCTACCTTCACCATTATCATTGTTACAAATTGTCCTGTCATCTTTTGTAGTTCTCTCTTTAAGTCGTGAGTGTTGCTCTTTTTAAAATTAAATTGAACAATTGAATTTCTTGTAAAATAGATACGACTCTTCAGGCATGCTGTGTGTATACTGGTATAATACAATGCTTATATATATATATAAATATATAAATATATATATATATATATATATAATACTTAATACATACTTGTATATCATAATATTTAATATGTACGTAATATATACATAATACTTATATAAAACTAGCAATCATATATACTTATATTACTAAGACATATATACTTATATAACTAGTACTTATATATACTTATATAACTAATATTTGAATATACTTACGTATATGATACTGATAAGCTAATATAATATTAAGAATACTTATATATATTTATATAGCTAATAATTATGTATACTTATATAACTAAACCATATATATACTTATATAACTAATACTTATATATTCTTTTATAATATAACTAATATTTGTATATAAGTATATATTCAACTAATACATATATATGCTTATATATATATATATATATATATATATATATATATATATATAATTTAATATATACTTATTTAATATAACAAATATTTGTATATCTCAATACATTTGTAATATACGATTTTTTTCTTTGCTTTCTGCGGTTTCAGTTACCTGCAGTCAATGATAGAAATATAAAAAAAAATCATACGTTTTAATCAGGGTCTCATAAATTGTTTTTATATTAAAGGTATTGGAAATTCAAATAAGACAAACGAAAAGTGCTTTTTTTAAAGGAAAAGTACCTAAAAGACTCAAGAAAAAGAAAAAAAAATCCTATATGTGTGGCCGAGGTTCAATCCCAGGTCGAGTCATACCAACGACTCCAAAAGTGGCACATGATGCCGCCTTGCTTAGCACTCAGCATTATAAGGTTGATTTTATGATATTTCTACCCTTCCTGATTATTATATACCAGATTCATCATATGTACGTATATCTATTGAATATATATGTTTTGTTAAGGAATAGTTTGTAGGTGCATACAGTTAAACGGTTTCAACTACTGCTGTCTAACTCTAATAATTCTATTTAATATTAATGATTTGTTTGCACACAGTTAAATGGTTAAACAGTTCTATTTAAGCCATAGATGTGACCCTAACAGGTACCACCACTTCGTATTAGAGTGGACCGGGAAATAATCGTAATGAAGCGGTACTCCATATTCCCCAGTGCTCCAGGACGGGATCCTCACCATTAGATGCGGTTTTGTGTCATATCGAGGACACTCGCTGATAGTGGGGATCCTATATTGAGATTGCAAACATCTCCGATAATGAATTAATCTTCTATCTAACTTTTGCCTCATTGGCGAGGCTTATAATAATACACTGACGGTATCCCTGCAGAGGGGCAAACCCCTTCCTCAAATAGGACACTGAACTGTATTTGTTTGTGAGGCTCCAGTACGGGAGTTCTGTCGTGTGTGGAAGACCACTTCTTTACCATTACTCCCAAGTCCACCCTAATCCGGAATGGTAGTATTTAGCATCTATTAGGGTCCCATCTATGGATTAAATAGATCTGCTTTAAAATTATTTATATTGGATAGGTTTGGTTTGGTTTCTTTGTTAAATGGCATATCAACCGTTGTAGGTTATTTAATGCCAAAGCCATTCTCCTAGAAGAACAGCTGTGGTACTATTTAACCCATAGCTGGGAGGATAAGGGGGTTCATACCTTTCCCAAGGTTATTTGCCCGAAAGTGAACGTAATAGCGCGACTGGAATACGAACTCGCTTACTACGATTCCGCAGTCCATCGCTTTAACCATTACACCACGTGGACACCCCCCATTATATTGGATAGAAATACTTGGTATCACATAATTGCGTGCAAAAAAACTCATCAGAAACAACTACAACAAAAACATAAATATACAGTGTACATGATTTCCTAACCCCTCAGCAGTAAATAACTCCTGACAGGTTAAAATGCCGTTAAAATCAATCACTTTGCTCATCACTTAACATTTACTACAGCATATTGTTATGTATTTCGTGTGTGTTTGTGTGTGTGTGTGTGTGTGTGTGTATTTGTAAAATGATATCAATTCACCAAATAAAATGATATCAATTCACCAAATCTTTTCATGCACTGGTCCGATTCTGTATTTGTTGGAAGATAGTCTTCGTGAGATATATATTTGTCCAGTTCTTTTGTATGGAGAGTTAGGGTCATTTAGGGACAAGCACCTGGTCAAGGGAACGTGTCACTGACTCTAAGTGTTTGTGTACTATTTCGATAGTTGCGGGTTCTAGGAGCTGCTGCGAAAAGTGTCCTTCTTCGAACGCCCCTTGGGTCAGCTGATCAAAATCCCTTACATGGAGGGAAAAAATGTGTATTTATATTCTTTATTTTCATCATTTTACTTACTTATTCTAATTTTTAAAATTTTATTCTATTCTTTTGTTTTATTCCTGATTTTCATTTCTTATTATTTCTATACAACAATATTATCATAATACGTCAAGTAAAAAACTACACACACACACAAACATATACACACACACAAAACTGCATATACATACATACACACACACACACACACATATATATATATATATAATCTATCTAATTAAGTATATATATATATATATATATATTAATGCAGGCCATTGGTATAATGAATAGAGTGTTCACCAATGGTCTGGGAGCCCGGGGTTCACTCCCAGGTCGAATTATACCAACGACTCCAAAAATGGCACTTGATGCCGCCTTGCTTAGCTCTCAGCATTATAAGGTAAGGATCAAGGGTAAAATGGTGTAATCCAGGGAATGGAGAAGTGCCCTCCCCTACACCTTGGTGTAGTAGCTATTGAAAAAGGAGTCTTCGGGTCACCTTCAACTAAGGTCGCCAACTTTACTGATATATATATATATATATATATATATAGATATATGTACTTATCATGGTTGATTATGTCCATTTGTAGTCTCATCTAAGTCGTTGCTTATAGAAAGCTATAATCCGGCATAAAGGACCCCTTTTCAAGTCTTTTATTCTTATTGTATCAGGAATTTATAGCGAACTATAATCGGCCTAACAAAAAGTTGAACATTGAACAAACTGTGAATATCATTCTTCCCTCCCGTAACAGCCATTTATTTCCGCTTAACATGGGCGTTTGACCAGTCGGCTTGGGCTGTAGAATACACTGACTGCATCTCTGCAGAGGGGTCACCCCAACAACTAGTGTCCTGCATATGACTCTAAACAATCTAATGGTGAGGTTCAAGTGATGCTGAAGCTTTTGGGAATACTCGTTCATTGCCATCGCTCCCAGGTCTACTCTGGCTTGGAGTGGTGACAATTGATAGGGTCCTATCTATCGGTCAAATAGAACTCATTTTCATACTTATGCTCAACTGAATTGCTTGAAATAGAACTGTTTAGACATGTAAACTGCGTACTCATGCTAAACTTAATTCTTTGAAATAGAACTGTTTTTGACATTGAAACTGTACTAAGGCTAAACTGAATTGTTTGAAATAGAACTGTTTTGACATTTAACCGTGTGTGAACAAAAACTATACTTAATCTAAATTGTTTGAATTAGAAGTGTTTGACTAAACTAAATATCGTGAAATAGAAATGTTTTTGACAATTAAACTGTGTACTTATGTTAAACTGAATTGTTTCAAATAGAACTGTTTATTTGTCTAAAAATGGATTTGGCACTAAATAACCTACCAAGGTTGATATGCCATAAAACCCAAACAAAGAAACAATCAAACCAAAATCGGCGTATTTTTACTTCAAAAGCCAAAAGCGATAAAGAAGGGAGGTAATTAGGTCGAATTTGTTATTAATTGAATTTTTGAATTTTTGAATAAATCATTCTTGCATAAAACTTAATTTTATGAGACTCTTTAAGTTTAGTACTACATTTCTCTGTAATTTTTTAAACCTTGGCCTAATAAGTAGAGTGTTCGACTATGGTCCAGGAGACCGGGGTTCAATCCCAGGTCGAGTCATACCCAAAGACTCAAAAAATGGTACTTGATGATGTCTTGCTTAACACTCAGTATTATAAAGTAAGGATTGAGGGCAAAGTGGAAGAATCCTGGGAATGGAGTTGCGCCCTCCCTAACACCTCAGTTTAGTAGCTCTTGACTAAGGTCGCCAACTACTTATTTTAACATTTGTTAAATTTTCATTCAAAAATTCTATTCGCATATTGATGTTGACCCCACAAAAAGACAACTCGGAACACGGTATAAGTTTAAAGATATATTGAAGTAACAAGATACAGAGAAAAGTGATGGCGTAAGCTAGGCTTATGTTGTATAGTCATCTACATCATCATTCAGCATCACAACGACACAACATCAAAGACAGACGCATGAATAAAGGACGCATGAAGGACTTCTTTAGAAAAATATTCACCTCTCGCTTTATTGCAAGGGTTCGAAAGGTTAGCATGTGAGAGGATGCTGGAGACCGAACGTAAACTTCATATTTTGACCCCACTGTTATGACCGTCACGTTGTGTCTTTCTTGTTCTCCTGATGTTGGGGTCAACTCCATCGGTGCTTTTCCGAGGGCCCCCTTGGTCTGGTGTGGCCTTCCCTACCATATCTCGTCTCTAACCCTCTGGGAGTCTGCTGGCAACTGCATCGGGAGTTTCCGAGGTCCCCCTCGGTCGGGTGTGGCCTTCCCTACCACATCTCGTCTCTAACCCTCTGGGAGTCTGCTGGCAACTGCATCGGGGGTTTCCGAGGTTCCCCTTGGTCGGGTGTGACCTTTCCTACCACATCTCGTCTCTAACCCTCTGGGAGTCTGCTGGCAACTGCTTTGGCACCCCAAACTCAACTGAGTTAAATAATAACTCAACGCCCACACGATCGCCTACTGGATCTTTGAAATTGAATGTTTAATCGTCATCAAGCGGAAATAACTGTCATGCAGTTCAGAGGTTACTCTCTTCCGGTGCATGACTGTAATGGCACAATGAGACCTTCACCTTGTCCCATATCATAAGCCTTAATCCGCCCACGCGATCTCTTTCGATTACTGGCCATTGGAATGTGTCACTTCCTTCCGGTGTATCACCTAGGAATAGCATTTTTGGGGCTGGGTCGAAGGTCAAAATATAACACTCGTCAGTCGAATATCGGTAGACTATCCAATATTTACGAGAGTACTTGTCTCTTGATTAATATACTCCATGAATGGGTAGGTAACGGTCCCATAACACATACACATTCTTTTCGTTACTTATATAAAACAAATTTAATCGTAACCCAGCTGTGGGTTGAATAGTGCCACTGTTGTTCTTTTACGATGATAGCTTTGACTGTGAATAACCCACTAAGGTTGATATACGATTAAACAAAGAAACTAACAAACCTATTCGTAAAAAAAGAAAACTCCAAATTATCTTTTATCTTAATTATCTTTTTATTTATAAACGGTGGGAAAAAATTAAAACGGATAAAACAATAAGAACAACTAAATATTTTTAAAATTGTAAATAAAGTTAGAGACCGTTGTCGAGGGTGACCCGAAGGTTCCTTTTTCGATAGCTACTACAGCGAGGCGTAGGGGAGGGCTCTACTCCTTTCCTTCGATTGCTCCACTTTATCCTTGATCCTTAACTAATGCTGAGTGTGAAGCAAGGTAGCATCAAGTACCATTTTTGGAGTCTTTAACCATTATGATAATGTCCGGAAAGCAAAAAAAAAAAAAAAAAAAAAAAATACAATAAAATAGCTTGTTTCTGAATTTTCACATTGTTTACGAACATTTTTCTCTTAAATAATATCTTTGTCTTTTTTCCTTGCTAACATTAAAAAAAAAAAGTTTTAACTTTTCATTCTTTTGAACAATTTTAAGCGTAAATACTTAAATAAAAATGACAAATTATTGAGTTGAAATGGGGGAAAAATATTAAATTATGATGTTAATTTAAAAAAAGTGTTATTTGTATAATAAAAAAGTAAAGTTGACAACCGTAGTCGATGGTGACCAGAAGGCTCCCTTTTCAATAGCTACCACACCGAGGTGTAGGGGAGGGCGCTACTCCTTTCCCTGGATTGCTCCATTTTACCCTTGATACGTACCTTATATTGCTGAGTGTTAAGCAAAGAGGTATCATGTACCATTTTTAAAGTCTTTGGTATGACTCGATCTGGGATCGAATCCAGGTCTCCCGGATTATTGGCGAACACTCTACTCACCAGGCCAATGAGCCGGTTTTTAAGCGAAAAATATTGCAAATATGAAGTTTTGCATTTTAAGGATTTTTTTTAATGAATAAATATTTTAAAAACTGTTTTATTCATTTCAATAATTTTAAACGTAAAATAAAAGTAAGTAAAGTTGGCGACCGTAGTCGAGGGCGACCCGAAGGTTCCCTTTTCAATAGCTACAACACCGAGGTGTAGGGGAGGTCGCTACTCCTTTCCTTGGATTGCTCCACTTTACCCTTGATACGTACCTTATATTTTTTAGTGTTAAGCAAGGAGGTATCAAGTGCCATTTTTAAAGTCTTTGGTATGACTCGACCTGGGATTGAGGTCTCCCGGACCATTGGCGAACACTCTCCCCACTAGGCCAATGAGCCGGTAAATACTTTTATAAAAATGAAAAATTATTGAGTTTAAATGGAAAAACAAAACCATTGCTTTATTATTAACGTACCTTTGTCGTATTTTTTAATATTGAAGAACATTTTGATTATACAAATGAAGTTATTTTCTTTTTTTTCTTTTTTAATTGTAATAAATATTGTCCTTCCACCAATTATGTAATAGATATTCTCCTTTCTCCAATAAATATTGTCCTTCCTCCAATAAATATTGTCCTTCCTCCAATACATATTGTCCGTCCTCCAATTAAGTTCTGATTTATAAAAGAACTGTATATTACTGGTGTTAATTTGTTATGATAAATAGGTAACGCTGGTTTGGTTTGGTTTGGTTTGGTTTGGTTCGGTTTTATGGCATATCAACTATTCTAGGTTACTTACTGCCAAATCCAGTTTATACATATATATTTAATATATATAATTTGGTTTGCTTGGGTTTTATGGCATATCACCCTTTGTAGGTTATTTAATGCCAAATCCTCTCTATACATATATATTAAATATATAGGATTTGGTTAGGTTGGGATTTATGGCATATCAACCATTGTAGGTTATCTAATGCCAACTCCTTTATACATATGTATTAAATATATAAATAATTTATAGATGATATTCTTTAACGAGCCTGAACTCTTTTTTTTCACAGTTAAACGGTTTCAAGTGTTGCTATGTGATAGTCTCGAATTTACAATTGTCATTTGTTTGCACACAGTTTGTTCTATTTGACCCATAGATAGGACCCTATCAGATGCTACCACTCCGGGCTAGAGTAGACCAGGGAGTTATGACAATGAAGGGGTACTCCACATCCCCCAAATTTTCAAGATAGTTTAATGTTATATTCAGGACACTCGTTGGGTGGAGTGTCTTACCCCCGAGCAGAGATGTAGTCGGTGTATTCTACAACCACAGCCGAATGGACTAAAGTAACGCCTGGTATCCCCACTATATATATATATATATATATATATATATATATATATATATATATATATATATGCATATTTGAATGAATAAGCAAGATATGTACCTTAATGATTCTAGCTCATAGCCCGACCATAGCCCCACATCTAAAAAGCCATTCAATTTTTAAGAAAATTAACGTTCCCTTCATTTTTTTAATATCTGTCTTGGTACATACCGCTTCAGTGAATGCAGAACCTTGAATTCGAAAAATTCTATTTGAGAACACCACAATAATAGTACACGAAATTAATAAGCTAAGACTACAAATCCACGAAGGCCTACCTGGGAGAGATGGCAATGAAGGGGCACTCCACATTCCCCAAAGCTCCAGTATTACTGGAACCTCACCATCAAATTGCTTAGTGTCATATCAAAGATACTCATTGGAGAGGTCTAACTCCATATGCAGAGATGCTGTTGGTGTATTCTACACCCCCAGCCGACTGGGCAAAGCGAAACAAATGATGATGAAAATACAGCACACTGCATACTAACCAGTCCTAGCACTCAACGACGTTTTCCAGTCTCCTAAACTTAAAATTATTCCTAATGTCAAGAACTGAGAATGTAGAGGACAATTTAAGAAATAAGATAATGTTGCTTCATGGCATTTTAAAAGAGGTGTTCTGAAGGTGCTTCGACTAGTGAAAGACTCGCTGGAATAAATGTGTTGAATGTCAAGTAGACTATTTGGAAGAAAATTAACGTTTCCATCATTGTTTATTTCTGTCTTGGTAAATACCGCTCCAGTAAATGTAGAAACTTGAATTCCCTACGGATAACGGGTCGTTTGTCGACTGTTCATTAAGAGTCTTTCTGTCATTGTATTAGATGTGTGAATAAGTTCTCAGCATTCTATTTCGTAGTAAACTAGAGACTGAATACGAATTTGAAATCATTTTTTCTTATCAAGAAAAATATGTAGACATTTAATTATTAGATGTAAACGGGAAAGTTGATGATGACATGATTATATCCAGATATATTTTTACGAATGAGAAGTCATATTTTCTCCTTTTCTTGCATTAGCGAGAACTACTATGATACAGAAAGGAGGAAAACCATTTAAAGAAACTTGACGGTTCCCCTGGAAACACCCGAAAAATGGGTGCGTTTTTGGGATTGTACGATGTAGCGGGTCGTTGAGGTGAGACATAGAAGAGACGGTTTTTATAAAGAGAGAGAGTTTAAGACCAGTAGTGTAACTCCCTTTTGATATATATGGCTAAACATTGTTTGGGTTTGTTCTGCCTTTTTTGTTTCTTGTACCACGTTCTTCTTTTCGGCTCTCTACATATGTGATTCCTTGGTTTGCTTTATATTGAGAATTCCTGCGGCCTGCAGCCTAAGGATTGTCAGACAATTTCTGTGTAAGTATTATTGCTGTTATTAGTCCTTGCTCTTTTGCCCAGCCGGTTTTTAGTTGCAAAATTCGGCCGTTACCATAGTCTTGGAAAGTTAGCAGGCAGTGTTTCTTTTAAAGGCGGCTTAGTGACGGGAATCAATTCGTAACAACCTTATCATCATCTTTATTTTCTAAAGTAAATGCAATTTTCATTTTAAATTTTCTTATGCTTCAGAAACAAATAAAATTCTGCTTCAAAAAACAAAAAAGTTTTGTTTTTTGTTTGTTGTTTTCGTTTGAACTAATGAAACTTTTCTTGGTTTTTTTTTTTCCCTAAAAAATAAAACTAACTTTGTTCGTCTCTTACATCAGAATAAAAACACTTCTTCTTCTTTTTCTTCTTCTTCTTCTTCTTGCCATACGTTTTCTTTTTTCACCTCTTTCATTTTCTTCTTTTCTCCTTTTCCCATTCTTCTTCTTCTTCTTCTTCTTCTTCTTCTTCTTCTTCTTCTTCTTCTTCTTCTTCTTCTTCTTCTTCTTCTTACTACTACTACTACCTTATCTGTTTCTCTTATTTTGTTCATTATTCTAAAAAAATTAAAACTGATTTTGTTCGTATTTTACACCTGAATGAAAACTCTTCTTCTTCTTCTTCTTCTTCTTCTTCTTCTTCTTCTTCTTGAGCCAATATGACTTAATCTCTTTCGATTGTATCCATCTAAGTGTTCTGTTCCCATTCGAACTGTTGATAGCATCGTCGTTTATTTTCTTGTTTTTACTGCTTCTAATACAATGACGGCTTCCACCAATCCCATTTGCTAGTATCTGTTTGAGACAATGGGGTAAAGAAAAAAAAGTCGGTGAGGACGGAG